>QCXZ01000041.1:15937657-16537657 GCA_025024175.1 Rhyzopertha dominica | reverse complement strand
CAGATTTTTATAAACATTCCTTATTAATTCCGAAAGAAATAAAAAACAAATACAGTGTTGAACTCCTCTTTAAATGCAATCTCGCATGCCATACTTTTCCGTTAAAAAGATGTCTATGATATCACTGACGCAAGTCACATGAAGCATTATGTTAACTAGCGGGCTAGAAATATCTGTTACTACGGATAACTCCGCTAAGGATATGGAACAAACGATTCGGAGGCGTTTCTGTTTTTGTCGGCTAATTCAGGTTCTTATTGCCATTAAAATATGAGCTAGGCACAATGTGACACAATTTGTTTACTGCGTAAACTTAAGGTTTTAATTTTTATTATCATATAAAGTAATAATAACTACAAATACCAACCTTTGAGTTTATCGTCATAAGCATAAACTTATTCTATAATAAAAATACTTATAGTACATAACAATTTAAGAAGCTTACGTACTAACACACACTTTTTTGTTTGTCTACTCTAAGCGACCTTAAATTTCGTTATATTGAATATTAAACAATGATGTTAGCCAAGCTGCAACTGAAATAAATTAAACAATTCTTAAAAAGATAAATGCAAGTTCTAAAATAGTAGTTAATTAAAACATGAGCATCTAACCTATTCCGTGTTGTAACAGCTAAGGGAACATTGAAAACTTATATTAAATATTCCTATGTCATGTCCTCCTATCGCATGATTATTATATGTGTTTCCCTCTTAATAATATAAATACTATGGCAAAAAAGAGCAAAAAATGTAAAAATCATATCTTTGTAAGTTGCCGCCATTTACTAGTGACATTTGAAACCTCTATCCATCCTCTTTCTAAAGAGGGCTATTTTTGTAGCATGACAGATGGCAAGGTTCGTTATCCTTAAGTGGAGTTATCCGTATCTGCTACAATACAAACCCTTGACGTGTTTCTAATAATTCGTTGAGAGGTGACAAAATATAGAAGTACTTATTGAATTACACTGTATGATGTTTTCAATTATGACTATTTAAACTCCAGACGACAAAAAATTCATCAATACGGCTATACAATTATACAAATAAGTTGAGAAATACTTCAACTTGCTTTCTAGCTTAGTGACTAACTTTCCAAAAACAAGTCTGGTCGCTTTTAAATTTTATAAACAGACACTAGGAGTTCATATTTACTTTTGCTTTTTGCCATACATTTTCATTTAAATTCTGCATGTGTAACTAGGATTGCCACATTGCCAGATTGGTTTTTAATAAAAGTATGAGCAGGCATGTAAAGTAATGATAGAAAGTATGAAACTATTGGAACCGCTTTATCAATGACCAAATATAGTCATTTTAATGTAGCTATTAGGCATGCTTCGTGGCCAACAAACAGTTACTATTACTCAACATCGAATCAAGGCGTTCTGACTTTTTGCGAGAAGAAACCGTATCTTCAGTTCCTGTTTGCCACAAGCGCTGTCGTTCCAAATCAAAATCAGAGCCAATTCACCTGCCGCCTGACTTCAGGTGGACAACCTTGAAAGGCAGACCGTCGTTTACTCTACTGGCCCCGATACGTGAACTCTCATGAGCATCCCAAAAGGAGCCTTCGCTCCAAGTTATTACCGTGGTAAATTGGTCGTTGTTTCCTGGGGCCCGCAGCGCTTGTTATTTGAAAAAGGCAAGCCTCATACCGACAATGTAATTATTCCATTGAGCATCCACTTGAAGCTGAATAGGTTGCTAAAGCGGATAATTTAGTACTTATTAATGGTTTTGCGGGTTTATTGCCGGAACTGTTGCATGATCTTTTAGAATCGCATTAAATTGAAATGCTGTCGCTGTTGGTAGTAAATCCTCCAAACTATAATAGCTATTGATGTCTGAATGTTAAGCTGTATTCTAGATATGTTCATTGTAATCAGAAATCACTATTACATCCAAGCTTATCGTAATTGAAATCACTAACGATAAAATAATAATAATAATAACATTGGGAGATTTTCTTCAGTTTACATTTGTGCTTAATTTACAGTACACGATTTAATATAAAAAGATGCCTATTACTATCTATTTGTTACTGGTTAACTATATATTTATTAATTGTTGTACAAATAGCCATGCACGCAAAAAAAGGAAGAAGACTTGACGTTCTACTATCCCTTTCATTTAATAACCGTTGTACAAACGTATAATATATATTAGCATGGGCGTACCCAGCTTTTGATTTAAGGGGGGCAAAGCAGGAATTTCCGTTAGTAAATAATTCAACATAAATAAAAATGTGGTTTATCGGATTATGTATCTAAGTAATTAATGAAGTATTTATTCCATGAATAATCTTCTTTGGTTTTCTGCAAGGTGACTTAAAACATCTTCTGTAAAGACCCAAATTTTTTACGTTTTTTCATGCAAAGCTCGTTTGTTCAATTCAATTATTGATTATCTCAGTTAGGTAATAACTAGCGCATTTAGTTGCATCTCTATCACGTTTAACAAAAGATGAGTTGATACATTTTATTTGAAAGAATTTGGATCCGTGATCCACATAATGTATAGTGTATGAAGTACTACAGAAAGATTTATTTCACCTTAAGTGTCTACTAAGGCCACGTTTTATGATTGAGTGAATACGTAGCTAGTAAAGATAAAAAGAAATATCAAACTCGGAATGAGGAAACAACCTGGTCGTGAAACAATACCTAAGACTCTAAAGATTTAAGCTGCTGGTTTAGTTAATCTTATATCAGCATAATTAATGGAGGTGTTATCTCTAACAGGTTTTACTCGTTCATTTAGTTTTACTCAAATTTCTGCATAATTTTAAACCCACCATTTGTTGTCCTCAAGCTGCTAAAATACTTTCATATATTATATTCATCTTACGAGGGTGAATGCTTTCAGCGTCCATAATATAATAAGATAATATTTTGTCGGATAGATCGCTGTCTATTGAAAACACTGACAAAAAATTAATAGTCTGACGTTTCGATTACGCCTGTAATCTTTGTCAAAGACGAAGAACCTCAAAATTTGCCTGACACAAGTTCAAACAAATTTTTTTTTTGACGGTTTGGCGTCAAAACAAAGATTTAGAAAATGATGTTCTTGATCAGATGTAATGAAATTTTGCAAGAGGTTGTCATTTTCAAAACATGGCATGAACTTACTTTGGTTTAAATAACAAACAATATTTTGCTGTGGCTTCAAAACATAAGTTTATGTCATATCCCGAAAACGAGTTTACTATCAAAATTTAATGACATGATTGGGAACATCATTTTCTACAACTTTTGTATTTACATATTTTACGTAAAATTGAAAATATTGACGTTAGGGTTAGAGAAATAAGAAGACATTGGCGGAAAATTTGTCTATTTTTTAACGTTTAGTAAGGCATGAACTTTTCCATACATCAAAAGATGCAATAGTTTAACCTTCCTACCATCTCCGCTAGTTTCCAAAACCTCTATGCTAAACACTGAAAATAGCTCATCGTGTTAAGTAAAATTTCACTCATAAGTATGACGATACAATACATTGATAAAACGTGAAACGTCGTCAAAAAATCGGTTTCTTGTAAACTGGACAAATAAAACGCGAAGTAAAACTACAACAAATCTTGCTATGTACCACATACAAGTAGATATATAAAATGCATGTCTATGCTGTGCTGTCTGCACCGCAACCAATTGAAGGTAGATCTATTTCGCTATCATTATAAGCTAATCATTGCAGTTTAGGACTAGTGAAGACAGCACAGCATGAAACTGGTTGTGCCTATATACCAATGGCTTGGTATGATGTAAATATATACTTTGCATTATAAAATAATGTCTTAATATTCTAGCCTAATATTTATTTTACTTTCTTTCAAACGATGTAAATATGACGTAGAATTTACTGCTTATATGATGAGAAGTGTGGCCGCATGCATTGTTAAGTAGTTGTTGCATGTTTATATCGAATTACGTTATTGGTCTGGATACCACCTGTATGGTCCCATGAATACCAATGTTTGTAATGATTTGACTAAGTAATAAATTTTAAACCAATTTGCATGTAGCGACCACGCACTTTGAAACAAACTATCCCACGAAAGACATAATGCCCACACACCAGTTCGTTTTCTTGCCCACTGCCCCAGATTCTATCCTTGAGGATGATCTACACTTCGTTTCAGCACAATACTTCTTCCGCAATTCCCCTACGTAACATACACAGGATGGACGTGACGAATTCGAACAAAGACCAATTTGTTATGCAATTACAATGCATATTTCCATTGTTAACGTTTGGGAAGACAGTTTAAACGGTCTCGTCTGTAAAAAGGTACAAACTGCCCGTAACAAATGCCGAACGATTACGTGCCATCGATTACTGTAATTATTTATCATCAACATGTCCCAGAGACTGACATGGTAAGTAAACTGCTTAATCTACGATTCGACGTTTCGACATGGTCGGTGAAATCTGTGAAAATTTAAAAGATAGTAGTTTTTTGCCTTATATCAATATTAGTTTGAATTACTCATTAGCTATATTAGTCTGGTGTGCAGATTATTGTCTGATCGATCGACGTCAGGGCGTGATTTTGGAGATGTGTTGGGCCGAGAATTTCTTTGGAGTTCCACAAGGATCCATAGTCGGTTCGTTACTCTATATTATTTATTCTTCGAGAGTTGGTGGTAGCCTGTAGTACAGTCAGTACTACGCGTGTGCTGATGATAATGCAAATTTACTTGTCTTTTTCGTTGAGAGAAGTAGATCGGACACATCTCTGTCGTGGTATTAGTAAAAGTGAGAGTTTCCACCTAGATGGCGCTGACGGTTCTGCTGTCACTTTCACTAACATAATTTTATTTGAAAGCCCTAGTGTGCGATCTAAACTGCATATGAGGGTAGATGGGACCGTTTTATCTTGAAATTAAGTGGTTAGAACCCAGGTCTGATGAAAATTTCGGATTTAGAGAATATGTTGGAGAAACTTTCGGTAATTTCAAAATATATTCAAATAGTCACATGTTAGATGCTAAATTGAGGTTATTGTTATTTTTTGATGGTCCTCTTAGTTTCAAGCAATTTGTCAGTTCAGTGATGCCTTAATATTCGTGTGCAAATGTACTTCCTAGGGACAAATAAAAAATCCATGCCATGGCGGGACGCGTATTAACAAAGCATACCATGTAGAGAATACAGGCCATTTAGGACATGCCTTTTGCCTCTATCGCGGTATACTTCTGAGCTCGCGATGCGGCGTAACGCGGTATCGTTCGGGAAAGGTAATCAGGTAGCTGCGCAACTTGCAGTGTGAAACCATGTATGAACTTCAATTAGAATGGCGCCAGGAAAAAAAATTGACTTAAATTTTGTAATTTTAATTACATTAAACGAAATGCACGAAGTAAATAGGAAGGTACTTGTACATATAACTACACCTAGATGTACGAGGCATGTTTTTTAAGTAAGTACCGTTTTGCGATTCCGCCGCCGCAGCGCTACGGTCGGCGTTCCGCGCATGCGCGCTGGTTACCTACATCTCTTGTCTACGCACTGACGCCATTACAGTTTGATTCATCATTGTATACGTTGTTTACTGAGTGTTTAAGATGCCTCCGACAATCGTGAGTCCCGCCGATTGTGAAGTACGGGCTGTTATACGATTTCTTAGTGCTAAAGGCGTAAAACCGATCGATATTCATCGTGAGATCTGTGAAGTTTACGGACAAAACATTATGAGTGATGGAATGGTAAGGAAATGGGTAAGAGCATTTAAAGATGGCCGCACAAATGTGCATGATGAAGAACGGAGTGGGCGTCCTTCGGTCGTTAATGAAGATTTGGTGCAGAAAGTGAACGAAAAGGTGAGAGAAAACAGACGCTTTACAATTTCATCATTGTGCGACTGCTTTCCTCAATATTCTCGTAGTGTTTTGTATCGCATTGTGACCGAGAACTTGAATTACCGGATATTGTATTCACGTTGGGTTCCGAAAATGTTGACGGATTTGCACAAAACCCAACGTTTAGGCAGTGCATTGACTTTCCTTGAGCGGTACCACAATGAAGGTGAGGATTTTTTAGACCAAATTGTTACTGGGGACGAAACATGGGTGGCCTACGTCACACCAGAATCGAAACAACAATCCATGGAATGGCGACATTCATCATCACCCAAAAAAGTTAAGTTTAAGCAAACAATTTCTGCCCGGAAAATCATGTGCACAGTTTTTTGGGACAGAAAAGGAGTATTGCTAGTGGAGTTTCTGGCTCGTAATGAGACAATCAATGCAGCGTCTTATTGTAAGACACTGAACAATCTGCGTTGTGCAATCCAGAACAAAAGACGTGGCAAGTTGAGTAAGGGTATCGTTTTGCTGCATGTAATCGGACCAAACATCTCATCAAAKCTTTTAAATGGGAAACTCTAGATCATCCTCCATACAGCCCTGATCTGGCGCCCAGCGACTACCATTTGTTCCTGCACTTGAAGAAACACCTGGGTGGTCAGCGTCTTCAAGACGATAACGAAGTCGAAACATTTGTGATACAGTGGTTAACAAGTCAGGCGGCAGAATTTTATGAGGAGGGTATTCAAAAACTGGTGCCACGTTATGACAAGTACCTCAATATTCACGGAAATTATGTAGAAAAGTAGATTAAGATGCAGGCTTTCATGTAAGATAAAATTATTGCGATATCTTTGCACGTCTTTTTTTAATTCCAAAACGGTACTTACTTAAAAAACATGCCTCGTATATTGTTTTGATTTTAATATCCCTTAGCATTTGGCCTATTGTTAGAAATGTATTGACACCGTTTTTTGTCTTTTTGTTTGCCTTCCTGCTTGTTTCCTTTTTTATTCGCGTAATCCACTTTTTCGCCTTGATAAAGCTGTAGTCCCATAAAATTCACTTTAAAACTAGCAATCATTCGTTGAATTAGCTTAAACCATACTTGAGTTTTTCCATTTTGAAGATTTAAAACTTCTATACCTCATGTTGTCATTCTCATGAATTACAATAAAAATGTTCAAACAAAGTTTGTTAAGAAGTAAACGTAGTTTATGAGTTTATCTTACACCAACACTGCATTGCAACTTTTTAGAGATATATAATATTAAATGCCCCACCTAGCGACAAATTACGTACTTCGTAATATTTTAAATAATATATGTAGCCATATTTGTTTAAAAAATTACCGCAAGGTTCTAGCACGATTAATTTCTAAGATACAGCCGCTGTTTAGCTTTAACTAATCATTTTGTGTACTATAATCTGACTACGGCATTAATCACGAAATTAAAAAATGTCTACGTCTACGTTTAAATAAAACGTAAATGCACGAGCTTGATTGCAGTACACGATAGCATACTCTGTGTATAATATATTTAGAAAAATTAAAACCTAATAATTAGAAAAAAATGTGTACAAAACTATATATTCACGAATTTCCTGGTCTAAAAGCTCTCCTCTTATTCCTAGATGCATTTTCCTTAGCTTCGTGCGCCGCAGCAGCCGCCTTCTGTGCCGCTTGTTTAGTGTTGTTCAGATCGGTCTTCGCACTGCTAAGTTGTTTCAATAGTTGATCTACTCTAGTTTTGGCAGCTTCGACAAGTTGTTCCTTCTCGCTGAGCTCCGCTTGGGCTCCATCGGCGGCTTGTATTGCGTTGGCAGAGTTGGCTTGGGCTAATTGCAATGCACTGGTCAGGAGCTTCACTAGGGCCTGTGCCTCTTGCGCTGCTTGCATGGCAGCTTGAACGGTCGCCTGCGCCTGCTGAAGATTGTTGCTTTCTTCTTGGGCAACCTCTTCCGCTTCCTTGACAGCCTGCTGGAGTTGCTCTACCATGGCCTGCTTGCCTAATAGGAGTTAGAAGTAATTTTAAATGGAGCATCAGCAAGATAAAAAATTAGCAGTGGTGCAATAAGAATCGTGGGATTGGAAGTATATAAAAAGTACKAAAATGCGCATGAAAGTAAAMAAAACTCTTATACACAACATAAAATTCTATAAAAATCCCTATKGTATGATTATATGCTMGCAGGACGCAGGCAAGAATACGTTAATTATAACGAGTATTGGAGAAAATTAACGGTTTAGCAGGCCAACATGTTATTGAAAAAGTATTGCTTACTTTGACTGGGAATCGAACGCGTGACCTTTTGGTTGCTAGTTAAATGTGCTATCACTGCGCCAACAAAGTCCTAGTCAGATTCAAGGTCAAATCGGCATACATACATTAAAATTAACTAAATGTTATGTATATATGCTTCTTTGACCGCGAATCTGTGATAGCGCATCTGACGAGCAATCAAAAGGTCCCGGGTTCGATACCAGATCAAAGCTGCTAATACTTTTTTAATAACATATGTTGGCCTGCTATACCGATCGCTTATTGAATCCCAGTCATATTATATCTTCATCATAACCAACAAATTTCCAGTGATTCAAATTGTTTATACGCCTCTATTTAGGTGTAATAATTTACGGATAAAATGTGCTCTTCAATATCGTGCCGGCGTTGCGCAATGGTAAGGAAATACGGTTGTACAAAAAGCGCAACCCTGATGTATGGTATCCAATTCTCAACTTCCTTCTGAATCCAAAAATATTTTTCGCCAGTTATATTCGCAGCAGCAGCAGCAACAGCAGAGTTGAATTTGATTTGTGCAAGAAATCCGGACATGATTTCTGGTATTATGAACCTTGATGATAATGAAACATCTGATTCCATAGTAAATGGTTTTCGGGAATAGTTTGAATGTATTTTTATCAACTATGATCTAGTATGCATGCCAGATTTTAAGGAAAAAGAGTGATCAGCACTTTTTAGAACTTTCCAAATTTACCATAGATAATGTTCTTATTGTTTTAAAGGCTTTACCAAATAAAGCTTCTATTGGGCCTGACGATACATTACATTATGAGACGGTGCTTCTTTTTTAGTTGAGCCACTTCCATATCTATTTAGCCTGACCACCTTCTTTATTTTCCTCAACCTGGGCGTTCGTAATTATATGCCTGTTTTATCCTGTGTGATTTTCCTTTAAGGTGTTTTTCAACCCTTGTATAAATTAATAAAAATACCTATATGCTATTGTCCGTTTCATGAGCAACATATGTACACTAGACAGTTCTACACAGTACGTGCCGGATAATATTGGGAACCAAGGTTGTAGATGGATATTCAAAAAGTATTTGACAGAAGAGACTTTTTATCTTCATCAATAAACTTCCTTCATTGGGTTCGTCCAGTAATCTATTAGCTTAATGTTTATTCATCCAATGGTGAGCAAATAGTTTCCTGGTAGCAAGTATTTTCTTCGCTTTTGCCGCGTAACTTCTGGTGTTCTTTAAGGATCAAATTTGGGCCCTTTGCTGTTCTTAATTTACCTTAACGGTTGCTTTTGTGCTGACGATCTTAATTATTTTGCAATAAACCCTTTCTGATTGTGCATAACATAAATACTGTAGATGAATAGTGCCCTAATAGTGGTCTGTCTTTGAAAAACCCTGTAAAATTCAGCTACAAAATAGGCGTTATTGAGGTGTGTTATTTGAGTCTCGATTTGTATTTGCAGAACGTGTACAAAATTGCTTCTGTTTTTGCCTATAAGGCATTTGGCTTGATGTACCCAGTTGTAGAGATTTTTTGATCAATTTTGTGTTAGTTTTAACAGTTTATTGCGGGAGAAATATGTATACATACCCACTGCTGCACACAAAACCCCAAAACCTTGAGTGACGTTTAAACAAATCAAGTACAAAGTTTGTTCTAAAGACAGAGGCTAACGCGTCGCGTAGAAAACCAAAGTGGGTTAAGTATAAAACTTGCAATTTTCAACGAAATCTGATTAAACCGACCCTTGTCGTTCCACTAAATAAACTGGTAAGCATGTGTTAACTAAACAATTTTGTGTTTCTAGCATGGGTTTCTTGTACGTCACACGCCGTTTTCTAGCCTCTTTTTGGCGCGCAACTTTTATAATAGAATAATTTAAATTCAATTTGAAATTTTACCGTTACTCTGCGCCAATAGGTTTCTCTAACTGATACTAGTACATCTGACAAAAGCTAACATTTTGTTAGAAAAGCCCATTATACATATACATACAAACAAAAATTGAGTACTGTTTGAAGTCACCGCTGAGGTTTGTTATGCAAAAATGCTGTACTGCATAGTAGCTTAGAAAATATAGAAAAAAAATTAGTAAAATTTCTAGTTATCTCTGTTCTTTGTTATTCTCGTTGCTTGTCCTAACTGTAATCATATTTCTGCAGTTTGCGATATGTACAGCTGTTCATTGAATTGTGTGATGAGCAATGCTGCTGTAGCTGTGCTCTAGTTTCTACGCTATGTATTTGTTTGTCGCTTGCTGTAGAAGCACTATATAGTATCTGAATTGGTGGTCATTTATATATAAAATGACTGAGTTATTGATGGCTGTAACTATTGCGTGGGAATAGTCTAAACACTAGGTTTACATTGATATTTGATGCAAAGTTGCACAAGTTGTGTCTTTGGTATCCAACGTTTCCTGTGATACTTCTACCTTTACGTATCCGTTACTGATCAGAATTTCTTATCTATGAGCTCCAAGGCTGCGAATCATTGCGAAGATTAGTGGTTGCATATATTAGCTAATAGATGAGACGCTATAGGTGTAGATACTTGTTATTGTCTATGAGTTTTTTAAATGATTAACAGCGTTCTTAAATAGCAACGACTAGCCTAAGTATTTTCTTTCAATTTCTTACTGCCTGATAGTAAAATCTCTCACTTGGAATTAGAATTAGTTGCTGTTAGTCTTCTTGCTGCTTTAGACGGAATGTCTGCACTCCATATAATGACACTTGAATGCAAAAGCTGTTAGCATCGACTTATATGCATCAATTTTCTGTTTTCTATATACTCTGTACGCAGTTTTGTCTTTTGTATATACTCGTAGCCTAATTCGTTTATACTTGGTTGTTCCTCAGATTTTATGGTCCCTGTCAGTTGCACAACGTCTCACACAAAACAGATCTTCCTATAACCATAGCTGTATCTTGGCAGTCTTTTCATATATTCTATCTATTACACTGGGCAACCACCTAAGTACCAAAGTTACAGAATCTATTCTACATCTTACCTAAAATACGCATAAATATTTAAAATATTTGCTTACTTTAAATATAGCCTACATTCATAATGATACGAATATATAGTATACTATATATAGCATGCTTTACCTGCCAGGGCTGCTTCGGCAGCTTTCGCAGCTTCCAGTGCCTTTTCAGCAAGTTGTTCTTTGACCTGATGTGCTGCCTGTTGCCCGGCCTGTTGTTGAGCATCTTGAGCTGCTTTTGCCTCTAAGGCAGCCTTTTGTGCTATATTACTTGCCTTGATCCGGTTTGCCTGTCCTTTTGCACTACCAGAGCCTGCATTGCCTCCAGGTTCACAGTTATCTTGGTTTGCACAGGCAATGTCCATCATATCTTTTGCTACCTGCTCTTCACCTTCTTCCCATTCTTCGCAATGTGTCCTGTATAATAATAGGAAAATTACAAAAATTGCTTTCATTTATGTAATTTTGTCAACATGAGGCTGTCATGTCAATATTTTTCGGGTACATGTCAGTGCGAGTGTCAGGAAATTTTGTTTTAATGTCCTGTGTGTACAGTGTGAAACTTGACACTTAGCATGCCTTCAAGGTTTTTAAGTGTAATGATTCGATGAATTTACCTTCTTATTCACAAGTTAAATGGTTGTCAAATACGTACAGGTATCGTATGATAGCAAATTAAAAAAAAGTGTTGGTGATTATTTGTTCCTTCTAACCTCAAAGTACGAGACCTGTCCGTGGGATTTATTACGTTTAGCTATTGTTTCATCGAAACATAAGAATATACTACAACGTGCACTGTTCTGGATAATAATCTGCTGGCATTGTAAAACTTTTACGCTTAGTAGTTACCACGATATTAATGCTTCCTTTTTACAGCTTTATTTGCGAAATAAACAAAGAACCTTAAAATTGGAATAGTTTCTTTAATTTGCACACTCCTTTGACAACCATTGGCATCCATAGGTACCGCATGCATTTCACACCAATAGCAAAGATAACTACGTATAGAGGGTTGCTGATAGTTTAAAAGAATACTGAAATTCTTTAAAATCTTTGGATTCGTAGACGATTTATTCTAACAAAAAGCTATGCAAGCACAAAAATAAAGTGTTGCAGATTTTGAAGAAAAACAAAATTATCTGCCGAATACTTCCCAATTAAAATTGATATGAATTAACAGCCAGTATTTATATGGTGATCAAGATCAAAATGGTTTACCGTAGAATTTATAAATACGATAATTTAGTGTTTTCCACTAACCGAAGTAATCCGCGTAACCATTATTATTAGCTACTCAAATAAAGTGTCGTTAACGTGTTGTTTTGTAGTTTTACCGTTTTAGACAAAAGTCTAAAAATTCAAATGATTTTGACAGACCACAATCCGGGCGGTATGATAACAGCATAAGCATAATAACACCATCAGAGCCGCTTGACTATCGGTCATTGTTCCGGTCCGCATATTATTATAGGCTTACAATATTATTTCTGTAACACATGATCACATTATTCGTTTTTGAACCATCGGTATACCACATGTTTCACCATTACTGTGGCATTTTGCTATGACCAGTGGACTCTATAGAATATCATTTACACATTGTAACGGAAATTACGCTCTTTCGTCTTTAAGCCCTTATGGACATTTCGCGATGACCGTGTATATTGGTTGAAATGTGAAGTTACTGAACTCAGAAACTCTTAGAAGTTTTAGGAATTGCTGTTAAATTTGGTAAACAGCTCGGAAGATAACTTATTGGATTTAATTTACGTATTACTTTGGTAATAAAGACGTCTTATACCAATTTAGTTCCGGGCAAATTCAAATCGTCAGCCGAAGTACGCAATTCAAAATTGAGCTTGGAGTAGTTCGTATGTGAAGTATTGCGAATTTGCAAATTGCATTTAGTGAGTTTCCAGAAAACAATAACTTGTGTGGTCTTTAAGTGTAGGTTGGAGCCGGGCGATGTGTGGGGTCGTATATCACTGACAACTTTTAGCCCCCAAGCTGGTGGCTAGTCATATTGTACCCAGGGTGACATGGATTTCGTGAACCGCATGGACAGATTTATTTTGTTAGTTGTTGTTTTAAATATTAGGACTGAAAGAACGCAGGCTAGACATTAAAATGATATATGTAAGTAGGCTAAAGTGATTTTTCTGGTACTCTGGAGTGTTCGGTTTGTGGGAACGAAAAATTAACGGCTTGTGTTGCTATTTTGCAATATGTTGGAGGTTTGATGGGCACCAACAAATAAACTATGTGGAGGGGTGATTATAGGGACGCTAAGGAAATAGGAACACAAGAAAGGGAGTATGTGGAGAACTGTCTTCACGATTAGTTGACTTGGGTTTCACATCAATTGTTACCTGCCATTTAAGTGTTTTTTTAATACCTATACTAGTTGTTGTATTTTAAATCTGTTCGGAACCGCTTGTTGATTGCGTACAAAAGTTTTTTTTGTACTTTGTGAATTTGGATTCAAAGACTCAAGTATGGTAAACTACCCTTTCTTTATGAAGGTGTGATTACGTTTGTCTTAATGGTATTTCATGTTTATTCTGTTCATATCTTCTTAATTTTGTTTTTTTTTTAATGTACTAAGCCAGCTATTGTGAGATCCGGGTATCAATAACTGTAAAAGGGTGTATTTTGACGTAATTTGAGTAATGTTGTATTAAGCTGGATTTTTCGGAGTGTTGCATGAATTTTTGATGTGAGTTCATGACTTCATGTAAGAGTGTATCACTAATATTTCCCCCTGCAACTTTGTGTTACGTCGACTTTAAATGGGTCCTTGGACACAAAGGTTACGCTCTTAGTCGCCTTTATAATGGGCCATTAAGCCTGATGCAGGTTCCAACCACACGTTGGCAAATGATAAGCGAAAGGTGTTATAAAAATGGATCTTAATTAATTTCTTGATGTTCATTTTCTCGAACGTTATTTCCTATTGTAACGCCTCACAACCGCTGACTTACTTCATTTTCATAATTCGTTTGTTAATAAATAGGTATTATGGGTGGATGTGTGTGTTTTATTTTGTTTCATATTAGTGTAGTTTCTCTCCTCATGTTTACGCGAGTAATAAAGGACTTTCTGGGGTCTGTACTGGTCCATTATTCTTACGCAACTAACACGGTTCTTCTTTGCGTAAATTGACTATCACGTTGCTGTAATTATATTAAGTATTTTTTGAATCAATTTATTACATGTGGCCACATTTTTGTTTGTTTTCATGTAATCAAAATTTATTTACTAATTTTAACGCGGCTTTTGCGTAGGCCGCTTTCCGTGGATCATTACAAGCTATTATCGAATTACTTTTATTTAGAAAATGATTGAATACATAAATATTTTTAGTGGTTAATTTATGTTTTATGTTCAGAATTTTCGGGGTTGTTCCCTAGGCTCCAATTCAGCAAGCATTAGCTGCACAGTTTCGGTGTTCCACGTGTAACACATACATCAGACAGTATGCGCCTTACTTTGACATAATACGCTATTAAATGCTTCCAGTTCGCGCATAACTCCGTCTGGATTTACGGTTGTACCTTTCTGGCGAGCTGAAGCGTACGTCACATTACACATGCAAACCCGTCTCCTCAGATTGTTGAGCCTTAAAAAATGAGTTTTATTTGCGCGCCGGGGCATAAACATGTCGCGAGTGTCGTGACTCTTCTCCGCGATGACTATGGGGGACACACCTGTTGGAAAAACAAATGAAAAGGGGGTACTCCAATTTGCGCGGGATTTGTTTGAGTATAATGGATCCACTGACGGAGGAGAATTTTTTGCAGGCTGGAACAGCTGAAACACCGAATAGAAATTTTGAGAATATGGTTTCCACCCATAATTTTCTCATGGTTTCGGACATTCACACCTAGACACAAAATCCTGTTGCTTCTTTACCAGTAAAAAATTTTTTATGGTGCCGTTGGAAGATTCTGTATAGCTAATACCTACCTATGTATTAGTGAGTGTTGTGATATTTATTTGTAACAGCGGGAAACTAAATTTCAATTTTTGTGTATGCTCGTATAATGACACAAGAAACAAAATATCAGTTATGTAAAAATATTTGAGTCATTATAAGGGGTAACAAATGTTCGTTGAATAAAATATACTTAACTGCTTTTAATAAAATAAACATAGGACGAATTTGCATAAGAATATCAGTAAATCACATACCAAAATTGTTATGTTATGCTGTGCAACAATAACTCATGGGCTTTGTAATGAACACTAACTTTATTTAAATTATTAAATTAGTACATGAACTGTAAAAGCACTGCTGACATTTCTAATGAGACGCGCTGTCTTGATTGTCATATCTGATATCACTACTATAACATCCTCTCTCCTTTCGTTTTAGATCTTTTTCCATTAAGTAATCTTTATACTTCTGTGGTAGTTGTTGGTTTCTCTTTGGTCTTAAAATGGTTGCTTCCTCTTTCTCGTCTTGTTGAGATTCTGATTCTTCTCCTTTACAGTTGCTGGTTTGTTTTTCTGTATTATTAAAGTTCTCACTATTTTTTGTTCTCTCTTCTCCTGTTTGCAGCTCTTCTTCATTCGTTTCTTTCCCGCTTTCTTTGATATGTATTCTACTTCTTCTGTATCTGGTGCTGTTTTTATCTTGTACTATATACGACCGTGGGTGGTATTGTTCTGCAATTTCGCCTGGAATCCATTTGTTGCATTCTGTATTTTTCTGAAAATATACTTTTTGTCCTACTTCAAAAGGCTGTAAATTTAGTGATTTACGGTCATAGTACTGTTTCGCCTTGTCTCTTTGTTCTTTAATTTTATTCGGGACTCCTGTACATACCATTGGTTCGTATAGTTTTTTTATCACTGGGATGTTGCTTCTTGTTCTTCTGGAATAGAGTCTCTGTACTGGACTCAGTCCAGTTTTATTTGGTGTATTTCTCAAGACTAGTAACGATTTGTAAAAATCTTCGTTTTGCGAATTACATTTATTCAGCAGTTGTTTTGCTATTTTTACTGTACTTTCTGCTTTTCCATTTCCTTGTTGGTGATGTGGGCTTGATGTCTTGTGAATAAAAGCCCAGGATTTTGCAAAATCCTTAAATTGAGAGTTCGCAAATGTCGTTCCGTTGTCGGTTATACACACTAATGGAATCCCATGTCTCGCAAAGTTCTTCTTGCATAAGTTTATTATTGTTATCGCCGACATATTTTTTAATTTATCAATTTCAAAGAAATCGGAGTAATGGTCGACTGTTATAAGAAATCTCCTTTTCTCTCCATTTATTTCTGTTTCCATAATGTCCATGCTAATTTCTTCAAATGGAAGACTGGGGACTGGATATGACATCATTTTTGGTTGCTGTTGATTTGTTGAGTTTTCTATACATGTGTTACATTTGGATACCGTTTCTTTTATGTCATTCGAAATGCAAGGCCAAAATACTGTATCACGGGCCAATCTTTGTGTGTATTCTATACCCTGGTGAGATGTGTGTAATTTTCTCAATATTTCTCTTCTTAGTTTTGTAGGAATTATTACTCGGTTTCCCTTTAACAACATGCCATCATATAAACTGATGTCTTCCCTATATGTCCAATATTTTTGTATAGTTGGTGGTATATTTTTCTTGTTTGCTGGCCATCCTGCTTCAACTATAGCTTTCAAGGACTGTAACTCTTCGTCTTGTTGTGTCAGCTCTTGTGTCATTGTTACTGTTTCATCTGAGACCCTTACATACTCCAATGGATTTATTGCTTCTATTTCTTTGATTGTTTTTTCAATGTCTTCTATTTTGTATACACTTTCAACCTCTGGCGCTCTTGACAAAGTATCGGCTATATACATTTCCTTGCCCCTTTTATATTTTATTTTCAGATTGTATCTTTGCAAATTCATCAACATCTTTTGTATCCTCCTTGGTGCAGTGGTTAGTGGTTTTTTAAATATTGTAAGTAGTGGCTGGTGATCAGTCTCTATTGTCACWTCATGTTTTCCACATATGTACTGKTCAAACTTGCAGCATGCAAATAAAATTGCTAGAGTCTCTTTTTCGATTTGTGCGTAGTTGGTTTCCGTTTTCGATAGTGTTCTCGAAGCATAACATACTGGCCGTTGTCCCTGTGTTAGTACACAACCCAGAGCATACGCTGATGCGTCTGCTTGTATAGTAATAGGTTCGCTTGGATCGTAGTATCTAAGAACTGGATTCTTTGTCAGTAAATCTTTGATTCCTTCGAGTTCTTTTTCATGCATCTTCTCCCATTTATATTCTTCGTTTTTTGTCAGCTGTCTTAACTTTTCTGTTTCATTCGACATACTTGGAATAAATTTGCTCAAGTATGATATCATACCTAACAAACGAGTTAGCTCTTCTTTGGTTTTTGGCCTAGGAAAGTTTCGAATTGCCGATATTTTCTCTGGATCAGGCTGAATTCCTTTTTCTGATAATATATGTCCAAAATATTTAACTTTGGTTTGACAGATCTTCATTTTTTCTTTATTTAATTTCAGGTTTACTCGTTTTAACCTTCTCAATAAATTTTCAAGATTCTCGTTGTGATCTTTTATTGCCTCTTCTGTTGTTTTTCCTCTACCGTATACAAGTATGTCATCTGCCATGACCTCCACACCTTTTAGACCATCCAATACTTCGTGTTGTCTTTTTTGATATATTTCCATTGCTGGTTTGATTCCAAATGGCATTCTCAGCCATCTGTACCTACCAAAGGGTGTCCAAAACGTCGTAAGCCTACTGCTTCTTTCGTCTAATTCTAGCTGCCAGAATCCATGTTTTGCATCCAGTGTGGAAAATACTTTAGCATCTTTTAGTTCTGGAATAATCTCTTCTATCTTAGGCATTTGATATTTTATGTCTTTTAGCGCCTGATTTAGTTCTGTCGGGTCAATGCATATTCTTAGTTTGTTCTTTCTTTTTACAAGAACGATGTTGCTTGTCCATTGTTCGTGGTTTTCTACTTTTGCGATTATTTTATTTTCTTCCATTTCTTCTATTTTGTGTTTCAATTCTTTTCTCATTGCTGCTGGTATTCGTCTAGGAGTTTGTATTTTTGGTTTGACGTTTTTGTCAACTTCTAACGATACTTTTCCTTCTAACTTTCCTAGTCCTTTAAAGACATCATCGTATTTCTTAATTATTTTCATAGCCTGATCTGTCGCTAATTTTCCGTTCTCCTCACTTGCTGCTGTTTTATAATCTTCTTCTTTTATTTCATTACATATTTTGATTAATTTCATTTTTTCACACGCTTTTGCAGATAGTAGTGGTATGTGTGGCAGGGGAACAACTTCGAATTTCAGTTCATATGCTTTACCTTTGTGTACACATTCTAATCTTCTTTTTCCTATTGTTTGTATGATGTTTCCTCCAAATCCCCGAAGCTTTGTGTTTGTTTCGGTTAAATTCAGATGACTTTTCTTTAGAATGCGTTTTAGGTTGTCCTTTCCTATTATGTTGCATGATGCTCCTGTATCTAGCTGGCAGGTTACTTGTTGTATTTCATTTTCGTCGTTACTTATATAGATATCCATGCACACTGGTTTATTTCCTACTTTTTCCACTACCTTTGAATTCTTTTTGCTGTTAATTTGTTGTTTCTCTTTCTCTAATGTTAGTATCTCATTTTCGTCTTCACTGCTGTAACTGTCGGATAGTATTTCTTTTACAGCTTGTTGATTATATTTCTTCGCTTGGCAAACGCTTTCAAAATGATTGTATTTTTTGCATTTTCGACATGTCTGCCCATATGCGGGACATTTTTCTCTTTCGCTTTCGTGCGTGTAATCACAATACCTACATCTCCGGGTGTACATATTTCCTCTATATGTTTTCTTTCTTGCAGTTTTTTGTGTTATTCGATTTGTCACAATGTTTACCTCCTTTTCAGGTTCCGTTGTTAATTGTTTGAGCTGTTTATCTGTCAGTTCAGCTGATTTACATATCATAATCGCTTCCTCTAATGTAATTGCGCTATTTTCCCATAATTTGCTTCTTAGACGAATATCTCTTATGGAAACAATGATTTTGTCAAGCAATAGCTCGTCTGCAATGTCTCCATACTGACAATTTTTGATCATACCTCTTAATCTATTTATGTACTGGTCAATATTTTCAGTTTCTTCCTGTGTGGCTAGGTTGAAGAGAGCTCTTTCATATCTTTTGTTTGCTTTCGGTAGCAGATTCCTCCCTATTGCTTCTAACAACTTTTCAGCTGTTGTTTTGTCAGCTTCTGTTATTGGAAAATTCTGATATAGTTTGAAACAGTCTTCACCGATGGCTATTAGTAACACAGATATCTTCTCTTCTTCTGTTTTCTGCCTCAACTTACTTGCAATCAAGTAATTTTCCCATGCTTGCTTAAAGTGGACTACATTTTCTGTTATGTCTCCATCCTTCACGTTGATAGGTTTCGGCAGCGGAATGTTTGATACTGGGTTGCTGTGTGGCCATTTGTTGTACCAGAAGCTCTAGCATCTTAATCTTCTGGTGCATTTCTTCTTGGGCTGAATTGGAGGCTGCACTCTCCCCGTCCCCATCTTTGTTGTTCGGCATTTTTCACTTGTGATTCACGACTTTCTGTAAAGTTCACTGTCCACACCTTGACACCATGTTATGTTATGCTGTGCAACAATAACTCATGGGCTTTGTAATGAACACTAACTTTATTTAAATTATTAAATTAGTACATGAACTGTAAAAGCACTGCTGACATTTCTAATGAGACGCGCTGTCTTGATTGTCATATCTGATATCACTACTATAACAAAAATAAAGAAATCCACTACTTCCCCTCCATCTCGTTCATGACATCTAGAAATTAATCAATCAGGGGCTTTTTATGGACCACATGGCGTATTCGTTCAATCAGTAAACACCGGAAACAAACAGAACAATTTATACTGTACTGAATTGCACAACCAACTTTAGATAACTCACCGAGGGACAACGATGCCCCCAGGCTACTCACAAAGTATCTTCTCGCCTCGGCCCCCATCTTCTTATTTCCATCTTTGGCCTAAATTACTAGGTTATTAAACGAACAACTACCAACTATTCTACCAAACAGCCGCATCGGCAAGCAAGCGCATGAAAGTGAGTTTCTGATCATCACAGGGTCTTCTCAGAAGTGCCAATTCTGAGTTCAACATCAAGGGCCATACACTGCGATGCGTCAAGGGTTTATCCCAGGCACACCAGTTGTCGATTGTCGATCGGACATTAATTGAACCTACGGTATATCAAATACCATCGGTTACCACGTAGCTGGCAGGGCACCCAGATACCAGAATCAAACAGTAATCTCATAAACTCTCCCATTTTGGTAGCAACATAAAAATCTGAAGTCAGGACTTTCAATAACTAAAAATGCTGCCCTTGTAATATCTCAAAGAGGAAACAGTCAAAATACATTTCAGTACTGACTACTTTAGTACTTTTAATCCGGTAATACTCCAATTGTCTATCAAACTTAGGTCCAGCCACAAAACAAAGGAAAGGGTGTCACGCAGAGGTTTCCTTCTTCTAAACAAACCATAACTCATCTGAACTGTCGGTTAATTATCGACTATATAAAACACATAGTTGAAATAATCTTATAATCGAACTTTAAATCAATACGGATACAAAACTATAACAAAAATAAAATATTGACATTAATAAAACTAATCATACTTATTCGAACAAAATTAAACATAATTGATTTTTTACAGCAACAAATTATTTCTGTAGATACTCCACAAAAATGTTTGTGGTTTTTAAATTCAACCATCGCCTACAGTTTCTATATTTGCCTATAGCAATATACTTTATGCACACAACTTATTGTAATCTTCTAATAACTCGGTGTAGTCTGTCGATCAAACGATTCTACTAGGTGCTACAACAAATGATCATACTTATAATAACAAATTCATACTAATTATACGGACTATAGTTTTAGTTGTGTTTGAACTTGAACATCACATTGCTACAGCAACAAAATTGCCTTGCTAAGGGAACACTTACATCTCTACAAAATAAACTATACCTGTGTCATATAAAGAGTGTAAGTTATTCATAGAATAAAATAGGTAGAAAAGTCTTAATAAACATGGATCTGCCAAGTAACAGTTTCTTAGATATGGAAGATTTCTTGTTGCTTATTATACATAAACAAACGAAGGAATCTTCTAGTAAAAACAAAAAATAAATTGATTAAGGCTTTCGCGGCCATGTGATGAACTGTTGTCCTGATTCGGGTGTAAAGGCCGTCGGTGGTTGGAATTGTTTCCTAACGTTTTGCTAGCATGAGTGGCAAGCTTCTTCAGAGGTCCGTCCATCTCCGGTGCTGGACGTAGACTGAGACAACGGCCTTTAGACCCGAATCAGGACAACAGTTCACAAAAAATAAAGTTACAAAAGATGTTCGATGTGCCCTCTTCTAGTTCCATGCAGGCACGACGTCTTTGTTTGAAGGATATTCGAACTCTTTCTAAAATCTCCTCATTGAGTCGAATTTGTTATTGATTGAATGTGGCGTAGAAGATGAGTGTTTCTTCATCACAGTAATAGAGCAGAAAATGAAATGCAACCATTGAAAAAGTTACATGCCTACATTATCGGGTAACGATTAATATTTATCTCATACGGTCACAAATCACAGTCGTGTTGAAGTCTGTAACACACCGCGCCTTCTGAATATCTACAAACAATGTGAGAATAACATAGCAGTGGGCGACTACAATTTATTGAAACAATACCGAAACAAATTTATAGCATAACCTCATAAAGCGGACGCCTCCGAGTTAATGAATAAAAAATGCCCTTGCCGCACCTTTTCATTGTTCAGTCGCTTCTGAAAGTTACTTATCTTCCTGGAGCTGCGGGAATCTCTGGTGGCAGCAGATTAGCACATTCCGCGGAAAATAAGGACATTTATAACGCCGCAGAGCGGCAGTCAGCAGCCAGGAATTTCAGATACATCTGCTGTTTTCCCTTTTTACGATGACGGCTAATGATTGTAGATACACTTAGATTCTTAGCTGTTTCTTGCGTCTTGGTCGGTTCTACAATGTCACATGCTTCTCGTACTGTCGTACAAGGTGTAGTAAATAATGTTAGTTGTAAAAACTTTGCCGGTACTTGGTAATTGGGTCGGAAAATTTAGGTGTTTACGTGTATCTAAATAAAATAGCTTAATTCCTGTTTCAGAATGAAGTTAAAAACACATTTAATAGTGGATGAGTTTCATATTTGTTATAATCTAGCAATAATTGTCAGGATCATTGCAATAGTCAAACATATGGGCGTAATTAAGTGTATATTGCAAGTTACGTACAAAGATCAATAAATTACAAAACAACCTTCTTCTCTAGACTCTAGCAAGGTTCTCTCGTTTTACTATCCTCTAAAACCTAATCTTTCTTAATTAACCATCCACCAATTACATTCAAACTTTCAATAACGTTTTTGATTCATGCCTTACAAAATCACACCATACACATAATTTTTAAATCTACTGTCATTTCTTTAACCTTTGTAACGCACTTGAACAATTGTCTCTTCACACCAGAGCTCGTCCGCCTGGATACACTTTACTTCTTCAAACAAAAAACACATGTCCAGGAACTGCAACTAACCCAGCCACCCTTGCTTGCTTATCGCACGCATAGTTTCTAAAATACAAAAATATGTAGCACTTGGGCTTTCCTGACATGTTCTCGCTCCCCGAGAACCGACAAAATATTATACAGACCTACAATATACATCACATATTTTACATCTTTACATTAATTATAACTGACACTCCGAAATCACTTTAATTGCATCACAGCATTCGCTCACTCACTTAAGTTAATAAGCAGTGATTACATAATGTGCATTATTATTCTAGATTTATATTTTCGCGAACTATAACCTATATATATATATATATATATAATGCGCTTGTAAAATCTACTACTCTATTGTTCACCCTCTATAGTCTATATCCTGAAACACATCTAGGTAACACACCACCAACCATTCGAATTCAATCCTTAATGCAGAGTTAAGAATTTGGCCATTTAGACCTGACTTTACATGACCTACAAAATTGTCAACTTCATCAGCGCCTTCAAAATCTGCACATGGCTCTGTTTCGCGAATGGATGCACCTCCATATCCAGTGATTTTTTTTCATATTCTGTCAATCGCACTGCAGTCTTAACTTCGACACATAGTCGTCTCTGATTGTACACACTAAAATTCTTAAGTCTATGTAGCTCTACTCTGATAATCCGTTTACAAACGCATCTTAAAAGTACTTCATATTGGGTGTAAATTGATCCATTTGAGCCACCTACGATTTCGCCTGCACCACAGGTGTCTTAAAACACTCACGAGCCATAGTCCCACCCTTGCCGCACTTAACACACGTAATATCCAGCTTCTGCTTTCCACATTTGCGTGAAATATATCCCCTTTCACTACAGTTAAAACATACCAGTTTGGGTAATAAGCAGTATATAGCTGTGTGTCCTACCTTGTTGCATTTAAAGCACCTCATTTCACTTAAATCTGTCCGAACTTCTGGCACTTTCACTATCTGCGCTTTTAGTTCGTCTGTAGCTACTCATTATTCTATTATATGCACGCAAATCCCCCAGCAGATGTCACTCATCTCCTTATCTTACTGGTAGAAGCTTTCTCGCGAAATCCTTATTTTTCGGTCCCTTTAGAAGAAGATCTTTACTTTCCCTGAAATCCAACTTCAGCCCCTTGCACAATTGCATTTTCGATTCTGTAGGTTCTTTCGGCCTCTGTATTCATGCAGACATTTGTGTAAACCTCAGTGTTCTTCATAATATTTGCGAAATTTCTGTTTAAAATCGCACCTTGTCTTATTTCGCTCTGCACGTAGCGCATGTTACAAGAAACTAAGGATTGGAGTGGGGAGCTTTTTAGGGTACTCATGGATGCTTTACTTACGATGTTTATGTGTTGTGTTAGTTTGGTTTTTTCTTCCTTGGATAAGATGCTGTCTGGAATTGTGTACAGACTTAGGATCTCCTTATTTATTGCTTAATTTTGTTGCCATTTCTAACGATTGTTCTTCGTTCTTATTTGAGTTTGCTATTATTCTCTTCACATACAGCACGGCTTAGGAAGAACTTATTGTCGTCATCTTCTCTTCTTGGGATGTAACCTCAATATTTCATTACTATCTATGTTTCTATTCCTTTTGTGATGTCCTTTCCCTCCAAAAGATCAGTTGTGTGTCTTTTCTCAGTTTAAGAAGCTTTAACATTTGTAGAATATTGCTTTCTGTTTTTAAAGCTTGTTCTGTAGCTTCCGTAGCTGCACTTGTATCACTCTATGCGCGGTTTTTGCCCTCTCTTTGACTGTTTCAGTACGGTTGCGTTGGCTAATTATGTAGGTTTCTAGATATTTGTTTTTCTTTGCTTGGTCTCATGTTTTATATACACGACCTGCATTAACATTTGTTCATTAAAGGAGTAACGACAGTGGTTAGACCGTTTTCTAATAAATTGCCTTCTTCGTTGTCTGGAAAGTTAATGAAGTCCTCATTTTCTGTTATTGTCACCATGTCGTCTTGTGTTGGTATAAATAACATTTCTAGTTTTTTCCTCTTCTGTTTTGCCAGCGTTGTTTGAATAAACCATTGTATCGTTGTATCTTCACATAGGAAGGCTTCCGTTATCATGTTGATTAAGTAGTGGGGTATTTTTTCTTTGTCTCGATTTCTGATATAGCCTCGTGATTTATCATGTCGTACGCTTTCTTCAAGGTTATTGATATGACGAATATTTTGATGACTCTTCTTCATTTTTGTTCTAAACGCTGCTTTATATTGTGGAACGTCTGGATTGCATGTTTTAGTTCTGAAAGTGAAAAATGTACGTAATATTTGTACCACACGCGACATAATGTTATTCTTCGATATTACTTTGTGTTCTGGGACGCGCCATTCTTCGGCAACTTCGTTATTTATCAATTTATCGTTTACTCTACCTAGCCTTGGCGCTTTATTATATTTAATGCTATTTTCCGATCTAGCTGCGTTATTGGTAATGGTTCCCTCATCGGTCAATACTCTCTTTCTTCTCTCTCCGTGATTGTTGTAATTTTCTTATTTTATGCATCATTTATTGGGATTTACTACTAGCACGCCTATTGTTTTCTCTACGATATTTTTTCAAATACTTGAACCTGCTTGTGAAATGATTTTAGAAATTCCACTTACAGCAAAAGCACCAAGCGAATATTCCCCAATCGGACTATTTGTGTTTTGTGCATTACCTACATAAATTATCGCTATTCGTTACACAAGATCGATTGTTGAACATAAATTATAGTGATTGATTCACTCAGGTACCACAAATTAGAATGTTGGAGCCTTGCCCTGGGCCTACAGAGGCAAGTTGCGTCACCGTCACTTATTTAAAGAAAGAAAAACTACCTGACGTTCACACATTATAATACCAGTTTCTCATGCAAGGATTCTGACAATAGCCTTGACAAATTCATTAACTCCACGCAAACCAGATGGTTTTATGGTTCACAAATAGTTCCGCTTGCAATAAGTACAGCCATACGTAAAGTTCTCGTCAATATCGTTTTTGAGAGTGGCCATTTGAAATGTGTGGTGTGAAGCAGATACGTCCATACAATCTTAAGTCTGATGGGCGTATCGTTTCATTATCATGGTCACTATAAGCATTTGCTATTAAAATTCATATGTACACTTCAGCAAGTTTACGGTCATTACCTTGATGTAAGAGACGCCTTTGGATCAATTGTTGCATATTTTGCGCTTGTCAAGGACCACTTCTTTAAAATAAATTTAAATACAAGCAGGTAGACATTTCGTTTTGCTCATTGTTTCGAATAGTACTGGATTAAATAAATACTTATAATAATGACGCTAATCCCAATACTATCAAGGATTATCTGACATTTGACCTGAATAAAAAGAAAACGTATATGTTGTGTATCCTCCCGGAACACGTTTACGTTTAATTTATCTAATATTATTTATTCTTTTTTAATATCTTTACTACTCTGTATGTGTCCCATGTTCGCTGTAAGTATCTCGGTAACTATCAATATCTCGATTTGGACACTACTTTCTTACCCTACCCTTTTTGTTGTAGTTGAACCATCGCCCATCTTATATCGTTTTTTTTCTGTTTTAAAGCTATAGCCAACGTTGGAATAACCGTACATTTCTTCAGACCTCATTACATCGCACTTGAATACAAAAAAACTAGACATTTTTTATAGATATTTTTATTTTGAATCCCTTGGCATATTTAGAATATTTTGAGGGGGTCACTTTGTTGAGATACAACACAACCTAATTTTTTTAACGGGTTCAATTATTGGCATTGCTATGGTCGAAAATACTTATTTCCTATGTAGCAAAATATATGCATTGTTATTGTTAAGTTTATTGGCAATAATTCTGGTATTATTTTATTTTTTTGTTGATACTTTAATTAGAAATTATGTTTACACCCAGGGGCACACGCTATTTGGCATTTTCATTGGAAATATCGTTTTCACTATTCGTAATACTGCAAAAACTTCCTATTAACTCGAATATTTAAAACTTCCAACTTCTGTAGCAGTGTTAATCGCCAATAAACTAAGGCTGCTGCCTATAATGGCCTTTGGAAGAAGAAATGTTACTTAATAAGAATATACAGAGAGAGAGGTATACTGTGCTTCTTGCCATTGTTGGTGTTGATTCAGTTACCTTGACGTGGTGGGAAAACTCGTAAAAAGTGCATAAAGACAAATTATTGTAGAAACACTTGCGATAAGGTTGATTTGAGTAAAATTAAATACGTCAAGTGTGATTAGTTATTACATATTATAGTTATTCTTCTAATGCAATATTTTCTTAAATTCCTGGTAAGTACTCCTAATGTGGTATAAAATTTAACGAGGACCTTTATTATACTCTATGGGTATATGGTGGAATCTATCAGTACCATTGAATATTAAATTAGTTAATCTTCAAGTTAAAGTTCCTGTGTTCAAATACATTATGTCACTAATGATTTTAATATAGATATTTTAGTTTTTTTTAGACAAAATGTACATTATAAATTCCATAGGAAACTGGATCGATCAAATAACAATACACAAATATATATTTTTCACAGGTTCATTTAGTTATAAATTGTAGGTACTACAAACAGCTATATACTAATGGTCCAAGAACAGATCCTTGCGGAACTTCACAAACAAGACTGCCTGGCGTAATTATATCCGTGTGTATTTACTAGGAACATGAAACATCAATTCAACTGGATAGGATATGTAACTGAAAAGCTATTTCTTACTCAAAAGGTCAAAACCCGAAACTGTGAACATAGTGTTACGAACTCAATTTTGGTTTTGACGTAACTTCAACCGATAATGGGATTTTTACTGTAAATTTTTTGGCGTATTTAGAAAATGCTTCCTTAAACTTAAACTTTTTAGCATCTCGATCGAAATTTATACAGAAAATAATGGGTACACTCACTGCATATTTCTGTTCCGTTGACTTTTGTTTTGCTGGGGATATTATCTGTCTTATCAGTCGCTGTTATTAGAATAGCCTGTCGCTGCTAAAATTGTCATGTTACTTGACGTGACATGTTTCATGAATTTTATGGCTGACAACAATTATTACCCTCAACAACGGTTTGTAATTTACATTGCGTGTACGGGATCGTGATTCATGATGCTCTTGGTTTTTGTTATCGATTGATGTTTAAACATGTTTGGCATGTGCGCCCAAACGATGTTTATTTGTTTTGTGTAATTATAGATGTCGATATGTTGGCAAACTCAAACACTCACAAAATGGTTAAAAGTAGGTCTTGTTTATTTTTGCTTTTTTTTGTTTATTGCTGGACGTTTTGCAATTATAGGGGCATGGGTTTCAGAAAAGAACAACTTTATTCGCTTAAACTACGTTTATTTGATCTAATTTTATCGTGCTACAAGGTAAAGGTGTTAGCAATTTAGAATTAAAAGTAAATAATTCCTTATAAGAGTCGTAGTGAATTATTTAATTCTGCCGAAACCACAAAAGTATAATTCCACAATTTGCCAAGTATTCTGATATGAATACATTACGTTTGAAATCCAATAAAACTCGTAATTATCCTTTGTGCAATCTTTCTGAATTTTAGCCAATTAACAACTAATTTGCCTTTATGACTTGCAGGACAAATAGGTGTAATTAAGCAGAAGAAACTTTGGATTTATGTACCTAATCTACATTTCTTTAATTTATTTTCTTACAAATTAGTTGCAGTTATACCGTCGTGCAACAGCACTACTTAGCTCGTTTGTGTTGGTTTTACGTATAATAATCGCAGCACAAAATTTGATTTTTAAATGGTGACCAGTTAGTGTAGTCAGCGACTAGTAAAACTGCGATAGATTACAGTGAATACAAATCACCAAACCTCAAGTTTTTTTTGCTAAGTGTCGCATCTGACATACGAGAGTCATTTCGAAAATAGTAGAATAGTACCCGTTTGCGCCGTATGGAGCACTGTAGAATAAAGTTTAGAGTAGCCTACACTCACTAAATACATGACAGTACTGCACTGGGAGAGGGAACCAAACTATCAAGCCTAACCTTAAGGATTAGATAACCTTCAGATATCAGCCTCTGATGCTCTAATCTTTAAGGTGAGGTTTGATTGGTTTGGTTCCGTCTTGCCATCTCTCGCCACTATTGCGACTATTGCAATGACTATTGCGGTACTATAATGTATTTAGTGGCTGTACAGTAGCCTAGTGTATATAGTATAGTATATGCAGGAACATTAGAGTAGCCCTAAAGCCACTATATCTTATAAAGTACCACAATATGGCAGCCACTTTCATTCCAATCAGAAGTAGGAAGTTACGAATTAATTCAGTAGGAAGTATTCACCAAAATGAACTAGAACGCCCATCTTTAATTCCAACCAAGGCGCCAATTTTGAAATTTTGTTAAATATTAATATCGACTGAAAATATTGAAACATTGCATATTGAATAAATATGAATCTGAACCTTCGTATATACGTTATTGTTTCATAAAAGCTAGTAATTAAAAATACAGGTAATGTCTAACACGAAATTAACTGATGAAAGTATTTTTGACTAAAAATGAAGATGATACAACCTGTAATCATTTATCGACAATTACAAAAAAAGTTTAATTGAATAAGTCTGTTTCTTGAAGACTGGTTTCTTAAGTGATAATATAAAGTAGATATTATACGCCATTTCGTATATGCATTTTTACATTTTGTATGTTATTAATTATATGTCGTTCAAAACATAAGTTTTGTGATGATAGAAAATGTTTATCGAGAGCATCAATTAAGATATGAAACATCATTTATTGTTTCTGGTTCAGAACCAATTATAGCTACAGGTAATCCAAAGGCAACCTTTTGCAGTTGTGGATATCCTAAATGTAGAAGCTTCTTCATCTTCTTAACTTCATCTAACACTTCTTCATCGTCGAATTACAGTTGTACAGTACGAACTCATTTTCTCCATTCTCGTGCCAATTAAGCCTGTGCAACTGAATTGCATGCAAAACGATTTATGAATGATAGAGGTAAGCTTACACAAGTATTTAGGTTCAGAATACTTGTTTGGAAGTAATTCATTTTTCAATAAGATACAGAGATTGTAAATCCTAAATAAAAATGCTCCTGTCATTTCTAACTAGTTGACTAAAGTATTCGTTAGCAGTTCTTTTACTTCCAGAAATTGTGATTTTCCCAAGCGCTCTTCGGGTCGCACACTATTCTCAAATGATCATTCTGTAAATAGGTACCCCAACAAACTTTTGTCGAAAACAATTTTGGTCGGAAAATGGGTTCATAGGATATAAACTAAAACCATATTTTGAACTTATCTACTTGTTTCAAGCGATTCATGATTCTATCATGATAGAAGAGTTAATGCTTTAGACTTCTATTGCTATCAGTGATGCAGTTACAATATTAAGCATATTGTAATTAAATTGTTTGGAACCGATATCATAATATGCGTATTATAGCATACTATGTCGTATTTTAACAACAGTATTATTAGTTGTCTCATTTGCAGTGTACACCACACAATCAAAGCTTTATTAATATTAAAATACCAGTTATCCAGATTCATTGATTTATTTATTTTTACCCTCGTTAATATTGATACCAGTCGATATCTCTTCATTTCATTGACATACGCACATGAAACCCCGAATTTGACTTGATAAAACTCGTAACAAGCAGAGCGTCGTGTCCAGTTGGCCTAGTAGCAGCGCTATTCATTGTTCGTTTTCGCTCTATGCGAATTAAAATCTTTTGTGCCGTCATAATCATGTTATTCAACTCTTCAACAATGGCTGTCGTGCATTGAGCCTAATTGACTCGTGATGTTTTACAATAGCGTACCCAGTTAAGGAGGTGATGATTGACAAATAGAAGGGAATGGACGAGCCACTCTTTTGAAACTTATCCTGTAAATTAATGTTTTCAGCACAGGTCGTGTACCACTCGGAAGGTTCAATGTTGTTTTTGTCAAGTAACGCAAGCTTGGCTCTGTGTATTATTGTCTGGTCGACGTTTTTATTGCGTGCTGGTATTGAACAGAAGCTTTCATTTTTAATGCGTATATAAGAAGCTAATGTTTGCTTTGGCTATCAAGGTCTTGAGGCAGGACCGTAACATAAATTTTGTACAGAGGAGGATGTTGACATTTTTATTTTTAGAACTGATAATGCTTCTATAATAGCTTCGCATATATAGGGCGAGGGTGAATTATATTATAAGAAAAATCTATTTCAGTGTATATAAAAGCCTTCTCAAACTCACAAAACTTTTTCTGCGGAAATGCATCATTTTCATTTTGCAGACTTTAGAAAAATGAAACCAGTTACATGGAAACATGTTTCTCTTTTACACTCTACACTTTTCTAAACATAAGTAATTCTTGCGGAAATATATCATTTTCATTTTTGATAAAATACTGTAAACTTGAGAATAATTGTACGTATACAAAAATAAGTTTGCGAAAACATCCAAAACTAATCCAAATTAAAAGCTTCAACAAATAAATAAATTGAGTTTGACAAAACCTGATTGAAAAAATAATATCAACAACATAAAAATTGAATTTAATCCTGTTCTCGACCTTTAACACTTATCAATATCTATTCTTCTCAGCATAATATCGCTTCAACTCAATAGAAAGCAAACATAAAAAGGCCTTCCAATTTTAGGCAGAGATGCTATGAAGATTGTTACCACATCTCTTGATATAAACAAATAAGAGAGCTCCTATCTTAACGACATGTAAAGACCAGTTTTTGACACGCTTGTTTACGGCATCTATTTGTCAAAGACAGCTCACATCATTCTAAAATGTACAATATTTTATCGATACACAAATATGGTATATTTCCTCAAAAAGTTTTTTCTGTTTATGTTTAGAAAAATGTCTAGGATGCAAAACCAAAACGTATTTTCTTGTAAATGGAGTCGAAAAAATGAAAATGATGCATTTCCGCAGAAAACAATTGTAATTTAATTTAGGGAGGCTTCCAAATACTACATATACAAACACTTCTTTCATAACTGATTTCAGTTAAACGAAAGCTGAACCTAGGGCGATTTTCGCCCCAAACGGTGTAATTGTACTAGAGCTGTATGACACAAACGCACGTTGGTAGGTAACGTTCTATTTGCCTATTTTATATTTATATTAAATACGCTATATTAGTGTGATGTAGATGTCGGCTATTTTGCTGCGGTACGTCAAAATCCCGTATCAAAACAAAGCAAGTTGGCATAACGTGCGTAAGGGAGTGCAGTGTTTAGTGCAATTTTTTAGTGTTAAAAGAATATTTTAAAGTGTTACTGTGTATGTTTGAGTAGTTTACACTTATTCGCTTTACTTATCAAGTATTACAAACCAAAATTACATTTAGTTACAATGTATTGTTGAAATGCTTAACCTATACTAAGTATGTGTGTAGAGCATTGCAAGTTTTACCAGAAAATGATAATGGTTTGGGTCTTCGAATGTTCTCGTTATAATGAGAGAGAAACGTGTAATCTTTACAACACTTCTTTTAGGTCGTTTTTCAACAATATATTGCAACTAAATGTAATATTGATTTGTAATACTTACTAAATAATACGGGAACGTAAACCACTAAAAAATACACAGTAACACTCAATGTTCACAGCAAAAATATATTTTAAAACAATATTTTGAATTTTTATTGTGAATTTTTGAGTGGTTTACATGCCTTTGTATTATTAATGAAGTATTACAAACCAAAATTACATTTAGTTGCAATCTGTTGTTGAAAAAATCTAAAATAAGTGCTGTAAACTTTATACCTTTCTCTCCCATTATATCGAGAACATCTAGGAACCTAGCACGTTACCGTTTTCAATAATTCGAGATGTTCAGCTACAATGTTTTTCACTACAACATATGTTGATGGCCCATCATTTCTTAATTGATCCCGCAGCGGACCACCACATGTTGATTCTTAGAACCAGCAATATGCGTTTTTTTTCTAATGGCGCTTTATCCCCAAATGTAGAAACTAATCATTCCATCCAATATTGTTGAGTCAAATCACAACGAAAATCGTAGTAAATTGTAGCGTGACGTTCTTGCGTTAGCTTCATTTTCAAGCGACTCGCATGCCTACTTCAAAAAGCACAGTGTCTAAACAAAATGACGTATTTGTTGCATCGTAATTATTTGAATTGTTGCTGTTATTCAGCAACTCCCAACAATAAAAGTAGTACTTAAATATTAAATATTATGGCAGAAAATTTTTGTCCTAAAACTCGTGCCCCGCAAAAAGCCATAAACCAAAATACGAGACACTCTTTTATTGATCAATAATTTCAGATTAAGGTGTAAATACACTGTAGCGTTGATTATTAGGTTATAGAAATATTGAAAACTTAAAAAAGTTAATTCTTGCTTGAAAGTTTCTATAAGTGTGATAGATGATTATTTAAAGGGTATGAAGGCAGATGTATCTGACAAATTATATCGGCTTTTACCGGGAATCGAACCAGGTTGTGCTACCAACTACACCACCAAAGCCCTTGTTAGTTTTAGAGCCCAAGCGGTATATGTAACAACAATACCACCATTTATTATACTTCCGAAACGCCATTCGACACTTTTTTTGGCTGAATAGCTCATGCACTCAATGTGTGTGACACGACACCCGGTCTATTTAAGCAAGGAAAAACTGAACATTTTATAATAGAAAAACGTAATTTAATCTGAGAGAGATTCTTAGAATACAATTGCTAATGGAGCAGAATGTATCATGATTAAATTATATAGTTATAAAATAGCGATGAGTATCTGACTAGACGATTTAATATATAAACGTTGTGCACAAAGTTATTTGTCGAAATAGCAATACGTTATGTTATTTTGTTTATTGCGCAAATACATTTTTTTTCTTACACAAAAAAGACTCAACAACTTTAGAAAGCTGGCTAATATAATGAAACCCAGTAGGTCTTTCATGGCTTGGTTCACAAAAATATTTTTTTCGTTAGTTTGGTAGACAAAACAAAAGAAAGTCCATAGCCCTCTTACGACTTGGTTTAGAAATTTATCTTACGAGTAAAATTTGTTCATAAGATTGGGTCTTTAATCATTTATAGCCAAAATCAATTATTAAAAAGATTCTTCGAAGAACTTAAAACAAGTTCGTTAATATCTCTTGTCTAAAATACTATTCCAGAAGCGTTGAATACCTTCGTGTCGTTTATGTGGCGTTCTAAATTCGCTTCCCCTAGGGTCAAAGTTTTACAGCTCCTTTTTTAGCGCTCGTAATTTACTTTTATTAACTTCTTTCGGTTTAAAAGTGTTGGAGCTCAGACCCGCCAAGAACCACTAAATAATAATTTGCGTATCCCACAAGTCGTAAACCATTTCGTAGGTGCTAAACATTGTGAAAAGGATAAATTGCTGGGACGAATCATGTTTATTAGCTCCAGGAGTGCTATGAACCTTTTTTTTATCGTCACAGGAAATCTAGAATTTTCTTTGTTCATAAGGACAATGTTAGGATGGGTGCTTGATTTATATATTACATTATTGTACACCGTTTGTATAAAAGATTCATGCATCCCGGGCGCTTATGGAAATTATCGATTAAATCAATTTGCCGCCTTTCAGGAAAGTGACGTATACTTGTCATCTGCGGATTTTTAAATTATTTGATATATTTTAGTATGAGAAAACGCCTAGGATTGTGTATTTTCAACTTATTCTGTGGTGTTTTGTGGGATAATTAACTAAGGGTTGTAGAAAGCTCACATTCCGGAGCTGTGGTGTAACATCTGCAACCTTCAGTACTATCGCTGCTTGCTATCGCCGTGCATATTGTAGCTTGGCAGCAGTTACAAAAAGGCGGCACAATGAATTCAGAAATCAACGCCGCCCGCGTTGCATGAATCATTTGTAGAAGCCCTGTATTACATATTCGTTTACAATGAATTTTATAGGTAAAACCAACAATTAAAGTTTATTAACCTTACGTTTTGAATTGAAGTGAAGGAATAATTGGCGAATATCTGACATCTTTAACAATATAAGATGTACTTAATGTAAAAGTACCCAATAGCAATTTTGTATATGAAAAATTAAGACACCTCATCTTCTTAGACCTATGCAGCCAATCAAAATTAAACCTATTGAGCAGCATGGTATATATACCCATTCTTTCTGATTCTATTTGATCGACGTAGACTCTATGGATGGGATAACAGATGGTAGGTACAGTATACTTTTAGATTAGAGTAGATTTCGCCTCGTTTTCGAATATACGACTTAATGTTGCATGTATCGTTTTTTTTTAATTCGTATAATTTGAAGCAATTTTAAATACAGTGGTCTAAATTTTTTTTATTTTAGGCTAAGCGTTTTAAGTTGGTAGAATTTTTTTGTGGAAGTTTTACTTTGCCCACAATGGGGTTTAAATCTAGGAGGAAAATAGAATGACATCTGAAAGATTATGAAAGTACTCGTACAAGCCCGATACCGACTTAATCGGTAGGTATATAACTTCTGAGTTAAACCACATCGCCACTGGTCTCCTTCAAACGTACACCACTTCAAGGAGTAACATAAACCTCACACCAGTGAACGGCCTGCAGTGTCAGTTTCGTTCTGTTTCCCTTTAAATTTTTTCCCGCACTCGTTCTGTAAGTGGATACAACCTTACGAGATTGTTTTAAACAAACATTAAAGGGGTATCGGTTAACTGGTCTAAATATAATCTAGAAACATCGGATACGTTGTAGGAAACGTCGAGTGCAGTACGGCTCGACGTCAGGACGTCTGAGGAAACCACACAACGCCGCCGGGAAAACATAAAAACTGTCAGTGGAGCGTGCCGCTAACAGAGGGTGGATTTAGTTACGTGAACGGTGCGAAACGAAACGTGTTCCGCGAGAAAAAAAGCAGTCGAACCGAAGTATTATAAAAGCGGCATTGAGAAGGTAAGGCGAAGAGTTTTATGTCCAAAGTTAAATTAGTCTGGAGGATTTTCAAATCGGTTTCATCTACTAGTGCGCTTGAACAACGTAAATACCATTATAAAAAATGTGTTTTCTAATGTTGCCCTAAAGTCACGAACTACTTTCATTTGAACTATAACAACAGTCAACAATCAATTTAATGTTTCGTTTAGATTTTCCGAGGATTTTCCTTGTAGCTTAAAAAGTTGTAAGGATCCTAGGTGCAGTTGAAAGTTTAATAGTACAACCATTATAAAAATTATTACATTACAGATAACTATTTCATATACAGGGTGCCCGCATTATGTGGGCAACCTCTCATCATCTGAAAACTGGTCCAAAAATAACGCTATTTTACAGTATACACTTTATCTGAATAGAGAAGAACACAGGGCATCATCAATGACGTCATGCGCACAAACCATTTTTAGCACGCGACAACAACCGTTGCCAGGTAACGATACCATTCAGTGGCGTGCTCGCATTCGCCTAATTCAACGTTCACGTTTTATTTGGAGTAGACGGTCAAACTGCATGTTTTTATTAGCGCGTTTCGTATTTTCTGTTTATACAGCATGGTTTCTTTATTATTAGTGTTTTGTCTACATAATATATCCTTCTATTTTGCTTAAGGTGACCACCTTCCCAAACCAGAAAATCCGGACGCCTTCACGGTGCTATTTGTAAATATAAGATAATAAAGAGGGATGACCAGGCATAGGATTGCTAGACGTCCCGATTTCGGCGGGACAGTCCCGATTTTCATTAAAATGTCATGCGTCCCGACCAAGGTCCTAAATGCCCCGCTTTTATTTTCAAATTTCCTGGCATCCTACAATTATAGCGCGATGTACCATAGTAATCGTTCAGCCAGTCGTCAGTCGAAAATAAATGTATAGGTAATGTGTTATGCGTGTTATTGCAAAAAATATGTGTAGTCGAACAAAAGCATCTTTGTTTGTAAATGATTATTATTTCAAATAAATATCTTTTATTTATTGCATTCTGCATCAACTATGAACAACACGACAGAGGGTTTTTTGCAATCAGGATTAGGAAATTTATGGGGGAATTACGCTAATGTCTCGCTTTTGTAGTACAAAACTCTAGCAACCCTAGCCAGGCATTAGATTATGACGGCTACGGAATTGCGTGCTGTCACAACAGAACTGAATACGGACCTATCGCACACTTCGGCAATCGCCATTTACTTTGTCACACCAGTGTGTTACCACGCAGACCCGCTGCCCTACGTACGAGCAATATGGCGTCTTACAGGTCGTCAGAATATAGTCTCGCTCATGACATTTAGCAATTTAGCCGTCTACATAATGGATGTCTGTGGCTGACATTAAGGTGACAGATGAAACTATGAAGTTAGCTACGACAGCACCACTGGCAGGGGGCAGGAATGAAAAAGTAAAATATCATGTGCACATTTTTAGCCAAAACTTTTAAAAAACCCGGACAAATCCAAACAAAATTATGAAAATCCGGACAAATCCGGATACCATATTAAGTACGGACTCATGAACAAAAATACAAACCTGTCTGGGCTAAATCCGGACGGTTGGTCACCTTAATTTTGCTGTGTGCTGCGTATTGTACTGCAACCTATTAACTGACCCCTATTAACGAAGGCGACACTGGTTATGACGTGTAAATCGCGCATGCAAATGATGACGCTCCTGTATTCTTTTCTAATCAGATGGAGTGTAACTTTTTTTGAAATAACGCCCGCGTATTGAGATATTGGCTCTTAAACATGGAGGAAGAAAAACAGTTTTTAAATAATATCCCTTAGACCGGTTGATATAATTTCATCAAGTTTTGGCTATTATTTTTTAATAAATATCTGGAGGGGGAGGAAGCCAACCCCCACATTTTAACCCTTAACTTTAAAACGGTTAAGTATTTTATTCCAAAATATATATTTTTAATATTTGGTCCTTGTAAATGAAAAAAGTCCCTTTCCGAGAAAATTGCAGTTGAATGTTAGGATTCACATATTCACTGCTTGACTAAATATTTTATCAAATTGGCCGTGATAAATAATAAAACTGTGGTAGATGTCACTGTTATATTGACATTTTGACAAAAATTTGTAAAAAATCTGAAATGGAATATTCAAATAAATGAGTACACTGGCATACTTATCTACATATAAAAATATTACATTATTATTATTATTATATGCTCATGCTCATGCATCTCATACCTGTTATTAGTTAAAAATTGGAATACATCTGAACAAGTTGCATTAAAGAGTTACTTTGTGAACTTTGTTTCAACTACTTTAACACTTGTTAAAGTCTTACTTCTACCACCCCATAAATTATTTCTTATTGGTGAAAACTGTTTAACATAAGGGTTGCTCAAAAGGGCAGAAAAAATTGTCGATACCGTAACAACTTTTCGGTCCAAAAAATTTTTTATTTAACGAGTATTTACGGGTAGTACAATAACAGAAAGTACATAAGTTTAACTGCTATCGAATTTCCTCATTTATTTTAAAGTACCAACGTCTCCGGTTCATCGCTTTTCATTTAACGCAACGGGGGCTAGAGTGCGCTAAAAATCGAATACTTCTAGAGATAAAAAGTTCGTCTGGTCTGTTGTTAGGGTTAGGATACTAAAGTTGCCTAATCGTGTAACTTTTTGTGAATAAAGTTACAATTACACAGTTTCACAATATCGTACATTATATGATTTATATATTTAGCGTTTTATTTTTACATAATGAAGCAGTGCAAAGTTCTAGCGAATGTGAATATGAGAAAAAGGTTACAAAACTCGATATGTATAACTCCTATTTTCACCGAAGAGGCAGGGTTCTAGCCTTCAAGATAAAAAGTGTACAATATGTTTCTCAAGTATGAATGAGCTGAAAATTTCTACGTAACATTCCTATTGAAATATACACAACATATTGAAGAACCATTTCTGTCTATGCATGTTATTGCATCCTTTTTTTTACTCTTTCTTTGTATACCAATATTAATCTACTAAACTATTTTATTTTATTTTCTACCATTGAATTTTGATTTTGTTAATGTTAATTGCTGGTGCCTTATATTAAACTTAAGTTACTTAAACATTATAAAATACATATTGTGCTCCAAACATTAATTTAAACATCATAGTTTTTATCGGGATGCAAACGATTCTTAAGTGATGTATGCTAGTGTATATTTACTTATATTGTTCATCAATTTTGTTACATTAGTGTATGTGCTTGATTAATCGAAAGATAAACGTGAACTGATTCGCGAAGGGTATAATACTTAGCTGCCCCGCAACGATTTTATATATAGCGGGAGGAGAAAATCTGAAATATTACAACAGTTTCCAAGGAGAACTTTGTGGGTAAAATAACCGGAGAAAAAATGTTTTGGTCGTAATTATGTTAACCGCTTCCACGAATTACACCGCTCATTACGCGTACAAGAGTGGAGCGATTACGAAAAGTAATTTTTATAAGCCGAGGTTAATGTTTGTCTCTCTTTTTTACAGATGAATAATTATTATGGCCTTGGAGACCTACGGCAGACCAGAGGGAATTTTGGAAAGTGGCAGTGACGCACAAATGTCAGCTATCGTGCCGGTAAGTAGTTTTTTGCGGTCAGAAAAAATCGCAATTTTACGCCTCCCTGGCGGTGATAATGTCAAGTAGGTACCGTAAAATTTAATTAACCGCATACAGCATCGAAGTTTTATCACCTGCTTTATCGTAAAATGGTCTGCAGTAGTCTCTGATGATTTTAATGCTAGTTGCGCATTGGTTTTGCGATTTCCGGTGCCTTGTTAAGGATAATTCAAGCATAGTATAAAATGATCAAACACCTGTGGAAACTTTTATAAATAACTGTGGCGGCGTAAAAACTTTATTTGAAATTTATTTAAGCGCAAGTGCTTATACTACACTTATATGAAGAAACTAGATCGACCGTCATTGAATGCAGCAAGGACAGAGTAAAATCCTGGATTTTTATTTCTATGTAATGCTAGTACAGAATAATGTAATATTTTTATAACCAATTAATACTCTATATCAGAAACTTGATTGGTAAGAGAATATCAAATTTAACGCAAGAAATGAATTTCATTTTTATCCTTGTAATACATGCATCAAGAAAATGTGAAGTTAAAAATCAATATAGCAAATGTGGGGTCGTACTGTTTCATTCTGTCTGTACACTTCATCTGCGTATTGCTACTACAATGGTTTCCTGAGGTTCCGTTTTTTCATTTATTTACTTAAACATGGCTTACATTCGATGTAAAGGGCATGATATCTAAAACTTACTCTATCATCACTTACGTTACCTACCACTATTTACTGTACCAGAATATGTGATAAATACCAGAATATGCGATAAAAAGTTATGCTAAAATCTAAATTAATGTGATGTCTAACAATATAAGATTCAAGCCAAATCTATAAGGTGTAAGAATATCAAAAGAGTACTATCACTAGGGCTAATTTTATTTTATTTAACCCTACGCAGTGCTTCTTTCCACAGTCCATAACTTCCAAAGCAAGTAGTTAAATGTACATATAGAATTCCAAGTCAAGTTTATCATACTAAACTTATTAAATGGAAATTATTTAGACAAAGTGTGGACAATAAAAATAAGACAACAAAATATTATAAATGGATAAACAAAAGATCAATACCTACATATACCTATATTTGGTTTTAAAATTAAACAGAAAATCACAAAAAAGTGTTCTAAACGTTCCTCCTTATCAGATAAGCAGCTGTATATGTATGTATATATGTATATGTATATGTTCTGTAACTCTATAGGCGGTTTTAAGCAATGCTTGTAAATGCCTAATGTAGAAATTACTATAAATTAATCATTAATTTCATTTTCAAGTATAGCGTTATTCCAGGAATTTTATAATCAAACGATCGTCTACAAATATTATTATTATTATTATTATTATTGATAAACTTGGCTTATTTGAGGTAGTACTTTATCTAATACAGATAGCAGCTGAAAGCTAACTATGAAATTGGTTTGTGAGAAAAACTTTAATCATTGTATCTAAGGGTATAACCACCCAGCATCTTAAAACATCATTAGTTCTTTTTCCGCGTTGCGCCTGTGTAATAAAAACGTTAAGACCATATGTTACATTTCATATTGTAGTCTTTATTATATACCTTTGATTTGTCGTAAATGAGAATTAATGTGTAAAAATTGATACGAAAGAAGAGAAAAAAATAACTTTTTATACGCTTGTATTGAACTGCAATAATTAACACTGCAGTATACGCATTAGAGAACAATCACACCTTGAAAATATAGTCTAGAAATATGAACATTTGAGTTTAATTTGTATCATAGCTCTAAGTATTATGTACACCAAAGTAAATCGAAATATTCTATAATTATTTTAAGTGAATTGAAAATTACAGATTTGATTTCCTTTTAAGAACTAATCAGATTTTTTCTGTTTATAGAAGGTAACTTAACGCAATTTCTTAGGATATTATGTGGAAGAAACAACGGCGTAAACTGTTTCTAATGCTTACATACAAGTGATGTATATTAAGGATAGCAATATAAATTGTAGGGCTTCCATTTCCTAGAATAGCCGATTCTTATATGCTAAAATATAAACGCTTTAACCAGTTAATTCATACATAGGAAATTACATAGTTTTGAATATACCTATACTAATAAGTATAATGGAGTAATTTTGAGTATTTTGTGATTAGTTTTTGTACCATGTCAAACGATTAAAAGTGAAAAAGTTAAAAGTTGCTCCGCCGCGGTTATCACAGCACTCTTCTTAACTCGACAAGGCGTAACAGATCGAATCTAGTAGTAGATGTCTTCTTGTAGTAAGCGTTCCTTAGCCTTTTGAACATATGATATCCGCAATTAGTCCAAAAGTGTTCTGCCGAGGTTCCGTCACTGGTGATAAATCTGGGGATCTTGCAGGTCATTTCAAATGGTTCGAGACATCAGTCCATGATTTGGTGGGATGCATGTTGCCTGGTGTCTGTTAAAAAATAGCTTTTGAGACAGCTTCCATGTATGGTATAGTAGCAGGTTGTAGAACTTCAGGGATGTACCACCGAGCTGTTAACTCCCCTTAAAATACATAATTTATGAAAGGCAAAATCTGAAGGTTGACGTAAAATGCTACATAGCCAGTATCGTTCTGTGGGTGCTACATTATGGGCGATATCTATATTTTTTTCCTGTCCAACTCGTACCAGTTTTTGTGACACAAAAATGAAACAAGATTATTAATACAAAAACATTTTGAAAGTTTTTGCTTGTAGGTATTGTATTATCTTGAACTTTAGTATACTTGGTCGCTTTAAAGTTGTGTGTGCCTGGGGAACACTTTCTAGCGCAACTCTTCAAAAACTGTAGCAACAATATGCTTAATAATGAATAGTAGAGTTTTTTGGAAGTTATTAAATAATAATAATAAAACACTTGTTTTTATCCCACTTCCAATTTTTATTTTGGCGAAGTCAAATGCCAGCATTTCAACCGCTAAGCGGTCTTCTTCGGTGGCTTAACAAGTATAACTAAATTAAAACACTAAAAGACATTTTGACATATGGTAAACATTGATACACAGCATATGTACCACGTAAACAATAGAAATCGAGAAAATTCTGCACTAGCATTACATAATATCGAAACAGGTCACAAATTGAACGTGAAGAACATAAAAACGTCAACACGCGCCACCTTGAACCCCTTAGAGGCCATTTACATGAAACGCAATTCTAGCCATCTGTTAAATACGGACCTCGCACCCTTAAATAATCCACTTGTAGCAATAGTAAAATCAGAAATGTGATTTAAACAAATTATTCCCCACACCACGAAACTATGTTTACCATATGTCAAAATGTCTGTTAGTGTTTTAATTTAGTTATACTTGTTAAGTCACCGAAGAAGGCCGCTTGCCGGTTGAAATGCTGACATTTGGCTTTGCCAAAATAAAGATTGGATGTAGGATAAAACAAGTGTTTTCTTTTCCCACCGTATACTTCATTGTCGTTCATGTTCTTACATAGAAATTTAAAAAGGTGGTAACCTTAGTTCCCAATGCAAATATTATATTAACTGATATTAGATTAACAAACCAGTCATAGTGTAGTTCCGAAAGACGATAAAAATTAGCACTGATGATCCGTAAGGTAGTTGTATCCCACTATGGGCGGATTCAATCCTTATACAATGCGCAATGCAATGATTCTATGAATTAAATAACCGTAGTGCTTTTGAGTAATATTCTTGTTACACTTGCCTTTAATTATTTATTGCATTGCATTGCATTACTCAGTAACCCGAAACCACAGCAGAACGCGGCAGATGTAACTATTTGGGTAACTAATAAAAGTCAAACTAAGCACGTTAATATAATATTTCTGAATACTGCACATGATGCCATTTAAATTCGGTGAGCTTTAAAGCTTACAGGAGGTAAATAATAGCTCACAATTTTGATGAATTGATTGAAACTTCTTTCCATAATGTTCAATAATCCTGTGAATTTGTGACGAATACCAGCAGCTTCTCGGGTAATCTCTTTTATGTGAGGACAACCTCAAAGCCCAGTTGGGTATGTACATGAGGATCGTTCTCACACTGAGATACCATGAGCACCTTGATAATGGACACCGTCTGTTTTTTATTGATTTTCACAATGGCCAAATTATGTATATCGTAAACAGGGCACGGGTAGGGGGAGGGGGGGGGGCAGTAGTACAACATGCCTCGGGCCTCCGAGGATGTTAATCCACCACTGCTCTTAATAATTATGTATAATCAGTCCTTTGACTGTAGCTTTTATGATAACGGCTTCACGTGGTATCTTCACAATAATTGAAAAGTAAGGCACTATTTTCGTCCAGGCCAAGTGATGCCGCCAAGTTCTGGTTCTCATCAAATTGCCCTCGGATGCCGCTTTAAGCACTCAGAAAAAGTCCAGACAATTCATTCCATTCACTGCTCTAAATCCCCAACTTCGTCTTAATATATTGGTGGTATTATTCGCGGAATCTGCTCGGAGGGTCTTGAAAATGTAAAACGAGACTCAGGCGGAAGTTATTAGTTATCGGGAAAACTTTCACAATGGCATCGGCATCCAGCGGCCCTGTACAACGGGCCCCACTCTAATGAAATGGGAAGCGAGAAACACATTCCCCAACTTTATAGTTTCTACTGGCTGGCTTTGGCTGGCTCCGGTGTTTGGATTAAGTTAACAGTTTATGTAAATTTGCATGCTCTTGGTGTTTGTGTCGACCAGATGCAGGCACTGTCTACAAGTACACCCCTAATTCAGGCAAAGCTTAAGGTGACATATGAGAACACAGCTAACCTAATATAAAATTTGTTTAAAACCATTCCATAGGATTAGCATCCTTGTGGTATGTTGTGTTAGTCAAAATTCCTGCACACAAATACACAGCTCGAAAATGAAACATATATTTTAAAAAATTGCAATAAAGTCGTTCAATATAATCCTCTTGTATATCCAACACACGTTGGCATCATTTCTGCTATAATGTAATGTCGTTTAATACGCCATTTTTGTCAAGATGTTTCAGCAGTTGGAACGCATATGCTGTTGCAGGGCTTTTATCCTTCCAAGTCAATAAATCGGACTTCACGAAATTCTTTTTTCCACTGGAGGAATAGAACGAAATCTGGAAGACTTATGTTAGGTCTGCACGGGGGATGCAGCAGTTCTTCTCGCAAACTCTTTTGACAGACGTTGCTTTATGCGTTATCGTGCAAGAGGATTACACCGCTGTCTTTTATATCACGTCTATACTTTTGGAATAATGCATTTAAATTTTTTAAAAAGAAGACAAATACATTGTCTTTTTGTATTTGTCTATTGCTTGTTTGTCCATGAGGTCTTCTTCCATTATTATAACCACAATAGCAGCAAAGTATAGTGGGTGGCAGTATGAGGTCTCCTACTCCTGTGGTCGTCTTTAACACTAGTCCAATACTCTGGAACGCTTACTTCATCAAGTTACTGTTGAACTATCCTCACAAGCAACTTTCTTGTAAGGCACCGTGAATTTCGGCAACATTTTTTCGCGCACTGTTTGAATTTTGATATACGCACATTAATCTGCTACAGTGACGCGTTTCATTGCATCATACTACCCCGATTTGAGAATGTTTTGCACATAAACCGAGTGATCTACCCGCACTGTATATATAGCTAAGTGGTGTCCAATGATAGGCTTTTATAATTTGACAGCACTTATTCACCATCGCTAGCTTGATATGTGCAGGAATTATGACATGACTCTCGTATATCTAGCGATCACTAAACGCAATCTTCTCTCATGTATATGTTAACTTTTAACCACAGCAATGAACATAATTTTGTAAATGTAACTTCTACTGTACGGTTACATATTAAAAGTAACGTAATAATATTCGAACTCTGAAGAAATTGGTAATATTTTTCGTCCATCCAAACAGTAATTTTCAAATCGTGATATGAGATTTTCTGTGGTTCGATGATTGTGTACCTTTAGTTTAAGCTACAAATAACTCTACTAAGGATACCGAACAAACGATTCGCTAGTGTTTCTGCTTTTGCCGGCGAATTCAAGCTTTTACGGATTGCCGATTGGATGCGCCCCATGTTAATATATAATTTTTTAATACTGGGTAAACGTTAGGTTTTATTTTAATATGAAGTTGAAAAACTACAAATACCAACCATTAAGTTTATCGTCATAAGTATAAAATTACCGTATGATAACAATGCTTATCCTAATATTATAACAATTAAAAAGCTATGTACTACCGTACATTTATGTTTGTCTGCTCCAAGCGCCCTTAAATTTCGCGAAATCGAATGTTAAACAGCGAATTTAACAAAGCTCAAGCTTTGATAAGTTCAAAAACACATAAAAGGTGAATGGAACTTGTGTGAAACAGTACTTAATTTAAAGAACAGAACAMCTAACCTATTCCGTGTTGTAATTGTTCAGATCATATTGAAAGTTTATATTGCATATTCTTATGTCATGTCMTCCTATTGCATGATCATTATTACGTGTTTCACTCTGAATAAGAAGATAAAGAAAAGAGCAAAACATATAAAAATCTCATACTTGCCCGCATCTACCGGTGAGATTTGGAACCTCTATCTAAGAGGGCCATATTTGTAGCACGTCAGTGGCAAAGACCGTTGTCCTTATAAGTGGAATCATCCGTAGTTTAAGCTTTCTGTTCAGCTGTTAAACCAGAAAGTAAAATTAAGGTTGCAAAGTTCCTAACAAAAGAAAGCAATAGTTCAAATATACAATTCATGAAAGAATGGTTACTTTGTGTATGGGAAAACAGCATTATTCCATTTTCGGTTATACATAKACACAAGATCATTTTTTTCGAATGTCATGGAAAAATCTCGAAAAATTAAAGGCAACTGCGAAGCTGACGCGATTTTTTCTGATACCTTTAATTCGAGCGTGATTTCTATGACAATCAGTCGAAGAAAATTTTACTCCGCCTTAGCCAATTAAAAAATTAAATACGAGTGTATTCTAGAAAGACTAATGCATGATTACATTAGACCGAATGCACACCTTGACTAACGTCATCTGCTATTTTACTTTTAATCCCGTCATGAATGCTCAAAAGATGACTACAGAGTGCATGGAATATCTGAAAGTGTTTGACTTCAGGTCTTCGTTGGGAGTAGTTAGTAGGTAAACATACTAAAAGTTCCCGCCCTTAGAAAGTGAGCCTACGGTGGAAGGTGGAGGGGGGAGTTCCCATTTTTGGGTTTCTTGATTATATCTCGGAAACGGTGCACTCTAGAAAAAATATGGTCTGAACAAAAATGAACTCAAACTTCCTACAAAATTATTTCCATACAAATTTGTCGAATATCCAACGGTTTTCGCGATATACTTTGTATAACTTTATGGAAACTGATATTTTCGAAAAAATCATTTTCACCTAACTATTTTTGTCAAACATTGGCTTCTAGTACCTCCAAACTTAACAGTGGAGATGTTTAAGAAACCATTTTGTGATATATGTGTAGAATAGTTCTAGGCAGGTAGTCTACTTACAGGGTTACAGACCTAGTACCTAAAAGAACAGTAACACTAAGAGGAAAGTGGCTAAAACCATATGTTAATTGTATTACGTTGTAAAAACTGGACATTTCAGCACACTGCAGAAGACAAGGGTGTCACTTGTGTTGGACGTAATGGTGATAATGAAAATGGATTTTAGAAGTACAGGTGCAATTTGATTCATTTAAATGGTATCCTGTTCTGGATGAATAACGACACAATTACGCCTGCATCAGCTGGTCCTTTCAGACAGGCGGTGCGTTCCAAGCCTTTAGGTTGGGTGTATGTACACGTTGTCCAGGTGGGTACGACATCCGCAAGGCTTTCACAGGGCGATCGCTTCGGGTGGACGATGTGTCCTCCAGTTTCCTACGTCAATTCATGTAGTCTGGATGGCTATGCCATGAGAGGAGGGTAGCTCCGGATGGTTTCTACCGAGGGTTGCCACCTCTAGGTGATACATACAAAGGACTGGTATACAATATCCTTAGGTAGAACATCATCGTCGTCCAAGTAACAGGAGCGGTTGTACGAGGTGGTATCTCCCACTTACTCTTCTTCTCCATCGAATAGAATACGTGTGCTTCAGCTCACGTTCCAAAGAGTAGAGAGGTAGCTGGCAGCTGTAACTTCTCGTGTTATCTATAACAAAAATATCTGAGATCAAGTTAAAACATAAATTACGACCTCGTAAAAAAACTGAAATTTGGAGTTAATTTAAAAAAAAATTTTCATCTCTTATTTGTGAAAGGTCAACGTTAGTCCCTTTCTCAAAATTTGTGTATATTGTCGCCAGTTTTGGTGTTTAACCTTATTTTAATTAAAGAATTATTTTGTGCCAGAAATTTTTCTTACATATATAAATATTAGTGCAAATAAGTGCCTTTTATTGCTGGTCCATATTTTAGAATTCAAGTATAAATCCGCTCATTAAGAAGCAGCGACATCTGATCTAACAAAACAAGGGAATACACAAGAAACAGAATACACAAAAAAACAGTTATCCATTGGATAGAGAGACACATTAAAATACTTTTACGCGAATACTAGCAATTGCAATCATGGTTATACCACTTGAAGTCCGCAATACCGTACTAACGTTAACTAACAACCCACTTGGCAGCGTATGGCATCTCGCAACGGGCTCCAATGATCCGACTATGAATTACGTGATCTTTGTGAAATTATTTACACCCAGAACGTGATCTATACGGAACCGAGGCACGCAAGACTATTAAGATGTCCGAGAGTCGTTTTATGAGCCCGTTGGACGAACAGTTACAGGAGACCATCACATACATGGCGGAGATGGTTTCCTTGTAAGTTGTTATTGCGCTCGGGTTTATGCTGACACTAAAAGTCCGGTGGTTTACAGTAATAATCCGTTACGCAGAAGAAACTTTTTAATTCTTTAATAAGGTTTTATTTGGTGCTGAAGCCTTGTTAGATCACTAAATTATGTTGTCTGCCATCCCAGAAAGTTTAACTACATCTAAAATTAAACCTGTTGCAAAGTGTATTTTTGAAAGCTGAATTATTAATTATATGAAAGAATAATATTTAATTTTGAATAGAAAATACGGCGGATTTTCGGTGAAAATTGTACCATTAGAGTATTTCCCGCGCCTAAGTGAAATCACTTAGTTAAAAAGGTTACGGCAAATGGCAAAAACGATATTTTAAGCTTTTGAAAACTTAAAATATGAATGTATGTAAATGTATCTACTAACTATTATTTTTCTACTACTTTTGTCTATTTTTTCTGCCTCTTGCGACTGCTCATTCCTTACTAGGCTTCACCGTTTTCGTGTTCTGTCTTTCTTGGTACCCTTTTGCCCTTTTCAAGTTTTTTTGACGCCATGCATATTTTGCTGACACTTCTTTGTATTAGGTTGATATAATTATGCGGACTTTTTTCAACAAATTTTATTTAACAAAAACAATAATATTTGACAAAAACATATTTAATTGATTATTCTGGTAATTATTCGCCATCCACGTCAAGAACTGGTTCCCGTTTGCTTGGCAAACGGTCGATTCCACGAGCAAAGAGGTCACGGTTCTTGGAGCCAACCCACGTTTTGACATCGACCACCAGCTCATCAAAATCGTCGTAAATTTTGTTCCTTTGTCAGTTTTTCAACAAGCGGTTGACGTGGTAGTTCGTAAGTGCTTCAGTCAGTGAATATGGCAGATGGGAGAGCAGATCCTATCCCTTATTGGTGATGATTTAGACGACACGACGCTCAACATGTGGACCTGCGTTATCGTAGTGGAAGACGATATGGTGCTTTTGGCGCGGTCTTTTTGCCTCGATTACAGCATAAAGGCGGTCAAGCTGAGCTAAGTAGACGGCGCTGTTGATGTTGAATTGCCGCTTACCATTTTTGTCGGGAATCCGCCAATGTTGACTCTCATCTGCGACGGACAATCGTTGACTAGTTGACATCAAAGTCGTCGGCCAACGTTCGTGTTGTCAGGCTTTCGTCCTCTTCCACGGCTGCCAGAAGTGCCTGATCGTCGAAATCCGATGACCTACCTCTTCCTGGCTTATCCTTCAAGCTGCTGGCATGACCTGATTTGAAACGGGCAAACCACTCCTTACACTGACTTTTACTGATTGTTCCTTCGCCAAAAAGTTCGTTGAGATCGCGAAATGACTCTGCCGCTTTCTCGAAGTGGTAGAGCATAATATGAAAAATATGACTATGGTTTTCGACACTCATTTTTATTTCCTAAATAGAGATTATTTTTATACAAAAAACAAAACGCCAATTTTTGCTAATGATAAATGCGCCAACATAAATACATTCTTACCAATTACTCAAAACGTCTCAATTAATTAACTCCCAGTGTTTATCGCACTGGTTCATCGTATAGTTCTTTTCCATTTTTTCATTTTTAATTCTGTCCATTTTTGGACATATTACCACCTAGGTGGGGTAACTATTGTTAGAAGCTCGAACCCTTTTTTATTGTATCTATAATTTCTGATTACAATCTTTCAGTTGATGACTTATGCCTACTACTTTCCTTCATTCTGCTGTTTCTCCGTTTTCGCGATATTGGAGGCTGTTTTGATTTATGCGTTCTTATCAATCTAACGGCCTCCAAATCGGCGATCAAAGAAACCGCTGAACTCACAACAATAGCAACACAGACCAAAGAGGTTGGTGCAATTTAATAATTAGAGATGAGTTGGTCTTCTTTTTCACATTCGGCCACTCCTGACAGGGAAGCGTCCTCGCAACCTTTCTCTGGACCTCGGAGGGTCCCACCTGCAGCACCCAGCCGACGATCGGTCCCTGTATCATGTGTATAGTGCACTCGATTATTTCTTGACCTTCTTACAGTCCGCATACACGGAACTGTACTACTGTAGCACACTGGGCTACAACTTGCAAGTCTCTGTAACACACTGGGTTACCCTGGTACACTGGACCTTGGTATACTTAACCACTTGCAAGTTACTAGTGGCACACTGGGTCTCCATGGTACACTAGACCATTGGTTAGGAGGCAATGCAGACACTCCCAACCCACGGTTGGCCAAACCGTTTCTCTATTCTTGGTTCACTGGACCAACTTGGGTTAACCTCTTCTAAACTTCTGGTCTACCGGACTGTTAGCAATTGGTTTCCGATAACCTTCTTTTCTGATACACTAGATCAAAATATCGTTATAATATCCAGTAAAATACTGATTTACTGAATAATACATTTATTTTTAGATAAATAATAAACAAATTACAAAACTTCAACACTAAACTTTGAAACTTTATCTGATTATAGGGGTAAGCCAACAAACACTTATATTGTTACATGTCAACCTTCTGAGGTCTGAACAATGTCATTTTATCACTCGCTACTATCCCCTTAAATTGTCTTTTGTCTTTAGAAAATGATGCAACCTTGTATCTGTCATTTCCTAGGACTTCTACAACCTTAACTGGGCCAATACGTTTAGGCATCAATTTCCCGCTCTTTAAACCTTTTACTAGCATAGTACGCTCAATTAATACTGTATCGTCTACTTTAAACTGACGTGATTCTGCTCTATGCTTATCAAACCGCCTTTTCATTTTTGTAGCAACTAAATCACAACGCTGTTTCGTCTTTGCCCTAAGAGCTTTTAAATCAATTGGACCCGAACTAGTAAGTCGTACCTCATTTTGAACTTCAACAATGCCTAATGGTTTTACCGTTCCGCCACCGTATCCTACAATAACAGTATTACAAGCAGACGCGTTTGCTTTCATTTCTAGTCCCAAATTTTCAACAGCTTTCATTTTCATGGTATTACAATTACTACCAAAATCGACTTATGCAGAAAGTCGCCGCCCTTTTATTACCGCAACTTTGTAAAATTTCTCTTCTTTAGAGCCCTGTAGATTACAACATACCATTTTAAGTTCTACTTTGGACGCTTCGTCATGCTTACGGCGCTTAAAACACTCGTTTTCCGTATGTCCCTTGCGTTTACAAAATCCACAAATTTTATCCGTAACATATTTTTCGCAGTTGATTTTCTTGTGTCCCAATTGACCACAAAGATAAGATTTTATCATTTTTGATACATGAGAACTCGACGAAACCGCTTGTCTGTCATTGCTTGATTTATGACGCAAATCCGGTTTGCGAAACGCATTTTCACCGACTCGGCGAGACACATTTTCACACTCGTTTCGTGTTAGAAACTAAAAATTTAAGTAACTGTTTAGTACTCACGCAACCTGAAGCGCGGATACCTGATTCTAGGAAAGGATCGTTGATGGTGCTTGTTATGATTTCCACGACAACCTTATCTTGGAGTTTACAGAACTATCCCTGTTCCACCTTCTGGTAGTAAAACTCTACTAGGTTTTGGGTCGGCTCTCGTCGAATATTCACCATCTGCTTCAACTTCATGAAAACATTTTGCTGGGATGGAAACGCTTCTTCCAATTTTGCCTTCCACACCTTCCATGAATGCTTCCTGTCTTCCTGGTGGTAATACCACGACTTCGCGTTCCCCCTGAGTTTATTCATCATGCAGTATATTCGCGCTTTGTCGTCCCACTCGAAAACATCACCGGTAGCATCAATATTATCGATCCATTGCACTACGCTCATTTTCTCGTCAAAATTACCAGCAAAAGTCGACACACTGTCGATCTTGCCACGGTATGCACTTCTTTCACTCAGTTTTCTCTTCAAACTCCGTACCTTACGCCGTAATTTTTCTTTACTACCGCTGCTACTGCTACTTGTGCTACACGTACTACATGTACTCGTACTTCTACTACTGCTGCTGCCATCACTACTCCAACTACTTTTCCGAGGCTTCTTTCGCGGCATTTTTACTAGGTGTTCGCTTTCTGGCACGATGGACTATCGCACTTCTGATTTGTTAGAAGCTCGAAGCCTTTTTTATTGTATCTATAATTTCTGATTACAATTTTTCAGTTGCTGACTTATGCCTACTACTTTCCTTCATTCTGCTGTTTCTCCGTTTTCGCGATATTGGAGGCTGTTTTGATTTATGCGTTCTTATCAATCTAACGGCCTCCAAATCGGCGATCAAAGAAACCGCTGAACTCACAACAATAGCAACACAGACCAAAGAGGTTGGTGCCATTTAATAATTAGAGATGAGTTGGTCTTCTTTTTCACACTATATAATGTCGACGCCATCCAAAAAGAGCTTCATTAAATATCAAGCAAACACTCACATAGAATTCGGATCAAGGCCGGTTTAGATTTATCACATGCTCCAAAATAAATAAAAGCGCGTTGACTGTATTTGTGAATAAAGTTGAATATAGCTGCCAGACTATAGACTTAATAACCACTGATATGGCAGCTGCTACTTAAGATAGGTATTAGTTTTTGTTCTACTACAGTACTGTGCTCAGTATACGAATAAGCTCTGCACCTATTAGTTGTCGATTACAATATCTTGAAAAATAATAATCCTTGAAAACACAACAGGCACGGGTTATACGATGCACTGATAAGTCAGTGAAAGCAGGTGTGTACACGACCGAAATAGATGAACATGAAGTGGCGGCATGCTTAAAAATTAATAACAGTACCGCGGTATTTCGCGCCACTTTTATCTTGCTATCCAATTTACTTCTTATCCCAACCAGGAGTAAAGCACAGTAAATCGATTTATTTACAATTTCCCATTTCAAAGGCGTGTGTTCTTACCAGGTTCAACGTTTTCATATTTAGGGCATCGGAATGATGAAAATACGATGACCTCCAAGATAGTTATTTAAAGCTAGATCATGTAAGCTTTTGAAGAACGGTAGCTGGAGATTTATGTAGCAGGCATTATTTTTAAGCCTAAATATGTTGAACATGTGTTTGTTACTTTGCTGCACATAAAAACATATAATCTGTCTCTCTTACTGTTTTGATGTAGATTTTAAAAGCGTTAGTAGGTAAGCTCTTTAAAAGACAAAATCATTCTGCTTTAAAAGGCTGCGCTTTACTTATTATCTGCAAATTATATTATGTAGAACTGGAAACCAACGCTTTTATTGTTGTAGATGAATTCACGCATATAATTAATAAAAACAATGAATACCAATGTACCTACCAAATTTTCGAAGAAAACTGCAAAGCAATTAAAGCTTTTAATATGAAGTCTGTGTTTAAATGGCTATAATAAACAGAATGTAACTATTTTTTCTCAGAAAAACGTGTGTTTCACTAGAGGATGTATAAGTTATATTTACTTACATATATATATTTCTATAAATGATTCATTCAACGAGGGCGGCGTTGATTTTTTAATTCTTTGTGTCAAACTATAATAAGCACAATATAGAATATACTGTCAACTGTGATATACTGTACTGAAGGTTGCGGATAAAGTTATAGCCACGAAATTGATGGTTTTATAAAGATTTTCCAACAATTTGCGGCTATATTTACCTTTCAAAGGTAAGTAATAAAATAATTTGCCTGTGCGAAGCTGTACAWWATTACTTTAATATACACATCTACGTTCGTCACCGACTTTCAGACATGGTTTTATACATTTGAAAGCCCACGTCTCAGTCTTTTTTCCTGTTAATGTTTGCACYTTTACACACAATTTTAACTGTTCACATTTTCTAGGCTAGAAAAGTTCTCCGTAAAATACCCTGTACCTACCTTGGTAGTGCAACTAATGTCACTGCCACTTAGCCGAACTAAAAAATGTGATGAACTATAATCACAGTACAATTTAATAGGCTTACTGTAGAGTCAACCTCACAATTGGGTATTTGCCATGCATTTATATTTTATTAAATTGCATATTAATATGTAGCATCTAATCCACAAAACAGCTCTGACAGCTTATAAATTCGAAAGTAAGGTGCATTTTTAATATTAAAAATGTGAATATTTAAAGGAACCGCTAAAATGCAGAGATATTGGTCGTGACGTCAGGTGTCTTGTAAATGGCCGTTTGTTTACATCTGGGGTCAGCGCGTCACGCGTCAGCCTCAGCCCGTCAATTTATCAGTTTGTTGTTTGCGTTCATTTTGTGACAAGCGAATTAAAATACTCCAAGAAAAAGTGAAATACTTATGAGTTATGACTTTTGAAGACATGTTCATTGTTATGGAATTGGTATATAGCGAAGAGCGGTTCAACGCGGCGGAGATGAGGAACGTAAAAGCAGGAGCATAAGTGAACTTTTTCTCAAATTAACGTAGCATTGATAATTTGATCACAGTGGGTTGTTGGAAACATACTATTTGTAAATATAAAAACGTAAGAATCAAAAATGTACCCTAATCTTGACATTTATTTTAGATGTCAGAATAAATATAAATTGCCATTTATTTTCGGGGCTCTTGCGGCTCGTTTCCAGTCTGGCTAACAGTCGAATATATAGGGAACAACGTCGTTCCTTATTATAACATTTCCCTCTATCAGCTTAAAACGCATATAATTTTTCATATCCTCTTCAAGCTATAACAAAATGGAAACTGAATGGTAAAAACTTACAGTAAGAATTAAGATGATCTTCACAACAGAAAAACAAACTTTACGATTTCGGCATATCACGTCTAGGGGCCTTAAACAACTTTTTCATACGTTGATAATCTCGAGGAACGGTTACAAAAATTTTGTTAGCTGTACTGACTGAAGTACTTTTATAACCATGTATAAAACAATACTTGTTTTGTTTTCCATACATAATAGATGCTTGTAAAACTACACAAATCACTTTTTGGTGCGACCTCTTACACCGTCCTTTCAATAAAAACCACACAAAATCTTTTCTAATACAAGACAGATATTACACCATTAAACAGCACGCTCCTCGGTAATGTTTACATGACTCTTGACGTCACGAGTTGAATAACCTTGGATAGAAGCKTCTTGKCGGTGACTCCTAAGATTCAAATTTCAGWCTTAAAGTTCTCTACCTACAAATATTTTTGTTGTTTTTTCTAACATGGCATACGATATATATGCACTTCAAGATTCAAAAGTGATAATACCCAATTACGATACATAACCTAAATGTTATACGAAACCGTACACACCTTCGATATCTGAGATTTCTCTAATCTTAAAGCTAATTATCCCACAAAACGCTATAGCATATACACCCATGCGTTTTCTCATAATAAAATATATCAAAAAATTCAACGATCTACAGATGACAAGTATCCGTCAAAGCAATAGTTGTGTGTACTTTCCTGAGAGGCGACAAATTGATTTAATCGATAATTTTCATAACCCCTGGATGCATGAATCATTTATAGGAACCCTATACTAATGTTCAGATCATAGAAGGATAACTGGGTGGTATGTCATAGTAAACTAATCTCCTATAATTAAATCATGTTCGAGAAAGCTGGCCTTCTTAGGTCTATCATTGGATAAGGCAAACTTTGTTTAAGCAAAGATGGATCTTTCCATTCGTCTTCGGTAAAAAAGGGGCAATTTTAATGTAGGTAAATCATATAGTTCAAATTTCCTACAATGTACACATAGAGTTAGTTGGACGCGTTGATATGATGTTTTAGCATGGATACGTCTAATGCATTGTATAAAAACTTGTTTTTTAATATTATTCAACATTATGTCAATATTATTTGTACTCGTTAAATAAATTTGTCAATTGCCTTCCTTATATCATAAAACGCGAAATATCTGATTCTGTGTAATGTTTCCCAAACTTGCTCAAAGTTTTGCCTAATACCAGCKTAGAATATGCATCACAAACTGCTTTTATTCACTCTTTACGACGTTTTACATATTTTGGCATTTGAAAAAAGTGTACAAATTGTTTCATTGGTGCCATTTTAAACTTTGAACTATTTTGGCATGATCACTTATTTAAAATTAAAATATAATGAAAATTTTATAAAGCTACCGATAAGTTTCTTCAAACATGCTTTTGAACTCCTATGTTAATGAAAATTACATACACTCTATGCATCCTTCATTAGGTGCTGAGGCTCTGTATATACAGAGCTCTACTTCCATTACGTAATGTTGTTGCTCATAGTACCTATTGGCACCGCTAGATGGCATGGCCTGTAGGGAAGAATTCATGGAATGTACCCCAAAACAAAAGACCAGATGTATCCACATTAATAATACATGTTAATATGAAGTAGGATCTTAATTCTGACAGTCTACCTACGATTGAGTTTATGACAATATGGTAGTTAGTTCTGCTTAATTACTTCTACGGATGATTTAAGGACAAGAGAGAAATCGCTGAACTCGCACTAAACATATTTTTTTGTGTATATTTTGCAGAAGGTCAGTTTTATTATATTTTTATGGTTTATGGTTTCCTTTATTTAGACTTGAAGCTTTTGATGTTTTCTGAAATTTAATTTCCTTGTATTTGTAACCTATCCTTTAATTGTTCAAAACTGATAAGCAAAAAAGCTTAACCATATAAGTATAAAGCCAAATTTATCCCTAAATGTTGGAAAAACGTATATCCATAGAAGCACCTCCGTGCATCCGTAGCTGCGGGGAACATTTGACTATAACCGTTATAACTATATCTCTCCCTGCCAGATAACGGCAACAAGAGGACTCGCAGTTAGGAAGTCTAAGCTTCTGCCATGTTAGAGATGCCCTGTTGACCTAAATGCATTACGCCGCGGTTTCCATTCATCGAATCCGTTCAGATACGGAGCGGAACGTCCAGTGGTATTCACTGTCTCCATGGACAAAGCGACATGACACTTCGGCTATGACTGGTCTCTGCATTATAGCCAGATAAACGCCAGAGAGACGAGGTTCATTCATACGACGAACTCCGTGAATAGGGCGCTGGGACCCCAATGTAATCTAAGCTGGCCGTTAGATGCAATTGAGTGTGCAGGGAGGCGCTAAAATGCCCTTTTCTGTAAGAGCTGAGGGTCTGGAGGTTTCCATTTTTCTGCTGTTATTGTACATTTATATGGACTACCAAACTTCTTATCTAGCAAACCATATTTTGCACCCTTAATTTGATAGAGATGGAAGCTTTTGACGAATTTTGAAATGTCGCTGAAAAGAACCAGAAACTACCAACAAAACTGATCCTCCATTGTATCAGCTCAGTTATTATGATCAGGGTAGATTTGTTCGAAACATATATGTATAGGGTGTCTCACTTTCGTTGTTATTGCAGGGTATCTCGGTAACTATTACACTACTATAATATTACAATATTGTGCATTCACTTGTTCCATGCCCTCTTGGATGTAAACATAAAATCTGATTATTATTTATTTAAAACCAGTATTATTAGAAATAAGTCTAACAATGTACATATTTTCTTAATCATAAAGAACAGGTCTTTTCGAGTATTTCCATTAAAAAGTTTTTGTTATATCTCCAAAAAGCTTATATCAAAAATGGTTTTTTTACATCAACTTTCCTAAGCAAGATATTGAGGACTTAAGAGATGTAAGCTTATTCAAGAGTAGGCTAGAGGGTCAAAACAAAATACATTACAAAGGTGGCGATGATAAAGTCCTGCTCACAAAAAATGGGAGATGTAATGTCGAAACCGCAATCCTATAAGTAGTATTAATTGAAATTTGGTTGCCCTGTTATTTGCAACTATGTTGCTCACATTTCAATTGTTGTTTCGAGTACTGTTATTATCCCGATGAATGGAAGCTCGCTTTAATACCACCTTTACCTAAAACTGATGAAACTAAATCTGTATCCGATTTGAGACCAATCAGCAGCTTGCCTGTGTTGTCTAAGGTATGTGAAAAGTTTCTTCATAAACAAATATATGATTGTTTGTAAAGCTAAAATTATACCCGAAAACCAGTCAGGAATTGCGTTGACTAATTTGGTGGACGAGTGCATTAGATCCCTCGATGCCGGCAAGGCAAGTCTTTTGGTCTCATTGGATTTTTCGAAAGCTTTTGATACACTGGATCATGTGTTGCTTTGTAGTAAATTGACTTACTACGGTTTTGATGAGGTTTCTGTTAATTTCTTCCGATCTTATTTGTTCAATAGGTGCCAGCGAGTCTTGCTGGGTGGTGAAATGTCTGATGTCGGCAAAGTGACGTCGGGAGTTCCTCAAGGATCTATCCTGGGACCAATTATGTTTTTAATTTACACCGCTGATTTACTCTCGAAACCCAAATTTTCAACTTGCGTGACATACGCTGACAATACTTACCTTTTACACCATTTCGAGCCACAGAACATAGGGAGGGCATGCTTAGAAATGAATGAGGACCTAGGCAACATTAGTGAATGTTCTAGTAACACTAACTTAAAGTTGAACAGCAATAAGTGTTCTGTAGTATACTTCGCATCGCAATCCTAACAAAAATTTTTTGTGAGAGATGATATTAAAGTACATGTGGACCATAATCAACTGCCTGGTTTAAGTATAGATAATGACCTTCGTTTTCAAAATCACGTGTCTTCTGTTATTAAAAAATGTTATGTTGCTTTAAAGCTCTTTGTACTCTAATCATCTTATTCTCAACTTTAAACTTAGAAAAAAATTATGAAAATCTCTGGTAATCCCTCACTTACTTTATTGTTTTATGGTATACTTTCCTTGTCCGTTAATAAATACAGGCTTCAGAAGGTGCAGAATAACTGCTGCAGATTTATATTCGGACTAAAAAAGTATGCTCATATGAGTAAGTGCATACAGGAGCTTAAATGGTTAAAAATTGATCAACTATATCATTACCACCTTGCAACTTTCTTGTTTCGCGTCTTTCGATCCTCTTCGCTAAAATACTTGCGTGATAAGTTTCATAGTCATCGCAGCTTGCATTGCACTGATTTATCTCTTAGATATGTCCACCATTTATCAATGCGTAGCTTCCGAACCTCCCTATACAGGCGGTCTTTTACTTATAATGCTATAAAATTTTAATGAACACTATGATTTGTTTACTAAAATATGCTCTGTAGAAAGTTTCAAAAAACAAATGATGTATAGGTTAAGTCATTAGCTCGTAATTATAGTCAAAGCATGGTACTATAGTTGTCTATGTTTTTGGTTTGTTTATTTCTCATATTGAACTAAGTTTATATTTTTTGAGTTGAGTGGAATAGCTACGCTAGACTTCGCCCAATAATATGTTTAAATAAATAAATAAATTATTATTAATGGTATTACAACGAAAATGGGACACCTTGAACAAGCATTTCAAATAAAAACAAGCTCAGTGTGGTTTGATCTTAATTAACCGATAAATGAAAAACTCTCACCGCAATCATCTCGAAAATTCAAATACCCATTTCGGCCGCTAAGCTGCCATCTTCAGTACAAGTCAAATAAGAGTCTTATTGAATTCCTTGCTTTAAATTAACCAGGGAATATTCTCCTGGCCAAATTCTCAGTGAAAGTGGGTTGGGATCGAAAAAATATTATCTATACTTTGTGAATTTTACGCTTGATTGAACCTCCTAGCAGATTAGTTCAAATAATGCGGATCCTCGGATCAGACGTAAATGTAAATTCATTAGTTTCCTTATTTCTTTGAGTAAAGATCCTTCTAAGCGTAGTGAGTTCCGTGGAGTTAGAAACTGGTTTTCCTAGTTTTAGGCTTTTAGAAGTTATGGGGTAAGCTGTGTCTTTGATAACTTGAACGCTAATTGATTTATTATACCTCCTAAATCTAAAATGAGTTATATGCTCTTTAAATTCAACTCCTGTTCAATTTATTTAAGATTGCAGCTAATACACTGTATTTTATAAATACCTGATTATCCATCGGGTTTTTTGAAATATTCCTGATATTATTATTGGGTTAAAACGACATTCAAGATGCCTTGTAAAAATATCTATTAGCCGACTAAGGGGAAGACTATTAACAGATTAACATTAAACTGGTTAACCGGTCAATGCAAATCAGTTAACAGCATTACCGCGTTTAACCGGTTAATTTTAACCGGTTAACTGATTAAAGTAAGCGGTTAAGGTAAACCGGTCAACCGGTTACCCGACAGTTTGATCATTTTTATGAAAACCGGTTATTTTTCATAACCAGTTAAATTCGTTGTAACCCCCAAACCGGATAAGGCGATCACTGTTGACCAGGGTTGGCAAAAAACATGTTTTTTTTTAAATTAAACAAAACAAACAGTTTTTTTTTAATTAATCATGTTTAAATTGTTTTAAACATGTTTTTTTCTTACTTAGTTAAAAACATGTTTAAAACGTTTTAAACACTGTTTTAAACATGCACTCTCATGCAAATTACTATGCGTATTAGTGAAAATAAATACGAGTAGATGACTCAAAGCGTAGCAGTTGTCTAAAAATCCCTAGGTGACTACGATTGCCCGTTGACATTTGTCATTTGTATTCGATGCGTACGGCGTTTACGCGACAATTTTAGTTATTATGAGCCGGTTTTTCTTTTCTATTTTAAGCGAAAATCAACTCTGTTCTTAAAATCCAGACCAATCACATACTGGTTACTGGGTGGATTTTAGCTAATATCAACTTTAACAAAGAGAATAGGAACCGACCTTGTATGTTTAAAGTTTAAAGTTCAACAATTACAATGACCAGTAGGAGAAATAATGCAGGGTGGAATTACTTCGACAAAATTAAGGTGCAAAATAGTACAATGCGAGCTCGATGCAAGAAGTGCAAAAAAGATATGCTTGCACTAGTAAAAATATTTTATTTCTTGTTTATTGTTTTTTATATTCCCAAGTTCTGATAACTATTTATTCTATTTTGCTAAATATATAATTATCTTGTAAGTGTTGAATGAACGTCTTATTTATTGTTTTGTTGTATTGGACCAGAAATACAGATTTTTATGTTATGATAAGGTTAAAATTTTTATATGTTGTTTTAAAATGTTTGTAATTTATAGCTACAGAAAAATTTTAAGTTTATTATTAATTTCTATAACTGTTGTATCGATAAAAAACTGGGCCTGGTTTTGAATTTAATTCATTTTTATGCAAATGTAAGGTGACATTATGTAGAAGATATGTCATTACTAATAATCCTGTTTATCTATTTGTGGAGGGTAAACGAGCCTAATAGTAATAATTAATGAATCACATACAATATTAGTTAAAAAACACCGTTTAAAACATTAGTAAAAAAAACACTGCTTAAAACAAATTATTTAAACATTTGTTTAAAACAAGGTTTTAAACAGAAGCGTTGTTTTAAACAAGTTTAAAACATTGTGTTTTAAACATTTTGTTTTAATCATGCCAACCCTGCTGTTGACAGCACTACTTGTAATCCTTTGGTAATCCTGCAATAAAAGGAATTTTAAAGAATCTGTGGTTTAATATGGGTGGTCAAGACAATCAGTGTTAAATTTTTACGTGCCAAGAATGGCAATAAGGTCATCGACGGAACGCAACCATATATGAGAGAAATATTGGTTTACATTTTTAAAACCTGTTTCAGATCGGCCCTTAAATAAATTTGCTTTACAGGGGGGAGACTGCCCCATGGCAGCCCATTTGTGTTGTTATAAAAACACTTTGTTAATCAGAAAAAAATCATAAAAGGGTCATTTTAATATATTCTAGAATTTTTATTTTTTCAATGTTGTTAGTATCCGGCAGTGCCTGAAAATTTTTAACGATACACCTATGGCTATAATAGGAAATAACTCATCCTCTTTAAGTTTAATGTTCTTAATTTTGTCATAAAAACTAGAAATTTTTATTTGAAAAATTTATTGGAGGCATAGGTAAGCTACTAAATTCATTGGCCACCCATTTTGTAAGCAGGTAAGTGGGTGTGAAAACCTGAAACCACTAGGGCCCAGTTGCACAAAGCGTGGTTAACCAGACCCCCTGGTTACACGCGGTTAACCAGCCGTTGCCAAGGGCAGCATCAATGAAGAACACTGCTTATTAAAAAGAACCGTTTCCATGATAACTGATTGATGACTGTGCGTGTTAACCATGGGGTCTGGTTAATCACCAGTGATGGGCGCGTAAAATATGATATGTAGATTATCTAAGCGTAGACTATGTAATATTCTGCATTGAAAGTCAGTCGTAGAGAACGGCATTGCGTAGGTAAACAGAAATATTGAAATATTTAGTTTTTAACGGTGTTCATTATCAGTACTCCTCAAAACGCACCAAATATCAATATTATTTTGTATTTTATTAATATTATTATTATTATACCTTGTTAGCTTAATTATTTAAGTTAACTAGACAAATGTCTAAACAACAATAACTTGTTTGGGCATACGTTAATGAGGGCCAGAAGAGCAGACTAAGCAGGACAAGCGTGCTGTAGCGTGCTGTCAAAAGCACTCTGGAGACCTGAATCGTTCAAATGAATTCTTTGATGACTATAAACTGTGATTTTATTGTTTTTCTTCTTTATAAACGGATGTAGAGAGGCAATTTCATCCGACGCCCTTGTTAATTTATTCTTTTTTAATCGTAGGTCATTTTTATTGTGCTATTTTGCAGTGGCGGCTCGTGACTGTATTGCAAGGTAGTGCCAAAACTAAAGATATAAATTCTAACATGGTAGTTTAAAATATCCAACTTATACAACATGTACGTAATTCACCTATCATTTTTGTATCACACGTTTTCATCCAAAACAAGTTAGGTACCACGTTAGAAACCTACACTGCATTGTCAACGCATTCGTCAATTATGTGTCTTAAGTCACTGTGTAGTTTTTATATTGCCTGATAGACAAAATCCATTCGGCGCTCTTTTCTGCTTGCAAAATTGTCAGTCACTCGCTTATTAAAATTGTCAATATTATTTAGGAATTGTTTCTCAGCCTACATTCAAGTCAAATGTCAAAATTAAACTGATTTCTCTGACATGTTTCCCGCTCGCTAACCTCATAACCACATGTGCTGACTTCTCGACCTTTATAACTGAGTAAGTTTAAATAAAGAATGTTAAATTATACAACTTTTTATTATATTGTGTGTAGGATAATATTTTCTTATATACGATAATTTTTGCGGGGTTGGTACGATGATTAAAGTCAGGTCAGGTGGCAACACTGATCCGTGCCAATCGACTCACTGGCACGAACGTCCACTTTAACCAGCATACTCCTCGCATCCTCTTGCTCCCCGCGTAGAGCCAAAAGCTGCTGTGATGCCATGCCAATTCGGAGCTGGCACGAACGTGAAGTTGGATGTAATGCCGGTGCTGAGCGCAAGCGGTAACCGTTTATGAGTGGGTGCGTTCCGCAGTTCCGCCGGTGTTCCCACAAATTCAACCACTTTGAGTTCATTATAATTTAATTTTTGATTGTTAAAAAATATTTTTCTAGTTTTGCTGGTAGTGTCATGGCACGTTGGCACTTATTGACCAGCCGCCACTGCTATTTTGACAGGATATAGAAGCAGTTCTCATTACTGAACTAGGCACATTGATCTGAAGCAGCAAGTATCAAGTAAACACATGCTTTGTCTTTGTATGCGAAAGAAGTAAGAAATCCATTTAGATACCGTAAAGACTTATTAAAATATGTTATATAAGTGTTCGGTGTGGTACCGTAGGTTTTGTTTTTGCAGTGATCCGCTATTATCATTTATCACTGCATCGCTCCGCGCTCTTATAAGTAGGTACGCTTACCTTCGAGAGTTTAGGTTAACTATCAGAATGGCGTCTCCTCTTGGCTACACCCCCTCTCGCTTGAGGCGCTATTGCCGGATGTGTAGAAAGCAGCGCGAAATTTAATTTAAACTGTACAATAAGTTTGTAAGATAAATATTTAATTTTTCTAAAAGAAATTCGACACGGTTAGAAGCCAGCGAAATAGGAAAATTAGAAATAAAATAATCTTCTGTATTAGTTTAGGCCGACGTTTATTGGGATTTACTCCTAACGTTTCACCTGTGCGTCGGCATCCTCAGAGGTTAGTTTTACTTGTTAGATTGCTCTCTGCAAACTAATGTTAATATGTTAGGGAAAAATCCAATAAACGTTGACCACAAAAGCCAAAGTGCTTTATCTATATTTTCTACCGTGTAACATAGACAATTATAATTTACGCGTAAACGTCCATCACTGTTAACCACATTTTGTGCAACTGGGCATATGTCTCGCCGATTTACCTGCTCAATGAATTTTAGGAAAGACGTACATTTTAGGCATACTTGGGTTTAAAACATGTTACTTTTATCCCAAGGAAGGTGTAATGAGGTTGTGACACTAAATAATATTATTTATATAGCAATTTTGTAAGTGGCTTCTGAGGCAGCATTTTTTACGGACCTTTTTGAGAAGGTCTTTGATCCTTTCGAAGTAGTTTGGTTTGTATCCAGTATAATAACTTAATTTCGGCTTTCAGATAAAAGCAATTTTGATCCTTGAGATTTTTAATGTCACGATTTTCTTATTTGTGCAATTAATCAAATTTGAATTTTGAATGCTTCTCTAATAAAGTCTTTATCGGAATGTTTGAAGGATAAATTACATGAAAAAAATACAATTCAGCACCTGTAACCTTAAATTTAATACACAGACCAGGGGTTTCTAACAACTTAGAATTCAATGTGTTTGAAACCAGTTCTATTCGAAATTCACAATGTACAATGAATTAATGTTTTGTTGACCTGACCTTCCACTGAGAATTGGCCAAAAGAATATTTTGCGGTTAAATATAGACATAGATTTTAAGAAGTCATTCAGTTTACTTCTACTGAAGATGTCAGATTAGCCGCCGAAACGCGTATTAAATTTTCTAAATTATTTCGGTAAAGATTCTTGACATGTTTAATTTGTGTAGTTAACATTATTATTATTACTCTTTGAAATATTATTTAATAGGAACTGTATGATAATAGTTCGTATGCGAATATTTATATTAATGCAAGATAAACGAATATGTGAAAATATTATTATATATAAGTATATACCTAACACAGTTATAAGATATAGTCACCGTATAAATCAAAAGCTTAATTCATCGTAAAATAGAAAAAACGGCACAAAGGGATTCTGAGCATCGCTTATTCTCATTATTACTGGATATTGTAGTCTCACGAACAATTTACTTTTATTGTTCTGTGACTTTCGTCCCAACTCAACATCAGGTTTTGGTTTCACGTAGGATCTAATGTTCCATTTAATAAACGAAGATTGATGGCGGTCGGCGGCATGGAATGGGAAAACGATATGTCTACACTTGTTCTTAAGAAGTATAGGTATTTCTCTTCCATAGTATTTTATTATGTTTCGTTGGCTGTCAGTCACGTATTTTATCGACTACGGTTAGCCAAGAAATACAAACGATAAAAGAATTTAGGTAAGTTCTTCATATGCCATAACACCGAAAATCTTTGAAAATTATTGAAGTTTAAAAATATGCAGTAATCCAAAGTTCCTAGTGACCGACATATCTAAACGAGTCCTTGTTACCAAGATAATGGAAGTCGCTTCATATTTGTTAATAAACGCATTTGATAAATTATTTTATGCGCCATTGCGTTCAAGCTCTAAAATATCTATGGATTCATATAGTTACCTATAAGTAGTCAATGTCATATGCCATTCACTCAGATATCTATGAGCAGAACTTGCTTATTAATACCGCTATAACAAGTTTGTGTGACCGTAATAATTCTCATCTAAAGCCATCTGTTGCATGCACAAACCATGTACCTACACACCTTATCATTGTGAGTTTTGCTGCAGATTTATTCCTTTGTGTCCAAAAAAGGGAGTTTGTCAATGTTAGTGCTTGCCTTTGTGATACTGTAAGTCTATCGACTTGTAATCTAAAGGTCGGTAGGTGAGGTAAAATTTATTTCTTCTAGATAAGGTTAAATTTACAGGGATCTCGATCCTTTTACGGTGGTAGCGATTGAAGTAAATCCTTTCTTGCAGTAAAGCAGATACTTCCGCCTGAAAAATCTATGAACTCTGATAGCACGGGTTTCTATGAAGTAAGACTTGAAACAAGATTTATAGTGGAAAATTTAGTACTCCTTTCCCTCAGCTAATATTCGGTGAATTACTATTTTTAAAGGGCATATTTTTCACGACGTATTCCTTTTGGGAAATATTTTGTTCAGGAGAATGTATTTATATTGCTTTCGGATACAGCTTTTGTTAAAATGAGTAGGTACCTAGCCAACACTCAAGGAAAAGTTTTGACAAGTTAATGTATTAAAAATTGCCCGGATACATGTTATTTTAATAAAAAAAGTGTAATTTTGAGAAATAAATAGGTACAGTTTGAACTTTCGAGGAAAGTAATCATTTTATTTCTTGTCTTTGAGAATCTTTAGAAAGATTGTCGAATCTTACAGACATAACAATAAAAACGCAAAGATTTGACGTTATTCGTTTTTCACGGCATATTTATTTATTAATAAATGTTTGGATAAGGGAAAAGTTGTGGCTACCTTCTTATCTTCTATTAAAGCCGGTGTTGGTGGAAGGCATAGTTTAAAAATAGAAATATTAGGAAACACCCTTTGACTTGAGAAAAGTAAACTTAAAAACTGACAAATTCTAATTTAGCTGGTTTAGTGTAATTGTAAAACAAAAAAAAATTTGTCACATCTGCAAATTGTATAATTCCTCTATTACATACAAAAATTGTAAAGATGTGCAAAGTCATTTCTAAGGTGAAACCAAGATGAACCTCTAGGATGATAACATTATTTATAACAGATGAAGATGCGCGTCTGAAAAGGAAGTGCCGTTTCCCACCTCGATTTCAAATCTGAAATTTATAAATCGCCATAGTGAATCATTAAAAAAAAGTATGACGCGTGTTAATCGAGTCAAATAAAGATTCAACCTCGGAATTAAAGATATCTAATGAGCGATAAATTTGCGCAAATCTTAATATTTGCATTTTATAAGTTAGCGCAAAAATTTGTTCTTGGTCAATATTTTATACCTACAATTAACCGTTCTTGAAATAAAGCATCAAAAGCGCGAAGAGCTGCCATATGTATGATAACGCTAAGCGGTCATCCGCACTCTGTAGAATCCGGTATCTACATAGCACAATTTATCTATATAGTTATTTTTCACTAAAAATATTAATTTTATTAATAAACTTACATTATTTATTAATAAAGATAATAAACACCTTTTAATTATACTTGGCTAATTTATACAGGGTTTCTATAAATGATTCATACAACGAGGGCAGCGTTGATTTCTGAATTCTTAGTGCCGCCTTTTTGTATCTGCTGACAAGCTACAATAAGCACAATATTCTGTCAACTGTCAAATACTGTACTGTAGGTTGCGGATAAAGCTATAGCCACGAAATTGACGGTTTATAAAGATTTTCCGACAACTTATGGTTATAATTTCCCTTCAAAGGTAAGTAATAACAATAATTTACTTGTAAGAAGCTACACAACTACGTCCGTCGTAACTTTTGTCGCAATCGCTGCCTTCCAGACATGACTTTTTAATTTTAACTATTTTTCACAAATGAAAGCCTACACAGTCAATCTCAGTTCATTTCCCTAATTTAATGTTTGCACTTCTTTTGTAACTAGCACTGCACCGCCACAATTTAGCTGTTTACAATTTTTAGGTTAGAAAACGTCGCCGTAAAATGGCCGGTACCACGGTAGTGCAGCTAACGTCATTGTCACTTAAGCTAACTGAATTTTACCATTGTGGCAGGCTAAAAACATCTTTTAGTTCAGCACGCTACAATTTACAACTGCGATACATAACCTAAAAGTTATACCAATAATATCAAACCGTGTCACCCACGGCTCCGAAATTTGAGCTTTCTTCAATCTTAAAGTTAATAACTATCCCACAAAACACTACAGCATTATATTGAAATACACACTCCCACGCGTTTTACCATATTAACATTTATCAAATAATTTAACAATCGACAGATGACAGAGATGTCAAAGCAGTAGTTGTGTTAATTTTCCTGAGAGACGGCAAATTTGATCCAATCGATAATTTCCACAAGCGCCTGGATGCACGAATCATTTCAGATACCTTGTGTTCATAATAAATAAGACAGGAATATGAAATGCTCAACTGCAGAACTGGCGCTTGGTATTTTTACTTCCACGGAACGGAAGTATTGTATTGTTTTGCGAAAAAAAAATTTCAAAAATTTTTACTTGCTCATTCGCTTTAAAATGGTCGAAAACGTAAAAAAAACAAAATTTTAGCAAAAAAAATTTCTTGTCTGTGTGGCTGTGTGTCTGTGGTTCTGTTTGTGGACACGATAAGTTTCGAAATACTTGAAATTTGTGTAAGTTGGGTATCGGGAAGGGGCAAAATTAGGGGGTAACTACCCTTTTTGCAGATTTTTATTTTTTTTCGTTTAAGTATGTGATTAGTAGTATAACTGCGAGTATTATTTCGGTGCAGCAAATTGTTTAGAAGATATTAGCAAAAAAGCGTCACTTAGAGAAAATGTTTTTTCCTAAATATCTCCCAATATATTTAATATATTCAAAAAAATGAAAATACCATCAGATAGGAAATAAAATTTCTCACCAAAAGTGTCTTAGAAGATTTATCGAAAATTTTGACATTTTCGAAATATTTCCAAAAACGTATTCTAGTCCCTGTTCGTGCGATTTTATAGGAAATCAAATTTCTGATCAGAAAGTACTCTTGTAATTTTTTTGTTGAGTTAATACTTTTCGAGTTATTTGGAAAAACAGATTTTAAAAATTTATGTAATTTTGCTAATATCACGAGGACCGTTTGTCTTAGAAAAAATGTAAAAAGAGAAAAATGCTCAAAGCCTGATTACTAATCGTATAGTAAAAGAAATAAAAACGTAAATGTCATTTTGACAATTGGATGTGGAAGTATTTATTCAATTTGCAGGGGTTTTTCTTTTGTGGTGCTCTGAAAGCTGTTTCCTGAATGTTCAACGATTATACAAGAGAAAAGTCTAGGAATAGTTTATGCATCAAAATTGATAACAGTGCTGTTATACGATCTCTACATTCTTTATAGAAATATTCGAGTAGCTAACTCAAAGTTTTTATTTTAGTAGGATTGGCTCAGAGTCTTCATGTAAGAAAAAAGAAGTGATTTGTTTCATAGAAAACTACATGAAAAATGCTGACGAAAGGATTAAACAAAGCATATTATTATTTGACCGTGAATGTGTGAATACTAGCTGTCTAGAAGATAACTTGCGACATTTGACTTTGACAGTAAAGTAAGTAAATGTGCAATAATTATCAAGCAACTGTAATTTGTAAAGCAAAACTTATGCGATTTTTAGTGCCCAAAGCAAGCTTTTAGCAATCCCTAAACAGAGGGAAATATTTTTGGAAAACTGTTTTATTAAAACATTGTATACAGGTATGTTTTACCTCATAAACGCACTTTGAAATTCTTGGGACATGCACCAATCCCTAGCACCCTGTACCTATATATATCGTACGACAAAAGCTTGCTTTGTCAGCGTTCTCACTCAGAGGTGTAAAATTGGAGTAAAATTTCATTCCACTGCTCCGTGACTTAACAATAAGCAATTTGCAGCTACTGCAGATAAATCGAGATTAACTTTTTGTGCGCTCTAGAATTGCCTAGCTATTCCGGTCGCGCACTATTAGATTTCTCCCGATTTGTTCCTCCGGAATAACTCTTTCTGCATAATCGCTTGAATGCATCCCGTTTCCAGGAAACCATATAAGAAACGGAGTTGAAATAGTTAAGTGTAATTCCTCTTGGAACCGTTCGTCAGGTTTAGATGCCATTCCGTTACAGGTGCGTATCTGCATGAGTTTATAGTGCCTTAGTTTTTTTTATCATCCTCGAGCAGATATACCGTATTGTCAGATGACTGATGATTAAACCTATCGTTTGGCACGACTTATTTATGAACAATCCGATAATTGCCAACAGTAGTGATATCTCAACGATTAAGCAGTCGTAAACTCCACTAGTAGCGATACTTAATAACACCCAAAAACTTATTATTATTATTTATCATTCAATTAAGTTTGGTCAGTTTACGGATAGTCTTAAAATTGGGATTAATAGCACCAGTGCTTAAAAAAGATGATACAAATAACATAGATACAATGTTGATTTATCTATTGTTATACGAAGTTGGCATTCGGGTACAATGATATGAAAAATAAAAATTAGCGTACTTGAGCTTTCTACTTGCATTGGGAATAAATTTATGATTAAGAAAACAAAAACAATTCATTCCCACATATTCTAATATTGTTACCTACATGTTTGCCAGCTCACTGAAGTATTAGGCTTAAATTTGCGATGGTTGCACCCTGTTCGGAACACAGCTAAAAAATTAATGGCTAATGTAATTATAGTATGCTCCTTTGCACCTAAAATTCCGATTAAGCACTAAATGTGGATTACGAATCTTTTCATTGACAACTAACTTACGGTGTTATCTTCTAGGCAAGTGTTATGGACATTACAAGGTCCTTATGATATTGCAAAAGAAAATTATCCCATTGATATTTTCTAATATCAGGCCGTTTGACAATGGCCGAGCAATGCTGATACAATGCACATTTATATACCACAATAGTATACCGGCCGTTTTAATGAAAACGTGCCTGTATCACCAAGAATGATTGAGTAAAATCCTAATACAGACGGATAAGATATGCTTTGTCCAATTAAGAAAATAGGTATAAAAGCACTCGTACAGCAGAACACAAACTTTATTTTTACCCAAAAGCACCACTTCGAACAATCCTAATAAAAACACTCTAACGTAATGTCATAATAATTCCGCCTCCTATATTTTTCGGTTCGGCGACTACTGTGCGTCATCACCCCTACAATTTGAGCAAGAGCATATTCGTCATGTATTCGTTGCTCTTCTTTCGTCTTTGGTTCGTTTTGCAGGCAATCGTAAATACGCTTGCAAAAATCATCCTTTAACTGGGCTGCCAAGACCCAGTCATTCTGATCTACTCCTACCTGCAAGACAAAGTCATCTTCCAGCTCAGCATTCTTAGCGCCGGGTAAAGCGTTACGACTGAGCGCGTCTGCATGCGCCATCTGAGGACCGGGACGTTATTCAACTGTAAAATCATACTCTTGTGTGGTCAGCCACCAACGTCCTATTCTGGGGATCAAATCCCTCTTGGACATGCTTCATCGACATTACCACTGCTAACGTCTCCAACTCATACGAGTGGTAACGTTGCTCTGTTTCTGTCGTCTGCYGGCTGTAGTAACACACCAGCCTAAACGAACTGTCAGCTTGTCTCTGTAGTAGAACACTACCAATACCATTCTTGCAAGCGTCAGTGTACAACTCCGTTTCCGCTTCCCGGTTGTACAGAGCCAACACCGGTCTATTGATCAAAATCTTTTTTAATTCTTGAAATGCTACTTCCTGATTATCACCCCATTCGAAAGCAACTCCTGACTTCGTGAGCATAGTTATCGGCCTTGCAATGACAGAAAAGTTCTTTACAAATTTTCGGAAATAGCTCGTTAGCCCAACGAACTGGCGTATTTCGTGTGCATTAGAAGGTTTAGGAAACAACTGTACAGCGTCCGTCTTTGCTGATCCCGGCTTGATCCCTTCCCCACTCAGTTCATGGCCCAAGTATTCAATCGTTTTTCGGAAAAAGAAGCACTTAGATAGGCGAAAAGTCATTCCCGCTTTCCGGAACAATTCGATAATTTCAGCTAATGCTGACATCACTGTTTCAAAATCTTTGGCTGGCAGCAGGGTGTCGTCCAAATAAGCCATTGCCGTGGTAAAACGGGCGTTCCCCAGTACCGAATTTATCGCTCGCTGAAATACAGCGGGAGCATTAACCAAACCAAAAGGCATCCTTAGATATTCGTAGTGGCCGTCAGGGGTAATAAATGCTGTTTTTGTTACCGCTTCCGGGGCCATTGCTATCTGGTGATAGCCTGACGACAGATCTAGTGTTGTGAAGAACTTACTACCCTGTACCCTGTCCAAGTATTCGTCCACCCGAGGTAAAGGATAGCGATCTCTTACCGTCTTAGCATTAAGTGCTCTAAAATCGACGCCTATCCTGTATTCCCCTGTTTTCTTTTTCACTAACAAAATTAGGCTTGAAAAGGAAGACGTCGATTCCTGTATTATGCCGTTGTCCAAAAGATCCTGAACGATGTGTCGCACGGTTTCTCGTTCCGCAAAAGAAAGGCGGTAAGGTCTATACGTCACGGGGTTATCGTCGATTAATTGGATCTGCATCTTCACAAACCCGGTCTTACCCAGTTCCCCCGTGTTTTGTGCGAAACATGACCTATATTTATTTATTAAGTCGAGAAGTTTCCTTCGGTTCTCCACGGATAAGTCGTCATCAATTTGTGTAAGAATGTCGTCAATGGTAAACGGGTTAAGAACATGATCACATACATTGATTAAAATGGGTCTTACCTCAATGTCCTGTTTTTCACGTGTACATGGCTGTCCTCTGATCACAAGGGTAGATTTTTCGTAGCTGATGTCCTCGTCTGACTTGTTACATACAGCCACGACGCCGCTTCTAGAGGTGGTGACGCATCTACTGATGCTGTACTCTCGTCCTGGTTTCGAGCAAGTCTTCGCGTCGACAAATACATCACCATCGTAAGCCTTTGTATCACCGACCACTTCGACGAACGCCACCGTGTTTGGAGGAATAACCACAGCGTCTTTGGTCCACAAAGCCACCCTCCTGGGGGTAAGCTTTTCCACATCTGGAAGTGCTGCCAACGCAGAATCAAACAGGCGAAGCTGACCATCCCTAATCACCATTGTGACGTTCATTTGATTTAAGAAAGGTTGTCCAACCAACACTGGTACAGATTGTGCAGTATCTTCTACCACCAGCATATCTACTTCCGCTTCTACCAGATCCACAGCCAATTTTGCCTTCACTTTTCCCAAAACAGGTACCATGCCTCCTCCATATCCACGAATTGTTTTCGTAGTCTGGGTCATTGGAAGCTTCAAACGGATTACTTCGACGTATTGTATCGTAACAGTGCTGCATCCGGCATCGATGTAGGCCCTACTGTCCTGTTCATTGATCTTGCAATTGGAAAAATAGAACGACTGTAAATCATTTTGCGAGTCAACCAACTTGCCCTCCACAGTTTTCCTTGTGGGAATCCCCTTCCTGCATCTTGTCTCTTCGTGTCCTAACAGTTTACACTTCGTGCATTCTACCCGAGGTTTGGGGCACTGCGAGTATACGTGCCCTACTTCACGACAGTTATAGCACTTGCGGCCTATCGTACCCTCATTCCTATCAGATCGTTTAGAATATGGTTTCCTACTCGTGGGAGTGTTGTGTCTTTCTAGACGACGCTTGTCAAATAATCGTTCGGGTTTTGTATCTTCTTCCTCGTCCTTTGTGAGCGGTACATCGTCTACTATGGTTGAAAGATACTCCTCGTATAGGCGTTCCGGGGTCTCGTATCGTCCGGCTTTGGCACTATTTTGTATGGTGCGATCGCCTATACCGTCAATTATACAAGAAACTGCGTCCTTGCCACTGATTTTACATGTTTGCAGCAGATCCATTTTAGCAAAACAATATTTCGTCATAGTTTCGCCTGGTCTCTTAATGCGTTCTACAAGTAACTTAAGTGTGGCTGCGAAATCGCGATGATCTGGAAACATTCTTTTTATCAAGGATTTCCATTCTTCCCATGTATATGTATACGTTGTAAGATGGTCGTACCATGTTCTGGCCAACCCAGTTAACCGAGACTGCATGTGGTAAATCATAATGTGCTTATCCCACTGACTGATGTGCGCTAATTGTTCGATTTTGTTTAACCATTTAGTTGCAGTCAGATTGGGGTCTCCAGGAGAAAAAGTTGGTATGCAATCACCTTTTATGGTCATTCTTACATGTGGTTGAACGTTGTCAGAGGATCGGGACTCACTACGTACCAGTCGCTCAACGAGTGTTTCCAGTCTGTCCAAACGAGTGCTTTCGTCGCTTTCCGATCTGCTTCTCATAGGAGAATCCCGTTCGTACCTATGAGGCTCGGGCGTGCTGCCGCTGTCGCGACCACAACGCGTACGCGAGGTCGGGGAATCATGGCGCTCTCGTCGCGAACGACGATCATAGTTACGATTATTACAAGTCAAATCGTGGCCAAATCGTTAATGTCCGCAACACTATTCGTAACTACTATAGTACGTACTTACAGAAATTCAAGTTCGTATGTAACTGTTTAACAACAACCAAACACCATCCTCCTCGAAGTCTATGAGCAGTAATCCCACCGCTGCTCTAAAAGCACTCGTACAGCAGAACACAAACTTTATTTTTACCCAAAAGCACCACTTCGAACAATCCTAATAAAAACACTCTGACGTAATGTCATAATAATTCCGCCTCCTATATTTTCGGTTCGGCGACTACTGTGCGTCATCGCCCCTACAATTTGGCGATGTCGCTATCAGTCCTCCCAGGAATCCCCGAGCTCCCTGACGGCAGCATCGACAGGTGCTCGGAAAAGTCCCTGGTCATCACAGGGCGCTTACAGGTATATGCATTGTTAGGTTTATTTTCAATATATCTGCTATTATGCCATTTTTTTAAATAATTTAATAAAATGTTATGTTTTTCGCCATAGTGGATGTAAATAATGTGACGCAGATGTACTTATTTACAAACAAATCATATCTTCATTATTATTTACATGGCATAAATTACCGACAAAAAAAGTGTATGGGCACCAAATGAGTCCTATATATGCATACAAAATAAAATTATTACTTAAGGATATAATAATAATAATAATAAAACACTTGTTTTTGTGCTACTTCTAATTTTTATTTTTGGCAAAGCCAAATGCCAGCCAAAAATAAAAATTGGAAGTAGGATAAAAACAAGTGTTTTATTATTATTATTTAATAACTTCCAAAATACTCTATTATTCATTACTTAAGTATATGTTTAGCGATTACAGCTAAGCAATACGCACTCTGAAAATGATTTTGACAACTTTTCGAGCGAAACATAGCTTGGCAGCACGCGCGTAGATTTCTTTGGTTATGTTTTCAAGCTCTTGGAAGTATTTATGCTGTGTAATATCTTGTATTTTTCATGGAGTTACAGTTAATTTCGCGAATCTTACTAATACAATGGAAGCCCCTATAAAAAGCACGTCTTGGCATTGCAGGAATAGTTATTGTAATTGGAACTAATTAAAACAATCAATTGTAAAACCACAAGGCAGGCGCAATGTGCTTGCATTTACCTTAAATCCTGCTTTGCAAGTGAAACAAGTGCAATGTTGTGTTGTGGTTAAAGTGCCTGTGATTGAAAATTCCTGAGGATTTGCAGAAAATGCCAACGTCTGCAAGCATAATAACACAAACAATGTCACTCCAGTATCATTATTTTCTTTATGCTGCACTGATTTAATAATTAAAGACAAGTAAACACTACAGTGCTATCTTTAAAACTTCTAGACCCCAGTAAAGTACACACATCGCTCATATTCAAATACATTGCAATTTCGTTTAAAATTTAGCGAAAAAAGTCTGCATATGTACGGCACTAACTACTCACTAATGATCAACTGAACCGACGCGGGAAACTTAATTTGAATTCCGAATTATATTGTGTGTTCTTTCATTTCACAGCCTCCGGGATAAAAGGATACAATCTGATTAAATAAAAGAAATGGAATAATGCAAGATTTGTTGAAAATAGGTAAACCTAGCAATGTATACATTTTATGTTCTTGATTGGAATAGCTCACAGCTCTCTTCTTGAATACCAAAACTAATTATAGTTTCCATTAAAAAATGCAAGTTTGTGTTATATCTCCAAAAGTTTGAGTACGTCACTGGATTCAAAATAAAAATATCTATCAAAAATGTCTGTACAGTTTTTTTTATATTCACATTCCTAAGAGAGATAATGGGAACTGAAGAAATGTGAGGTTATTCAAAAGTTGGCTACAGTTTAAAACAAGAGACGATACAAAAATGGCGATGGCACAGTTCAACTCAACAAAAAAGTAAGGCAGCTTATTATTTCTGAGTTATATAGTTTAAAATAACTTGTCAGGAAAAATTACTTATAGACCTTTTTTCATCGATTGAATGGACAGGAACTAAGGATGTACTGTAATAATTAAAATTTATTATCTGAAGATGTTTWAAACAACTGCCTAAACAAGTACTTCATCAACATTTAATCAAAAACAGATCTTGAATATCTTCTCGATCTATTTACAAACAATAGTTGCAAWCGTGACAACGCTGGCTCTAGTTGTAATCCGCCGAGCACGTGCTTCTGCATTCCCCCATCAAGCACCAACAAATCAAATCCCCGTTTCCTAGCAAAGACAGCCCGCATAAACCACTGTACAGTTACAACTGCTAACAAGAAATGATAAGGAACTTCGAACTCCATTACGCATTGTAATTCTTGTTCACCCAACGGACACCAATGTTTTACCGTAAAAACTATAGTCGGTTTATTGACAGGAATGCCTTTCTCGTCCGCCGATAGGTAATACCGTACGAGGTATTAAATTCACTTTTTTAGCGTGGATGTATGGAAAGCCTGTTTTATGTAGCAGAGTAATTAACACTTCTAATTAGCTATTGGCGCCGTCAACGATGCTAATTTAACGCTGATGTTTAACAGATTGTTGTAACAGACTATCGATAGAATATTTCCTCTTTATACATAGTTATTAAAACATATTTCGCATAATTCTAAGTTCACTTGTATAGTGTATTAAACGTGATTTATTTCACGACATTTAACAATATGGTTACAGGTTAAAACGCTATTGCCGCTTGCGGAAGGTTAATTGGCGTTTGTGTCGACAGCGGTCGTCAACTTTTTTATTATTGTTAGAATATGTCTATTATATATGTATCGTTATGCTTATTAAGTGGTAAATGCCAAGCTTCTATAAATTATGGAGTAACTGTAAATAAAAACAGCTTGACGAGATGGCTTACAATATATCAAAGTTGGTATTCCATGAATATGCAGTATTTGACGAGTTGATATACTGTAGGCCGACACTATACAGATTAATACAACAGTCTAAATGTTTGGAAATACCAATTGAAATAAAATGCTTTTTAAGACACAATTGCATTACTTTTCTCTTTTAGCATTCCAAACTCATTTTTGAAATGTTATATATTGCATTAGTATGTTTTATGCTTAAAATTACTACCACTTTGTATTATTACTACAATGCAGGGGAACTATTTGGTGCCACCAGCTCAGTAGGCTGGAAGTGGATTTAATAACTAAAAAATATTTTTAATAGGGCGCAAGAAGTTGCAAGGTTACCCCCAAATCAGTTTTCCAGTAAGTAATATGAGTAGTTTGTATAATAAATTATTGCCTTAAAAAGAAGGATTCGCGCATTATGTATCCTCATACCTAAAATTAACCAGCTAACGAATATCAGTGATTTGCATCTTTTCACGGTTCAATTATACACATATAACTAGAGAGAGACAAAGATGGACAAAAATTCTAAATTTTCAAACTTCTTTTTTAAAGATTAAAATTACAAAAAAATAAAAACAGGAAAAATGCATACATTTAGTAGCTATAGATTCGTACAAAATTCAACATGTTTACTCATTTTATACGTTCACGAGACGGGTTCTCCCGGACGCGCCAAAATTAAGTTTTGCCATCACTATCGTATCGGGTATCCTACGGGGAAGTTTCTTAACCTAGAACCTAATTGTGGCAGTACAATGCTAGTTATAAAAGAAGAAGTACAAAGATTAAAATAGAAAAGGGACTGGATTGACTGCATGGGCTTTCATATTTGCGGTAAATAATTAAATTTGTAAAGCCATGTCTGAAAGACATATGTAGTTGTGTATATTAATCTTGTGTAGTTTCGTTCGAGCAAGTTATTGTTATTACTTACCTTTAAACGTTTGACTTATTTTCTACATAGAACAGTCTTGTTTGAACATTCATGCTCAATTGTTAAGTTTTGAGCTTTGACCTGATATGATAGATTGTTAGCTAATTCTTCTCGGGACTCTTGATATTTTAAGCGAAGGCTTTATGCCTTGTATTGTATTAGCAGGTATTTCGAAACACTGTAATATGCTGTGTTTTTTGCTGTTTCTTTCACACCTTCACAGTACTGAATATATGCATTGTTATAAAATCAGCGTCTTTAAAAGAAAACAAGAACGTTAAGATTATTAAGGTTAACTCATTTTCTTTCTTTTTTTACTATCGAATCTTAACGCAAAAGTGTATAGTATTGTACCTCCATGCAAATGCAGGAAGATATTAAAAACAACCTATGCTATAACTAGTAAAAATTATATATCTTAACAATATCAGATATAAGCAGGTCAGTGTTAATAAGTAGATACATTTATGCCATAAACTTCTATAACAGCCGTAAGTTTTTATAAGCAGGAATAGTTTGTGTACTCGCGCCTTATCGACATTTTTCTTTTTAGTTAATTTTATAAAAAGTGGGATTTAAAATAGTCAGAACAGAATCAATGAAAATTCCACGTACATGCACAAAATATCCTAAAATTAACCTACCAAACCTCACTGGATTTTGCTTCTTAAAGCTAACCTTCATAAAGAAGCAGGATCTTTCAAGACAGACTTATTACTCGTAAAATATTTTTGGTAACCTCCTAAAATTTTTACGCCCAATTTAATGGGGTGTCATACATTCCATTGTTTTATGTAGGGGTGGGTCATACGAAGTGAGAGGGCTCACTAACTTTACTGTTATGAAACTGGGTAGCTTGATCCATATACTAAATTTAAAAAAAAAACTCAGCTGACAACAAATTGCTCGGTCTGCAATTGCGGCGATCGTCCGTGAGTTAGACGTTTTTTCAGCTGCTGAGGATTTACTAACAGAGACACATTTATTGAGCGCTAACAGTTAGTTGGCATGCATGAAAATTGTAATCGTCACAACGGTATTGCGACGCATTCAATAACAAAACATCTTGCTATGAGATTATTTTTAGATATTATCAGTATATTGAAATTACGAAAAACGCCTTTATAGAATGTGTAGCATCCAAAATAGAGATGGGCGTATGTTAGTCGTTATTGGTTAGTGTTAAATAATTTGTATATTATTCTTATATCACATCCACGCCCTTTCTTACCACTACCCCACTCGAGTTCCGGGTGACGGACAAGGCTAGCACGTTTAATTAGACCAGTCGGGCAGCCAATCAAAACGCAACATGGAAATACAAATAAATGACGCATTAGCGAGATAATTACACAGAGATGGATAGTTAACTTACGGCGGGTGCCCTGCACCCTGGCGCTGGCCCTATGGAACCGGATGAAGCACACGTAGGCCGGCAACCTGTAACATGTGATTAGCAGGGATTGCCACCCTTAGGCCCCAGTCTTTCAACCAGGCATTCCATACATTGGCCGAATGTACGGACCCACTAAACCACCTAAAACCCCTGGTGGAATAATGGTATACAGAGGTTTCTGTTCCATCTGTGAGGAACTCCTGGCACTTACACTGGCCAGGTCACTGCCGCTAGCAGCAGGTCACGGACAGGATGGTCGAGACCACGCCGTCCAGGACTCCTGTAGCTATAGGGTGGAGGAACTGCCATAAACCTCCGCTGCCACTTGCTGCACAGACCCATTTGGTCTCGTGGCCACTGCCACCGGACTACTAATTAGTCCTGCGCCCACCGGCGCCCACACAATTACAATAATGGCCAATACACATAGTACCCCTTTCAATAAGCATATACCTCTATAAATACCTGTTACACAGGTAATGCAACTTATCCATAATGCTCACGTGGACACACCACTACCATTGGGCACTACATTACACACACTTAAACACAGAGCCATACTCTCGTGCTAACCTCTAGCACACTCTATACCCGACTGTCCCATTTCTTTTACAGCCCTTGCCTCTTGCCCTAGCCCTTGCTGGCCTGCTGTTTTCTTTAACATTCGAGTAAGACACACCTCTCGTTCGGAGTAATGGCCACATGAAGTGACAGATTTACCCATTTTCATTAATCTAAATTTTGGGTTGCTACAAATGGGTTTTTTTTTAGAGAAAATAGGTATCACGGACCCTACAACTTTAATTAGCATAGCCAACAACAAATGGTTATTGTTTTGCTTGTCATTTTCCCAAACAACACTGATAGTACTACATAAGAAATACTGTGCTTTAATTAAGAAATATTAAATGACACCTCACACCTAATTTTTGCAAACGTAGGAAATGACAATAAGATGTGATTAATTGTTCTATGATCTCCAATAGTTTTGTACACTTGTGAGATAATTTAGAAGAGTGTGTGTTTGTTAGGAGAAATTGGCACCGAAATTTAGGGTTCCTTTAAAACAGCAGCATGAATACCATCTATCCTATATTAAGGTTGGTATAAAGATAATAGAGCTTCAGCAGCACCTTACTGCTTTAACCTCACTATAACTCTTCAGTGAAGATAGGATAATTATTGCCACTTCTTGTTTTTCCATTTAGGCGGTTGTTTTGAATGGCCTACTTTGTTAGTAATTAAATCCACTATGCTTCCTTTCAGAGAAAAGTAATTAAAACTAACCTGTTTTTGTAATTTTACTTCAAAGTAGTAGCCATAGACAAAACAAAATGTCTTATTATTGCTTTCTAGTCCTTATGGTTATTTATCTTTATAAAAAAGCTCAGCTGCTGTCCAAACTCATTTAGGTATCGCGGTGAGTACACGAAAGTGAGAAGCACCCAGCGACAGCGACAGCGACCGCTTTTGAGTAGTTCACTATTCTGCCGCAAGACTGCATATCGCTTAGTTGGAATCGTCAGTAGGAGTATTTAATATAAGGAAATTAACCTAACTTATTGTGATGACGGGATTGATCTCGTGGTTTTGTTATCTTAGATGTGTAACATTTTATTAAATAAGAATTTAGATGGCAATGCCATCTGTCAGCATTACACTGACATGATAATAAAGCCACCTAGCTGCTATTATGGGATCTACATCGTAAAGGAAGTGATCTGTAGACTTACAAATTAGCAAGCACCTACATACTACATACATTTTAAAGATATTAAATATTCATAATTTTATATCAGCAGTGAAGATGCCTAATAATATGTCCACAAGACCAAAATTAAGCGGAGGTAGTTTACTTGTAAGCTTATGGCTACCATACTTTCTCTCAGGCAACACGATAAAGATAGGTACTGGAGGTACTTTTAAAAGCCGAACGCGCTGTTAGTAATAAACAATGAGGATTTCTGGCTGGGAAAGTCGTGCTTTTGCATGAAAATGTTCAACCACAAGTTACTAGCAAAGACCGTGAATTTTTATAAAATTCAAACTGTTTATAAAGGTTTCAACGAATAAGGTGGTTTAATAATCCTTCATAAATGGCTTATACGTCCTATATATTTATTTTTATGAATTCACTTCACTTTCATATTATTCTTTGCACATTATATTATGGCCTCAATCCTTTCATAAGTTATAAACAGCAAGAACTTGTAGTTTAGGATCAGTTCAAATAAGAAACCACAAAGAAATAAAATTAGATACGCAAATTTCATTCAGTGGTTTAAATCATTGCTACCATGTGTTGTTGCTATGACTTCAGCTATCGACTTGGCGAGAAAGCCAGATTAAATGTTGGGTAACATATAGCTGAAATATCCATAAAGCGGCGCAAGGGAAATACCCCGGGGAAGTTGACGCTTGAGTTTTGAGTAACGCGATCACATACCGAAAAGTGTTCAGTTCCTCGGTGGGAAAACATCTGTCTTTCGCGTGTTCCACTGAAGGAAATTATACGTCGTAGAAACAATTTATCTGTCGAGATAAAGTGCATTTGGCCGAGAACAGCTATGTGACCCCAGTGGCGTAGCAAATATCTTTCAACCGAGAGTCAATGATCTTTACCTGAAGTAGGTATTCGTAAGTGCAAGTATTGATTACTGAGGTAGCTGAAAGATTAATTCTGATTCCATGAGTATTAAGTATTAAGAAACTGATGACCACTAGTGGCATTTTTACTGCTAGCTTAATAATTTAATAGGTGTTTCGAAATAGGTGCCCTAATGGTTTTGTAGTATAAGCAGTAGGTATTCTCACATACTCACGAATCTTTTTTTTTTTCGAGAAATTCTCATGCAGAGCACAGAAGTAATTAAAGTACAAATATGCTCATGGGTTACTCCTCGTTTATATAGGTCAAAGATACTACTGCATTTACTAAAGAAGCGCACAGCAAAAAATACTACTTCAGAAAAAGGTATTACTTCAAGAAAGATAAGGGAAAATATCATGGAACTAGCATTCTTAAAATTTACATCGAAGTAGGCTTAGGCTGCTTAGTTGCCATTTTGAAACTGCAATACTAATAACAAAATTGACTTTTATATAAAATAATGATAAAATGAACTACAGGCGATATTAATTTATATACATTGTATATTTACGAGATGCAATTCAAGAATTATATCTGTTTGCTGTACAAAATATCAGTTTTTCATTCATAAAGACATAGCCATGCAAATGGATCATGTGAACGTTAGAAAGCTAGTTTACAAAGCCCAAATATAACCTTGAAAGAAACATTAAAATGTTACAGTTTGTTACATCTTACTACCCAATAGGTGAACGGAAGAAAAAAAATTCAAGCGGTTTACATGACGATCGGGGATCAATCCTCTAAATTGATGTTTTAGTAAAATGATATTACAAAAGTTGTTTTCTCTGTGTAAATGTGTCACGATGTCAATTTTGATCGTTTTGATGCAATATATCAATTACGTCGATCCTAAAGATCGAGAGTATGAATACCTCCACTACAGATACCGAACAAACGATTTGGAAGCGTCCCTGTTTTTGCCAGCGAATTCAAGCTTTAACGGGTTGCCTATAGGTGGCGCACCATACTAAGTGTATAATTTTTGAAAAAGTTAAGCGTACGAATAACTTCACTAAGGATGCCGAACAAATGATTCGCCAGTGTCAGTGTTTTTGCCGGCAAATTCAAGCTTTTACGGATTGCCGATAGGTGGCGCCCCATGTCAAGTGTATAATTTTTGAATAAGTTAAGCACAATGTGACAATTTTTTACTGGGTAAACGTTAGGTTTTATTTACATTTCAAGTTATAAAACTACAAATGCCGACCATTCAGTTTATCTTCATGAATACCTATATAAAGTTACGGTAAAATAACAATACTTACCGTACAATTAAGAAACTGTGTACTATTCGCCAAATCTAATGTTAAACAACGAATTTAGTAAAACTGAAACTATTATAAGCTTAAAAATGCTTAAAAAGTAATCGAAACTTGCGGAACATATCGAAAGTTAATATTACACTATTATGTGTTTCACTCTGCATAAGATGATAAAAAAGAGCAAAAAATTTAAAACTCTTACACTGGTAAGTTGTCTAAAAGAGGGCCATCTTTGTATCATGATGTATGGCAAAGATCATTATCCTTTTAAGTGGAGTTAACCGTAGTCGAGAGAATCGACTTCAATTTTCGATGTACCCATCTTTTCATATTCCTCGTGCGTAAGATAATCAGAAAGTTACTTCTTCTGGTGACCAATAGGAATAAATTTGTTTAATATAATGCAACTTTAAAAAAACTTTATTGTTTAAATAAGACAGCATTGCGTTCGAGAGCGCAAAATTCAATCAGGCTCATTTTTTCTTCACATTTCAGGTACCGCAGGAGATCAACTTGGTACCTCTCTAGGTCTTGCTTCTTATAACTAATGTAACACTAAAAGCAGTTCATCGAACAAATACTATTCGGATTTCACTTTGAGGCTATCAATTCAAGCTTGTACATTACTCGATAAAGTCAGAAGGTTTTGTCCTACCAGTGTAGCAAATATAAATTAGTCTTAAGCTTCAGCAAATAAAGTGGTCCTACATCATTGACATCTGTTATGTAGTTATAACATAGAAGTAATTTTAGAAGGATTAGGTGCTGCAAGGACTAGTAATGTTCGCCAAAGAAAACATTCACCAGTCATATCTTAAATGTTACAAAGAGTTTCCAACTTTATACGAACTGCTGAAAATTCAAAATGCATCTGCTGCATTGCTTTCTTGTTAGATGACTCCTTACGATAAAATTGGAAATTTTTTATTTAACCAGTTTTGCTTAAGGTTACTGAATCTTGAAAGGTAACTATACTTTCTAGGCAGTTTTATTTGTTATTGAGGTATTTGACAACCATGAGCGATGGTTGCTAAGCAAAGTTCAAATCTTGCAATAGGTACTTGCTATATTTGCGTATCATTTCACAAAATTAAAGTATACGCAATGATATAGAATAATGATTTCGAAGAAATTTTTTATATCATTATCATTATTTCGTTATACTTTGAAAGTGCTGGTCTATTTTTTATTTGATGTACTTTACATGCAACATTTGTAAACAGTGCAAATGAAGTACAATTATCATTTCTCAACAAAAATCTAGCAAATCTTTCGGTTAATAACAAAGGCAGTACTACGAAAAAGAAAACAAACAAAATAATAAATTTTGAATACGAAATATAAAAAAATCTTGAGTAAAGCATTCTAAGAAATTATATATTCTTTGGTTTTTCCTCTTTAACCATTACCTCTTCTGCATTCTTGAGATAAGAATTGTTTTATTTGCCCAGAACAATATAACCAGTCCTCTTCCCAAGTCAGAATTATAAATTAATTGATATAATATGTATGTCGCAACACGAGTTCTGCTAGTTTGATATTTGGTCTCTAAATAAGTTAGTGCATTCATTGACTAAATGCTCAACTGCAACGTTTGAATAACAATCTGCAACATAGCATGCATAGTCTATGCTTTTACAGTTTTTCTTATTATTGGCTTTCTCTTTGCAAATGCATAGTAACTAATCTATTGCTACATTAATAGTAACACAGGTAGCACAATTTCTTCTTTTTTGTCAACACATATCACTGTAATAGGCCTCTTCTTACAATCTGTGCAATCTCTATCGACACTGGCATGATCTAACGACGTAAGTAAAAGACATATAAGATGGCAATTTTAAACAAAACCCATTAGTATATTAACTTTTTGTCTTTTTTCCCGAAAATCAACCTCCTCGTCCTCACTTTAATCAGGTTTTAATATACAGTGTTTCTATAAATGATTCATTCAACGCGGGCGGTGTTGATTTCTGAATTTTTTGTGCCGCCTTTTTGTAACTGCTGCCAAGCTACAATATGCACAGCGATAGTACTGAAGGTGGCAGATCAATGTCACATCACAGCTCCGAAATGTGAGCTTTCTGCAACCTTAGTTAATTATCCCACAAAATACTACAGAATATGTTGAAAATACACACTCCCAGGCGTTTTCTCGTACTAAAATATATCAAATAATTCGAAAATCGACAGATGACAAGTATACGTMACTTTTCTGAGAGGCGGCAAATTGACTTAATCGATAATTTCCATAAGCGCCCTGGATGCATGAATGATTTATAGAAACCCTGTATTTATTATACAATAATAGTAATAATAATACACATATGCAAAAAAGAAAACATCTGTCTATTTTGCACATATTCCCCAAAGATGTTGGCACTTTAGGTTTCAACCTTTACTGACTTCCCTACCTATCCATATTTAATAAACAAAATCTTTCTGAAGCAGTTAGGAATAAATAATCCTTATATCTTTGTCGATCCCCACTTGTCAATGAGAAAAGAATTACCTGTATAATTTAATCAACGAATTAAATAATTGGGTACTGCAGTTCTTCTGCTACGTTAGGCAAAATATGTCGCTAACCCAAAGAAAAGGTTTGCTTTAATTATCTTGTTCAGAGCAGCGTTAGATTATTAAGCTTATTACACATAAATTTCGGATCCTTCTAACTGGATACAGTAGTAGAGCTCGTGTGTAATTGTTTTCAGATTTACCTCGTTTTCAGTTCCCAAGTTACGTCACTGATGCGCCGCACCGGCTGTTGAGCCAGTTCGTGATGTGACGTCGCGGAGAGCATCAAAAAGCGATTTGCTTGTCTTGATCGCGATCACCTTTTAATGCAATCGTTTGTTACACGAACTCTTTAATAAAATGAAATTGCCCGTCATTACCACGCCCTTTCGAAATGATTTTGGCTCGTCTCTTGAGTGAGGAGTGCTCGCTTGCCTCGCAAGAAGTGGAAAACCGAGAATAAATGTCGTTCCTGTTAGCTCAAGACGATTTGTCGTTTACAAATGCGCGTTTCTCCCGAAAGATATTTTCGCTGTCTGAACACATTTGTGTAAGTTATTGATGTCATATCCTGAGCCGAGAAATCATTTAATTTCTCATTCGATGGCCCTTCTTTCGTGTGTGCTATTCTTAGAGTCGTTAAAAGCAAAACTTCTAAAGGAATGAGACCACCACCAAATTTTTAGGTATTGAGCGGTTACTTAGTCATGGAAAGTTATTATTAATTAACTAATCGTAATGGTTAACAGTAGATGGTTTTACACGTCAAAGAAACCGATGGTTTTCTAGCGAGTCGAAAGGGATTCATCTAGATAAGCTTTCAAGAGCTAGAAAATCACGTTTCACTCAACAGATAACAGAGAAAGTGTATAATTCATTAGAAAGTAGTCTTCTATGCGATCTGCAGTTTTTCTTTCTTATCACTATAGCAGTAAATAAATTTGTTCCTTCCGCCACCATATGCGGCGTGTGCTATTAGAATGTTCCTAATAAATTGTAGTTTTAACATTTACTTTACCCCAATTAAAATGTACATGTACTTTTATGTTAGTCAGTGTATATACAGGGTGATCAGTTAAGGCTGGACAGCGGCTGTATCTTGGAAACTAATCGTGCTAGAATCATCCGGTAAAATTTTTTTGAACAAACGTGGCTACCCAAATTTCAGTTAAAAAAATTTTAAGTGCGTAACTTTGGCGCATTTAATATGACATAACAAGGAATCGTTTCTTTCTCCAAAAAGTTGCAATGCAATGTTGATCTAAAATAAATTCATTGCAATCTATGTCTATTTCTTAATAAATTTTGTTCGAACATTTTTTTCTAGTTGCTAATGCAACGATGATAGGAGAGATAGAAGTTTCAAATCTTCAAAATGGCATAACTCAAGTGTGGTTCAACCAAATTTAACAAGTGATGGCTAGTTTTAAAGTGAATTCTTTGCGTTTCAATACAGTCATAAATAACTTATAATTTATTGCAACTGTTTGACAATAGGGAGCGTTAGTTATAAAAATTTTATATTTGTCCAAATGTCTTTAAAAAATCAAATGCAACCCTATAGACTTTTTTGTTGGCTGCTATAGCTTATTAATCAAGAAAGATAAATTTGAAAACCGGAGGTCGATATCTTTTTCCGTTTTTTGGTTATAGTAAAAAACTTTAGATTCGTCGTTTGGTTCAGCTATTTTTTCCATTGGAATAAAATGAGGTTACATTAAAAAAAAAGACTTTTACTCATAAATTACGACTTATTAGGTTAGGTTAGACGGTGATTTGCCAGCAGCGGTGGACATTTTAAGGATCAATAATTATTTTTCGCCACCTAAAACTCCACAGACTCGTATTTTCTTTATTTATTAGTTATAGCCTTAAGCGAAATGTCAAATTGAAGGTCTTTTTTAACTCTTTAAAAATGGCATAGTGAGTGTTCAAAAAATATTTGCAGATGATATTTCACAAATAAAGTGTTTTTTGTTGTTTTTTATCTTACTTCTATAATAAATATTTTTGTCTTCTTTAAATTGTGTCATTATCATGTATGCCTCATTTTTACTACTTGTTAATGAAAAACAAGAAAAACTCATGGTCGCTGTACTCCATTAACTATCTTTATAAATTCAGTACCTAACCGTAAGCTAGTGTCAGTAAGAATTTGGTATTATATTTTTTATATTGGAAACACCCGAGAAAAGTCGTTATTTATGCGTAAATGCGTGACCTTTGTTTAATATAAGAATATAACCTAATTTTATTTCAATTAAAGAAAATAGCTGAACCAAACGACGAATTTGAAGTTTTTTTACTATAACCAAGAAACGGAAAAAGCTATCGACCTCCGGTTTTCAAATTTTTTTTCTTGTTTAATGAGCTATAACAACCAAMAAAAAAGTCTATAGTGTTGCATTTGATTTTTTAAAGATATTTGAATAAATATAAAAATTTTATAATTAACGCCCCCTATTGTCAAACAGTTGCAATAAATTATAAGTTATTTATGATTATATTGAAAACCATAAAATTCACTTTAAAACTAGCCATAAMTCGTTAAATTCGGTTGAACCATACTTGAGTTATGCTATTTTGAAGATTTGAAACTTCWATCCCTTCTATTGTCATTGCCATAGCAACCACAAAAAAAATTTCAAACAAAATTTATTAAGAAATAAACATAGATTGCAATGGGTTTATTTTAGATCGACATTGTATTGCAACATTTTGGAGAAAGAAACTATTCTTTGATATGTCATATTAAATGCGCCACCTAGAGGCAAAGTTACGTACTTCAAAATATTTTAATGAAATCTGAGKGGCCACATTTGTTCAAAAAAATTTTACCGCAAGATTCTAGCACGCTTAGTTTACAAGATACAGCCGCTGTCCAGCCTTAATTGATCACCCTGTATTTTTTTTATTTTGGGCAACTCTTTGGCACATTTTGGTCCAACTCTTCTCAGAGATACTTTATTTGGTTGATATCAAGCTGTGAAATTAAGTAAACCGTTCTCGTCCATATCTTTCTTATTGCATGATAAAGCAGCTATCATTTAAATTCAATCCAGACGGTATTACATGATGTCAAGAAAAAGCGTATACTCCTCTCATTTAATATTTCGTCCACTTGAACCAAACCCTCTGCTCCATTAATGAAATCAACACGCAACCCAATTTCATTACAGAACTACATAGCCTTAGTTAACAGACGGTACCACATATTTCTATTGTATTATCCTTTCGTGAGATTCATCGTATACAACAATAAAGATTTGGACCCTTTAGCTTGTGTGACCTTGTCGAACCCATTTCAAACAATCGTTTTATATTAATTGTCCGTAATAATTATGTATACTTTTTTATCTGGACACGTCTTGATCTTGATTTTGTGAACATCTATAATAAGTCATCTAGCGGTGGCTTTATGAACTGCGATGAATGTTGGTACTGTCGATAAGTAGGTACAGAGACCTACATTGCAGATTTCCCAATGAGCGTTTGAGAGAGAGCCTAGTGAAATAAAATTACTTTGAATGATTAATCTTTGTCATTTTCATTTTAGCTCAAGGTTGACTACCTCCTTTAGTAAGCAGTTAAGTGTAATTAAGATACAGCCACCAAGGATTTTTATTCCATTTAAGCTTGCCTTAGAAATACTGTTTGACTTTTCAGTTGCCACTGAACTTTTCTGTTCTTGAATTGATTGAGTTCATATTTCTGGAGTTGACAAATTCCTATTTCCTTTCGATATTAATATGTTTGTCAACTTGATTTTACAGATTTTTTTTTTATTGCAATAACTTCTTGTATCACGTATTTGACAATAATTGAGTGTACGTCATTCCTAAAATAGTATATTAAAAAACTAGTTTCATAAGACGCCTACATTTCTATAAAGAAAATGTGAGAAATTTAATAATAATAAAAAAATTTGGGTATTTTACCTGTTATGCTCAAGTTGGCTAAGGGTCAATTTTATCAAGACGCATGACAGTTACGATGTTATGAGTTGGAATTTGTTTAATGTTCCCTCGAGTACGGATAACTTCAATTAAAAGGCTCCCTTTAAAAAGGAGATGGATAGAGGTTTGAAATGTGACAACACATAACACATAATAATAATCATGCAATATGAGGACGTGACTTAGGAATACAAATTTAGTATATACTTTCAATATTTTTGAACAGTTACAACACAGAACAGGTTGAGCGCTCTATTTTTAAAATTAGATGCAGTTTCACAAGTTTTATTTACCTTTTAAGTGATTTTGAACGTAGGAATTTTTCTAAATTCGTTGGTCAACATTCGATTTGGCAAAATTTAAGGTCGCTTAGACTAGAAAGCAAATAAATGTGATAGTACATAGTTTCTTAATTGTTATATTACGATAAGCGTGTCACTACACGGTAATTTTATACTTATGACGATAAATTGAATGGTTGGTATTTGTAGTTTTATAACTTGAAATGAAAATAAAACCTAACGTTCGCCCAGGAAAAAAGAAATTGTGCTTAACTTATTAAAAAATTATACACCTAATATAGGGCGCTACCTATCGCCAATCCGTAGGAGCTTGGATTCGCCGGCAAAAACAGGCTTTATTAAAAACGCAAGTTAGAAAAAGGTTTTTTGTTTTCATAATTTTCTTTTGCAATAATTTTCCTTATGTGGAATAATAATAACACTTTGACTTACGATACCTAATTTTCTTTTTGGCATGTTCTACTAATCGTCGTTAAAACAAGATGCCCTCAACAAAGGCCTTTTTAAGGTGACCGAATAGTAGTGTACTTTCCGTAAAACGCTCACTGAAAACTCAGCAACTCAGACGTCCTCATTTTTCCATATCTATTGTAATTGAACTTCTACTTTTAGAAATTAGTTCGGCTAAAAGAACTAAAAAAAAATGTTATCGTGATCTAACAGAAATAGCAGTTTGACTATTAACACGTCTGCACTCTTATGCTTACCTTTTGCAGAATCTTATCGGGTCAAACTTTCCTTGTTAGCTTTATTTGCTAAAAATTCTTCTTGGGTAAGTTTTGGGCAGCCACAGCTTTTGCAACTTAATAAAGAACACGACTTAATAAAGCTTCTATTTCGTTCACTGTTCAGGCTAAAGCCAAAATTACCGCATTATTCTGCTGACCTATTTGATGAACCCAATGTTGTTTTGGATTAAACTGTGTCTGCTTTATTTGCATCAAAATAGTAAATTCTCCCTTAGTATCGCAACAACAGTACCTGATGGAACTTCATGTAACTACTCAAATTCCTCAGTGCAATTACATCACCTACATTTTTATTGGAGAACGTTTAGATGATGTAATAATTTTTGTTGTTCCTTGCAATGAAAATAACAATATGAATTTGAAGGGCTGGGATATGGAACTATAAGAAAAGCACATAATTCAACGAATGAATAAAATAACACACTTTGCCTATAACGAATCCTTTTCTGTTATTATTGTTACAAAACTGATGCATTATACGCGTATATAAGTAATACACACACTTGGTTTATTTCACAAATTTTAATTAAAATATAACTTTGTGAAACATTCCAGGTGTATGCATTACTTATAACTATAATTAACAAGCTTTCACAAGTTTCTTGAGAAAATTTAATTCAATGGTACATTGTACTTTATAAAAAAGCCCGAAGATTTTATCACCGTATTAGCAGTAAATGAAGATAAGAAATTTATATTAGTATTGTCCGAGCTTTACTTGCTTAGTGACATATCCTAAACATATTTATATAGAAAACTATTCTATCTTACACACTCAACAACTTATTTTGCTATTTTCATAGTGTGCATATCATTTTATTTAGTAATCCATCTAACATGCGATATAAATTACCTACACTGAGACGACATGCAGCAGTACAATCATTATTTGACCGTGCCTATTTGTCAAGCAAAAACACGGCATATCGAACCAGCTGTTTTTCCGTTTTTGTCATGTTTGTCCGACAATTACGCAGTGGCTTCGCTTCCGAACTGTGGACTGTTTTTTTGCATTGGCATCACGTCAATGAAGCTCGATCATCTGAAATCGACATATGCCATCGTCTCCAGTTTCCTTTAGTTTGAACTAGTAACTTCAGTGAATAAAAGTGGATGTGTAAGTGCGTGTTCAACAACTTGTGCTGTTTGGTATGATATGAAATGCGCTGGTTGATGAAGGTATGTTTTATTGATAGTAGCACCTATTAAGTTATAAATATGTGATATTTAACTTTGAAAACAAGCTAATGTTCACGTGTATACTGTGCCTCAACGAACCTGTTAGAAAAAGCCATAAATTAGATGTATGAAAAAGAAAGTTGGTACAGCTAAATGGTAGGTGTATGAGGAGGAGAGTTTTCACTCTCCGCTCACTTCGGCTTCGAATTTTAAATGGAACGCCGTGTATATTGTTACATTTTTGGATTTCTGAGCCAATTCTGGATCAGAGTTCAGATTCAGAAAGTTTTACGCCCACTTGATTTTTTAGAGCTATTTGTAATATTGTATCTATTTATGGCCATTGAAGCAAACTAATCTAATACTCTCACATGATATTAAAAAATTTGAAGCGCAAAGTAATAAGACAAGTGGACAAAATCACATTTTTTTTAAACGGCGACCCTTGCTTGACGATTTGGCGAATCTAACGATACCTGTATATTTGTGATTAGATTGCAAATAAGTTCGTAAATTAATGTATTACTAAGCAAAATACTGGATAATAATTTATATATTTACAGTGACATATGCTTTACGAACAGAAGTAAGTTTTTTAATTTCAATATAACCTTTCGTCAAAATAATGTATATTAAAAGTGACAAAGTGGATTTGTTATTAATGTTTAGAATATGTGATAAAAAAATCGAGGAATGTCATTTTACAAATTATTTCTTTTATAATCACATGATAGTGAGAATAAATTGAAAATAGTTTAACAGAAATTCGACAACGCTTTGCCCTGAAAAATTGCTGGAGAATTATTTTCAAATTTATCGAAGTCTCGAGTGGTATTCGAAGGATTATTTCTTGACGTAACAATCAGAAACGCTGTTTCAATATTATAACTTTATAGAGAAAGTTAATTATTGCCTGAAATTTGTTTTTAATTAACGTCTATGAAATTTTAATGCTAGAGCGTTTGACTGTTCAAAAGGTCCCGAGTTCAAATCTCGGTCAAGGCTGGCAATACTTTTTCATTTCTTCTTATGCCTGTTAACCCATTAAAAAATCATCGACGTTAATTAAAAACAAATTATAATTTACTTTAGAAAAACTTAGGTTACTCAACGTTTGAAGACAAACGTCAAGCCAACAATTTTTGTTGACGTGCAAAACCTACCTTAAATTATTCCAGCGATAATTTGCTCCTGTGAAAATTCTCACTATAATTATTGTCTTTTGATCGTTCAAAATGACATAATTGACTGAAATTGAATTTTTTGATTGGTTTTTAGAAACGTCGAAACTAATTTCCTGCGTTTGAATAACTCCGAAGTTTATTTCAATATCTCAAATATACCTCACGCATGGTCATTGTATGTATATTTTTGATATAAAATTGCAGTGCATGAAATATGTTTTACTGTTGGCAGTGGTAACTGAGAGGACATTGATTGTAACTATATATATGACAATAGATTATAATTCGCGATCTGCCGGTATCTTGATTGAGCTTTTAGCTTTTCTTGATTTCGGATTTCAGGTATGTTTGTAATGGTATACGTTTATACAGCGTGATTCACTAAGGGTACGGAGCGGCTGTATCTTGAATCACCCTGTATAGGTATATTAACTTTCAAATTCCAATGACAGTTAAATTTCTAGTAATTTCACTTCAGAATTAAAAGCGTACGAATTGATTATATTAACCTAAAGGAATTATGTACCTATATGAACAAGTAGGAATCTTCGACCCATATATAAATAGTAATGGTAAAAACTGTCAGCAAAAATAAGCCCGTTCCTCAAAAGTAATAGGCCACGTAATTCTGAATATGGTGCCATATCGGTAAATTTGTAAATCATTCAAGACATAATTTAGTGCCAGTTACTTGGAATAAATTCAGTGCATCAAACACAGCTTTAAAAAAATGCTTGGACATGTCGATTACTTTTGAAGTAGGAGCTTTTATTGTTTTAATAAATCTAGACACTTTGTTCCTAAACCCTAATTAAAATTTTTATTCTGTGTAATTTACAAGATATTCTATAAAAACGTTTATTTAAAAATGAAATTAAACAACTTTAATATTTTTTCTTCGACAAATACTAAAAATGTTCTCCATATTCCTTTCTACTTAATATCTAAAAGAATGATTTATTAAATTTTAAATTATTTTCTATTCAAATCTTCGAGGAAAGCAAGGTAGCTTTTGACGTTTGTTTTAAAATTTGCGCGAACCATTTATTTAAGTGATGTGAGTGGTCTAGAAGAAAACCATTGTTTTAGAGAAAGAATCTAATCGTATTTTAGTAAAATGGAAAATATGTGGTTAGTCTATCAATGGATTAAACAAACCTCTAGAGATTTTGTTTTGTTAATTTCCAAAATAAAAAAAAACTTTAAACATGCAAATCTTTTTCATTTTCCATTTTGAAGCGCGATTGCGCTTGGACACTGTTATCATGCGGCGGGTCCTCCCTTCCTCCTTCATGGCAGATTCAATAGCTTTCTTTAAAAAGTACAATCTTTTGTCTTCTATCAATCTTCCTCTAAAATATTTCTGTGAAGGCGAAGGGTTTGACCACAACAGAACTGTTCGGATAAATCCATACATATTTATTGTGCATGGTGAGGTGAGTACGATATATGGAATTTGTACAGTGAGAACTAGTTCGTGCTCCTTGTCCTGGTCCCGAATAAATGATGGTGCGCCTCTAAATTTCGCAAGTATTTTAAGCCCACTCAGGTTTCTCAACCTTGCTCCTTGCAAAAAAAATGTTAGTGGGACGTTAGTTTATTTATTAAAACTGAGGTAATTAGTTTCAGATGAAACTGGATTAGTCGGATCTGTAATAAATCGATATTGTTTCACTACTTTATTACTGTATTAACAAAACACCGCTTGATGTAGCAGGAATGTCTGTTGCGCGCATTCAAATAAAAGTAGTTTCATAACGGTAAAAATCATAAATCATCTGTAGCGTATCCGCATTTTAAAAATATTGTTGGTAATCAATCATGATCGGCTTGGGGAAAACTTGAATTTAATAAGTTTACGGTACGATTTTCTTGCTCATCGTGATCGACGTGATGAAAGCAAAGATGAGATCATTAGCCTTGTTCTAGAACACCGGTTTATCCTATGTTGAAGTTGTAATATATACGATGCGCGATTCTAGAAAGTTAATGTAGTCTGCGGGTAATACATCATATTCAATAAATTATTTGTGTATCTAGCAAATTTGTTTGCTATAAATTGAAATATTATGCAGGAAGTGCTACCCACGTCGAATTTATACTATTGTCTTACAAACTACGAGACTTTCTGTCATGTTAATGTATAGGTATTATCTTGAACTTATTGAAGCAGATGGGCATTTATTTTTTGATCTCTTTTCTTGCTACGAAGAATATAAATATCAAGACGTTTTCCTTCTACATATTGAAATTTTTTGGTACCGAATTAGTTTTAAGGTAGTTCAATTGTATTCTAATCCAGCGCGTACATAACTGTAACTTATGTTTACTACACTATAAATTTATAGATTATTTCTTATATTTGATGAATAAAAGTGCTTGCTCTTTCCTTTTTTTCTTATATTTGGTAAAAAGTATGTTTGTTTCACTTACAAACCTATAACTTTAAATTGTTTGAATTTTATAATGTATACATATTAATACAGCAGTGCTACTATACTACTACAGCGTCTGCCGTTACTCGCATCTCAGTGGCGATGTGTTGGTATGGTATGTGTTGTAGCTTGAATGCCCGACATGGTTATAATAGTATRTCAATKATTGAATTATTGATCTTCCTTGTCTCAACCTGATATATATTTCCTTGTAATKTCYACTGGCTTGTGTGATCATAGTTTTGCTGCKTAGGCGTATGTATGTCTGAACATTGACAGTCCACGCAAACCCATAGCATACAATTCTGTTCTAACAATTTCCACATAATATGCATCACATATTTTTTTATCGTGTCAAAAGCATCGTACTCCTTTTCTGATCGATAAAATTTGTGTGTAAGTAGTTAAAATAATTATCTACAACACTAATATACTTTAGTACCATTATATTGCTGCTTAAAAAATCTGCCATTGAGCGTTTCTCAATACTTTCAAAATAATCGCAAACTGAGCGCATATTTTTTTCTTTGATATAATTTTTTTGTGCTTTATAAACGCACTTTTCATCTAAAAAGACGCCCAACATCGTACCCTTGACCTATTTCTAAATTGTTGCTTGATTCTTGTTTATGACAGTTAGCTAACTGCCATTTGTAGGTCATATCTATAAAATATCAACTTTGTATCTAATAGCGTTGTTTTCCTGTGGCTAATTATTGAATTATATGTCGTGATTGTTTACAAAAGTGGATCCTGTAGAACAAGGATCCGTAATAAAATACCTTCAGAAAAAGGGCATGAGGCCAGCTTAAATTCATGAAAACAATGTGGCAGCTAGTGGAGGGTCTGCAGTTTCTTATGTTATACTCAAACGTTGGTGGAGAGATTTTAAATGTGGGTGATCTTCCCATGTCGGTAATAACTGACAAAACACAAAAACGTGAAAAATTTACACAACATCGTACTGCAAGAGTGACGAGTACGCATCAGGGACGTTGCGGAAGACGCTGGCTTATCATATAATGTGAATATGGTGCACCACATACTGATTAAAGAATAGGATATGAAAAAGATAAGTGCAACATTAGTGTCCCGAACGCAAACCATTGTTCAAAAAAGAAATTATTAGCGTCTTTTGTAAAGGTATCAAGCAAACAGAGAACTTTCTTAGACGATATGTGGCCATGGAGGGGTGCATCACTACATTCCAGAGACCATAGCGCGACTGAAGAGTGGAAACATTGCGGTTCTCCGCCTCCAGGTAAATTCAAAGTCGCACCGTCTACTGGAAACGTTTTGCTGTCTGTGTTCTGGGATGCTCGAGGAATCATTCTGACTTACTGTTTTGCAAAGGGGCCTATTACGCACAAGTGATTTCTTGTGCACAATTGGAGTGGCCCACTTATGGTGTTCAACCGGCTCTAACACTCCCTGCTCCTCCAATTTACTTAATTCCGTTTCTATATTCTCTTTCAAAGCATAAGGAACTCGTCGAACACGCATTATAATTGGCTGCGTATTCTTCCTGAACATGAAACTAACAGTAGGACCCTTATAAGTTCCTAATTCGTCTCTGAAGACTTCTTTGTATTTCTTCACCTTGTCATAGATTCCCGACGATGTTGTCAACTGATGAAATCCCGTTAGGCGGATTCCTACAGCTTCGAACCAGTTTTCGCCAAGAACACTTGTACATTGGCACTTCGCAATCACCAATTGCAATTTGCAGTTGTAACTGCGGTAATTCACTTGAACTATACATGCCCCTAGTAATTCGATTTTACGCTTTTGGTAATCTTTTAACGTTGTACCAAAATGATTCAATTGGACTACCCAAATCTACTCCGAATTCACATATTTTGTTATTCAGCAACAACGTGATTCTGTCTTCCGCTACATTTTCTCAGTCACTAAATTTAATGTCTAGTGTAGAAACGTCTACAGCCACTGATTTAATGGTTTTACGATCGTTCCCCGACTTCTTAGGCTTGGCACTTTGTCTTTTATGTCTTTTATTGTCTTTTCCTCGTTTCTTGCACAATCACCCAATATATCATCATATCCTACACTCAGCAACTACAAAACGGCACCTTTGATGTTCACGTTGTCCTCCGCAACGAAAACGCACGGTTCCACGATTAGACCAATTTGAATTTTCCCGCTGGTCACGGTGCGATTCAATTTACGCTATAGCTCTGGCAGACGGCGCGCCAGTCGCTAACTTACTCGTTCGCACAGTTGCCGCTTCGCTTGCCGTTGCCATTTCATAGGCTGTTTTCAAAGTAAGTTTTGATTCTGATCTAAAACCGCACACACGATTTTGTTCCGTAGCAGGGTTTTCAATGAATTGTCAAATTCGCAATGTTCGGCCAGCTCGCGCAATTCTGCTACTTACGTAGCAATGTTTTCTTCAGGCTTCTAGTCACTTCTTTTGTTGAAACCAAAGCGCTGTACGATCTCTGATGGCTTCCGCGTGAAATGGTTCGTTAGCACGTCCAAAATCTCTTTGTACGACCTCGTATTAGGCGCATCTGTCGAAAGAATGGAACGTACTGTTTCATATGTTGCCGCACCACACAAACTTGAGAGCCCAGCTCTCTTTTCCCATCGTCTTCAATTCCATTTGCTTCTAAATAGAATACTAGACGATCAGTATAATCATCATCAAAAGGTTGAGGTGGCCCTCGGAATCTTCGGAAGTCGACATTCTATTCTAACACGGACCAAAGTATTTTAGAAGTTTATCTTTGTCGTCAATTTGTGTAATGTTCCTTACGCAGTCTCCAAAAGTCTATTTTCAAAACAAATACAGTCTTATATACAATAATTGGGTTGCACCAACCACATATACTTACTCGTGCGTCGTGCGTGATAGAACTCCCGGCCATAACTGACTTGATACTGACGGAAGTCAACTGAAAGCGCGGCAAATTCAAATGAGATATAATACAGAGACTATGTGAAAAATATAATTCCGCTGTAGTTTTTCTGTAAGGGGTTGCAGCATAAGGATCAACCGCCGTATAAGTGGTTCGAATTGTTGTTTAGCAGTATATTTATATAGCAAAGAACGCAGAACTATATGGTTATAAGATTGCTTCGTCGACGTGTACCCCAATGGGTTTTATATGATTCTTCCATAATCACATCTGTGAGCGACGGAAATTGTATACAACATGATACTCTGGCCGCTAAATTTCTTCATCATTCGTGTGCGCCTGTGTATGAATTAAGATATACAATATCTGTATTATCAACAGGTATTACTTTAATTGTGCCATGAATTTATAATACAATGGAAAACTTTTATTGCAGGAAACCGGTGTATGTCTTCTTAATAATTCCAATTTTAAACAAAGTTTAGTGCCCGCCTCTCTTTTATTTTCGACACTCTTTTGCTTCTTCAGATTCCGGAAGCTGGTATACATAAAACAAGTGAAATTTTTTTACTAACAACAGTAATACAATTTCTTCTATTCTCAAATTTTTATAGAACCTTTGTTAGATCAGCGAATATAATTTTTCAGTATGTATTAAGCCGTTTTACTTCATATTACACATAAAGTTATTATCTTTTGTTACATAATGTAAATTTGACGGCTCTCCTAAGCATAACTGAGTTCTTATTCAAAACAAAAGATTCTTTATTACCATGTTATGTTTATTTGAAATTGTAATACCAATTTGATGTAGGTATTCTTGATATATAGTTCCCCATTAAATTGGTTGAAACCGAAAGATTTTGTTACTTTACTATTCTAGATACTATTATTTTCATTATTATTATGATCTTAATATTAATACATTTTTCACAAAGGAAATTATTTTAAATGTATGTTGAAGTTCTTCTCACACGAATAAATGTGATTCCCTAATATTTCGTGTTTAAAGATATATTGCGCGAATTTACTTGTTCCATGATTTTAACTTTACCCGAATTTATCTGACACTTGAAACATCGTGAATATGATTTAATTCGACTTTAAACATGTTGTGTTACCCGAATGTAATATCATATTTACATTATGTGATGAAACATAAAAATAGATCGCATTTAAATGAAAACACATATGACACTGCGTCCAATAAAAAGTAAACGACGTAGATACCACGCACAAGCAGTAATTTTGCAACAGAAATGATGTTTTAAACCATTTAGGTATAGTCATTTATAAAAATCTATACAGTTCTAATATCCTAGTAGTAAAGTTACATGTATTAGTTATAATAACAACATATAAGTCGTATTTAAGCAATTTAAACTTAATATTAAAAAAAATAGGCACACTTATTTTTAATTGTCGTAAATTCAGTTTTAGTACAAACATTTTTAAGCGGTGTCAATGTTGTTGAATATTATTTTGCTCCTTACGAAAATTTTTCTTAAATTTTTAAATATTTTGGCATCAAATATATAATTTATCAGTAGTATTGTAAAAAAAAGTAACTACCCACACATTACTTAACTATTGGTAAATCAAAACGTTTCTTATATAAATGATAGGTTTCCTCTAAGGATAAACGATAAAACAATACAACACTGCTCTCCATTCATTTCGCCAGGATGATTAATGCGCAGAGAGGAAAGTAATACCTAAGTATCATTTATAACAACCCTAGATAGCGTTATCAGATAATACGTTTACGAACTAACGACTATTATCCAGGAGTAGTTTTGTTAATAATGAGAGAAAACGAGATCCGGGAATAATGAGAGCCGGCGCCCCTTGTGAAATGAAACACGGCTCACCTTGATTTCGTTGCGAGGATGTCATCCTTTTGCTGCGGCGCTTCCTTGATCCAGATTGTCAGTAGCGTAGCAACCGTTGAACTAATTGGCTTCGGGCGAGATTAAAAGTAAAAAATAAACCATCAATACAATCCTAAATCGATATATGAACAACCCTGTGATTGACCTTGCTGGTTTTGTAGCACATGCAGGCAGGTCTGCAAAACGTGCGTTCGAACAAATGCACTCAGATCAAGAAGTGTTGATTACGTTGTTTCAATCAAAATAATATTATAAAGAGGATAGAAGCACGTCTGTCTTGAGTGATATCGTAGAATGAACTTTCGGGTATTATAGTCTAAATCAGAGGTAACTAAACTTTTTTGTGTTGTAGACCGTTTGACATGTTTTTGGATATTGGGTAGACCCCCTGCTTAGCTAATATTGAATTTTTGAAGATTATTCAACTTCAAATGTATTTTTACCATCTAATATAATGCTGCTTACTTTGATTGATTTAAATCTTTAACCGTAGCTGAAGTGAAAAACGAATCAAATTAAAATGTAGTACCTGTTACATAATATAATTAAATAAAAAATAGATGCTTTTAGTGGCAAGGATGAACCTGATGCTTAAATAATAAATTTTCAATATTTTTAATCTATTTAGTAATGTACAGTATGTTTTTTTTTTTAAATTTATATTAGGAGATTGGAGATTGGCAACTATGCTGAAACCCATTTCACTAGTTAATAGGATGGAAAAGCTACTACAATTTTTTTCGTGATGTTCCATAATACACGATAAGTCACAGTTAGGTCTTTTTCAATGCAAAATAGCTGACATCCATTTCTAACCTGTACCTTAATTTCTTCGTTAGTGCTTATTTTAATCAGTTCTTCTTGTAACATGACATGCGTTTCTTAAATGTCACCACACATGGAGTAATTATCCACTATGGTATTACCGCAGTCAAAAAATCACGACCTGCTTAGATGAGATCTACTACCATAGACCCCATTTACATGTCGTTGACACCCATTTTCTTTTTTGGACATGGACCTCTTGCTGGTCATCGTCGACACCTGGGAGTCAATATAGACTACTTTGGGAATTAAGGGTCTGAATAAATTCTTTGTAGAATACCGAACTTTCGGATAAAACTTTATTCCTTCTTCAGGATCTCTTACACTGTGACAGTTTACAGGCAACAACAAAGAAAAAGAAGATTGAAAAAGCCTCTTTATCGAAAGAGATTTTAGCGCATTTTCCTTCTATTGTGGAGATGTATTTAATTTCATTTCATTTTAAGCTCTAACGAGCTGCCAACGAACCCGATCTGTTAAGCCGTTCTTCAGCTTTGAGTAACAGAAATCAGATAGATGGACAAAGTAAGGACAATAGCGCACTTTTTCTTATAAAATGCAATGCGCGCTGAAGAAAACGATGTACTTACTTCTAATCGTAAGGCTATGTGCCAAAGGTATCAAACAATTTCACAGCGTAGCCAAAGATCACGCTGTAACTCTTTCTATGTAATTTATTAACAGTGGCCATTTCTGTTTGCCTATATTCTTTAGTTCTGAGCATATTGAATTGCACGATCAGTATTATGTTTTACTCTGAATAAGATGATAAAAAAGAGCAAAACATGATGTAAAAATCATATCCTTGTAAGTTGCCGCCATCTACCGGTGATATTTAAAACCTCTATCCATCCTCTTTATAAAGAGGACCATTTTTGTAGCAACAGATGGAAAATATCGTCATATTTTTAACTGGCGTTACTAATCTATTTTGTACTGACTGATGTATTATTATCGTTGTTTACGTTGTTTGAGCTATGCACGCCATTGGCTCTTATATATGCAAAGGTACGCGAGAAATAGGAGATTCCCGTTATTAAAATCTGGAGGCAGCTTATCCGCCGCCATGGGGGTTGAGATTGCAGCTTATTGTATGKCGAAAGCTTCMAAGSATGTACGTGGCGACGTATCGCGTTGTGCCCAKGGAAATGAGTATCCGCTTGCTGGRGGAGGCGACCGTAGTTCCGTCGCGGTTCTTTGATAAGGAGATCGCTAATAACGAAACCTCGTTAGCGCGCTTGGCTGGGTAAACCATATACAGATTAGGGCACACAAAGTCAGAACTRAATACCAGGGGGAACTKTCACGTATTCTGCAAGTGAATATTTTTGCGTAGGTCTAATTAGGAGCGAAACTTGGTCTTTAATCATCCGTGCTACGACTCTATACTAACGTTCCTTTATTTTGTGAACCGGTTCGTAGTAAACAAGGCCACACTTGATAATTAAAACGTTGGCCAACTGAAACACTGCGGTTTGTTGGAACCACATATGACTTAAATAACATGTGTGGTCGTAGTTTTACTGGTTTAAGTAATAATGACAACACAAAAAAGAGAATCAACCTACAGGACAAGCACAGAAAACCTTTAGAATTAACGATTAAATAACAACCCTTGGACTCAGCTCTGTAGGTAGGTAAATAACGTAAAAGTTGATCTGCAAAGTGTAAGAGTGAACGAGACTTGTGCTTTTTGATGCAACAGGTTATACAGAAAGTTCAGACCAGTAACGCCCTTACACGTACCTATTCATAGAAAAGGAAGGACATAGTTTTTCATGCAGTAGTGCCTTAAGCAAACCTTTCGATGCACATAATTATTGACAAAATCAATATTTTGTTAATACCATATAAACGAAGCAGATGCCAATTACTTCATTAATAATAATATAATATTGATATTAAGTCAAGATCATGTAAAAGATCACTGTGATATTGAATAACGTCTACCGTATGCAATACTGATGTTCTCGTGAAGGGATTGACAAAACTCAATTTCTCATCACACTACACACCAAGCTCCTTTACTGCTTTACAGAAGTTCAACAAGTTGAAAGGAAGGGTATAAACCTTCCATCTGAAACACTGAATCCAAGCATTTATGGGGTAAATCAACGGTGGAGTGAATCAACAGCATCTTGTTAAGCTACATGCCGCATGGTTGCCATAGTCTTAATCCAAATTTGACACGTATTATCATTATCAGCTCTGAAAATTACGCTCAACGACCCCACGAAGCAAAAAAAGCGAATCATATTCAGTATTAAAGTCACATTTAATGACACCCATGAAGAAAGCTGAATTTCTGCATCTTCAAGTACCATGTCCGTCTACGTGCTCGTCTTAGCCTTAATCAACATTTGACAGCATCTACAAACGGATGGATGCCAAATCGAGCATACAAGCGCTCCCACTTTCGATGGGTGGCGCTAAAAACACGCAAGAATAACGATCAATATTTTAACTAGGAAATCACTAAACCTATAATATTTAATAAAGTTAAAGATACTTATTGGCTGAATTCAGTTTTTAATTAACATAAGATTAACTTAAGATGAAATGAAATAGTATTGTCAGCCTTGACCGAGATTTGAACTCGGGACGTTTTGAACACTAGTCAAACGCTCTATCCACTTAGCTACCAAGGCCCTATTCAGAATGGCTGTCAAAGCGGCTTATATACAAAGATAACTATGTAATGCTGCTGAACGCCATCCAGCGCATTTGCAGCTGAATCGCTCATTGCTCAGTATTTTCGAGCTTCAGAGCGTAATTCTCTGCGGTGGCCAGATTATGGCGACAAGCAGCTAATTACAATCCAAGTATATTATATACAGTGATAGCTAATTATTGCCTGAATTCAGGTTTTAATTAACATAGATGATATTTTGTTGGGTTAACAGGCTTAAGATGAAATGAAAAAGTATTGCCAGCCTTAACCGAGATTTGAACTTTGTTCTGGACAATCTACTCGGACTCCACGACTAGTTTCGCCCTTTTTGAAGCTCCTTAGGTATGGAAGAAGAAGAAGTCTTCCAAGGTCTGTGCCACATATGACAGAAAAATCAGAAGCTATACTTTCTTTGAATCCAAAAGGATAAGTATCGTATCCATAGGAAGAAATAGTAATGATTTACAAATGAGGCGGTTGAACATTTTTGCTTTAAAAATTATGGATATAGTGATCAAGGCCAGCGCCGGCAAATTGACTAAAATGTAAGTTTGCTATTTGGGAATAAATACATGATTTTGCGGCTAAAATAAATCTGACGCTTTGACAGACAGACCTAGGTCAAAGTATTTCAAAAGGCGTTATCATTTTACATTATTGGCTTATTTTGTTATAAAAACCAAAACCAAAAAAATTAGCTACCACTAGTTCGACTTAGTTGACTTCATGAGTTATCAATCGCTTTTTTTGTAATATGATTCAATTAACGAATCTTTATGATTATTACTTTAATATTGTTAAAAATAGTATTTCAGCTTTAAACCCTTACGCTTTTGAATGAAATTAACGAAATGCGGGTCCCAATTCTGCTTTCAGTCTTTCTTTAAAGAGAAGGTTGCTAAGATTCTTGGCGTATGTGTGTGCATGGGTAATTCTAATTATTCTGCTTATGTACTTACGTAAATGTTAGACAACTTCCAATACAATGGCAAAGATCAAGCTGCGACTTGCGCTACGTGCAGTAATAAATTTCCGGTTGCTCCTGGCGGACATTAATAACATGTAGGCAAATACGATGCAAATATTTCAATATAGCTCCAGACCCCAGACTTTGTGTGGTGTGTCAGCAAGCCAGGGTTTTGCCTCCTATAGCAAAACATGGCGAAATTACAGCCTGTATTTCATATTCGACTCAATTTCAGCCGTTTCGCTTGTCATGTAGGTAGTTTATTTGCATTCTGCATCTATGTTTGTGGCTTTAGTGAAATATTGAAATATTTAGCTCATGCCGGGAGTTGTAGCCGTGGTCTGACATGGCTTGCAAGCCGAATGCAAATATTTGTCGAAAATGCGTAAATATTTAACTTTAGTGTTGGCTATACGTTTTCTATGCACAAGTCGGATTTTTAAAATACCTTAATGTTCTGCAATAATAATGTAGTAGATGCTGCCATATAAATACTACCTCTGCACTCGAAACACAACACAACGAAATAGAGGCCCTGGAAGCGCACAAATATTGTACACAAACTTCACACCTACGACCACAACCGATCCAAGCGGTCAGAGCACAAACTGCTTTGACGAAACCGAAATAAATTACGTCAAATTTGTTTTCTTGATCTAACTGCAATGTCCAATCGTTGGTGAAGGATATTATGTTGAATCAGTGCTGAGTACGGGGATTATATTGTTTGTCAAGTGGAAAGACATTAATTTTTACGCACTAATTTTCTTCATTATATCTTGTATACGACACACGCGATTAATGGAACGATAATTACTATGAGTAGCATTCATCCTATCGCCCTTTTTAAAGATAGGTTTGTTGTTAGCAATTAGCCAATCGTCTGGTAGAGTAGAAGAGATGAATGAAGAATTAAAACTGACTGATAAAGATTGAATAAGAGGAAATCTTCAGGACCGGGGACAGTTTTGATTTAAACGTAGCATTACTTTTAAGGGGGAAAGTCAATATAGATGAGAGGGTGTATATTGCTAGGAAAGTAGTTAATAACCGGCTCTAATGAGAAAACAGAACAAAAATATCCAGCGAAGCGGTCCGTAGCCTCCGCCCTGTCCCTACAAACACTGTTAAGCTCGTTGTTGATGAGAAGAATAAAGTTTCTTGAACAGGTTCGTTTACAAACGTACAGGGCTTTTAGTTTCGCGGTCTAAAAAAATTCGAATTTTATTTTAGCTTCTCGTATTTTTGCAGAGACGGAATTTGAGTAGACTATGGACTGGGATTACTCCTTTGAGCGTAACATGCATCTATATTTAATCCATTAAGTACTTTTGTATTTAATCACATACAAATCCATTGCTTGCAGGGTMTTAAACAATATTAATAAACTATGTACTATTGCGGTCAATAGAACACTTAAGGAGTAACTGTTGTCAGCTAACGTCATTGCTGACCCATTAGTGAAGGCAATGTCACCCGTATCAACATTGTAGTACAACTTCTTAATGATTATGACTGAGAATAGTGTATCTTAGTGATGGCAAAAACAGTTCCTTCTGGAGAGTAAGTTCGCGCGAGCTAGTTCCTTTGGAAGAGTAGTTCGCTTGAACAGTTTGTTTGCGAACGATTTAACAACCCTACAACTTATAATACAGCGCAGCCACAGCAGTTAGCGTATACGTCGTACTATTTTCTATTCTATTAAAATAATAAGATCTTAATTCACCACTGCTACAGATGAAGTGCCTCGAAAATTAACAAAATCATGTTCTTGAACCATAATCTGCTAGCATGTGCAACATTTTTGTAGTTGATTGATTGATTGAACCAGCGTACGGTCAGCATTTCTGCCACTCCCGGATATACCGCCGGGCCGGCCGTCTACGCTGGGTTGGAGGGGTACATGCTGATTGCTAGTAGTGCGACTGCCTACCGCATGTTAAGGACATATAGGGATTAGAGCGGGAAGGTTATATAACCTATATAGGTACATTCATATTATTTGAATGTTTTCTTGGTGTTGCTGGCATCATTGGTCCATTTCAGAGTCACTGGTTTCTGGTATGTCGTATAACCTGAGGGTTCTTCGTTGATTGATTTCTTGTCTTTTGCCATTTCTAACCATTGTTCTTAATTCTTCCCTGATTTCTGAATTATCCTTTCTATAGTTGTTTTCCATGTATAGCACGGGCTACTTTTTTTAGTTTGTCTCCGCTTAGGTCCCAGGCCTTTCTTAGTATGTGGTCTACTTCTCTCCTTTGGATATGTCCCCAGTATTTCATTACGTATGTCTCTATTCTCTTTATGATCATTCTGCCATCTAGGAGTTCTGTTGTTGATTTTTCTTCGTTTTCATTTATTGCCTTAGCTAGAAGTTGTACAATACCTTTTTCTGCCTTTCTCAAGCTTTTCCTATTTGCCTTTGTTGTTGCGCCCTTTTTTACTCCATACGTCATGACTGGCATAGTGATTGATGTATATAGAATCTTTATCAATTTCCAGTGTGGTTTATGTTTCTCTATAAATGGTAATATCACCCTGGTTATTCTATGTGCAGTTTTGATTCTTTCTCTAACCGTCTCTCTGCGGCTAAGATGGCTGGTTATGTACGTACCTAGATATTTCATTATGTTTGTTGTTCTCAAAATCCGGTTGCCTATCTTGTATTTTGTGCACGTTTCTAGGATTGTTCTGCTGGAAGGATCTCTTATTATGATGTTGCTTTTCGTGTAGTTTATTGTTAGTCCATTTTTGTGGAGTTCGTGTTCTGCATTTTCTAAGAATTCTGCCAAGTCATTTTCGTTCTCCGCGATTATTATCAGGTCATCTGCATATGCAAGGACTATAGGTAGTGCTATTTCATTCTCCTGCTTGTTAAGGTTTTCCATGTTAGTTATGGTTTTTTGGAGAGCTTCATCTAGTACGATTGTGAAAATACGGGGGAATATTGGACATCCCTGTTTCACGCCTCTTTTTTCTGTTTCTTTGGCATTGTTTGTCCGTACCACTGCACTGTAGTATTTTCGTGTAGGCAAGCTTTTGTTATTCTGTTGATTAAGTAGTGAGGGACCCCTTTGTCCCTTAGGATTTGTGGCACTATGTCATGGTTTATCGTATCAAAAACTTTCTGTAGATCTATGGCCATCACCAGTATTCTAGTGCCTTCCCTGCATTTCTCCTCTAGTATTCTTCTCACTGTAAACATGTGGTCATCAGTTGATGTTTTTTGCAAAGGCTGTTTGGTACTGCGGTACTTCTGGTATGTATTTATTTCAGTTTAATYAAGTCAAATAAAATAAATATATATTGTATTTCACATTTACGTAACACGGGCGTTTAAGGACTAGGTATCCCTTGAAGTTATCAACACCAACATACTTCTATCCGCTCTGTCTACAGCAGACTGCAGCTCAGAAATTCTAATCTACTTCAATAACAGGTTGTGGTCATCGAAGCACTAACCTAGCAGCTTCAGGGTTAGGACATAACTCCGTGGACTCTGCAAATATTGTTTTTTTCAGGTACTACTGATATATGGTATAAAGTTTTATGCAGTTTTGCCATTGTTATTACCAATATATAAAGCGGTCAAGTTTTTATTTTTTTTGCTAAGTACTTCTCATTTTCCTAAAGTAATGTACATTTGCTAATGTCGACTTGTCAGGCGCCAGTATTCTATAATATATGCCTATCATCTTATCTACATTAAAAATATCCAAAATTCTTTATTTTTGCATTTTGTACCCAAGCGGAATAAACGAACTTCATTTTTCTAGTTACCTAAATTAAGACTAGAATCGTTACCGTTATATTTTATTTACCTTTATAGAAAGATTTATTTTTGGAAAAAAATAATTAATAATGGTTTTGTTCATTTTCTTCTAACGACATTAACTAGAAGAACTAACACTGCAAAACCATTGAACACTAAGTAGTTTTTTTTTTTAATAAAGTTGTTACTGCCTACCGTACTTGGAAGCTTATATATCCTTATTTGGGCGGCCGCCGTAGCCCAGGGTGTAGCTAGTCCCGCCCAGGGCATGTATATGTATACAGTTTAATAGCACAATAAAGTACATATCTAAAAAGTTACTTAATTGACATAAGCTGGCAGGGTCATTATTTTTAAAAATTAAAGTTTGGCAGTTAAAAATGGAATACAATAAATTTCATGTCCAATATCGATTTCCCTAAGAATTAACCATTACAAGGAGCCTGTTGAGCTTTACCCTTGCAATGGGTCACAAGTCGCCGCTGGTACAGAGTAGTGACCAGTTAAAAAAAAGGTGCTAGTTTTTTGTAGAGGTGATAATAGAGGGCATACCTTTAATATATCCTATTATGAGATTTCGGAATTCATCGAAACCCTTAAAGATCTCTTTTGTGTTGGGGTCTTATCTTTGTGTACTTTAAGAGCTTCAGATTGATGCGAAGCAAGTTTCCTTTGTTTTATGTATTCGTATAGCAATAACATAATGACTTAAGTTTATTTTAGTTTGTAGTAGTCGCACTTTATTTTTACCCTTGTAAATTAGTTGTAGTGGTTGGTAGCAACATGAGTGTTTACAGGAACTAATAACTAACTAACTAACTAATATCTTTTCTACAATATATTGTCTTTTGTTTCAGATGATAGTGCGTGTTTTCGGCGATGGTTGTGCAACGGACGTTCCCGTTACACCGGAAACAACGTGTTCGGATGTGATTGAGTGTTGCCGCGATCCGGGTGATGAAACGTGTGCCTTGGTGGCTGTGAATCCGGAACGTGGTGGTAAGTCATATTATTTAAATTCAAATTGGTATTTACATTTACCGATAAAAAAATCGGGTTTTTGAAAACCACATGGAAACGACAAAGAAATAAAGAAATTAGTTTTGAGATGAAAAAGCTGCTAGTAGCCTTAACGGGAATTATTGGGCAGTGATCGTCCTTGAAGAAAAGCTCTTGGGCGTTACTAAGAAAATTACTAAATAATACTAAATTGTTCATTAACTATTGAATACATGATATACCTATATAGTTTCATAAATAAGTTTGCATATCTTAGGAGCACTAGTTATTATTAGCACCTATAAAGATATTATAAATATCTTGTTTCCTTTGATCTAAATGACGTTTGGAATTTCATAATTTAATTTTAATTTCTAATGAAGTTGTAGAATATAAAAATTTCTACAAATTTTGGTCTTAGGCAATATTTTACGCATTTACTCATCCATTGGATAAAGTGCAAGGAGCAGAAAACGCTGAGTAACGTTTGAGTATAATAACGCTATGTCTTGTGTATAACCCAGTACGGTTTATATATTTATTTTATAATATAATACGTATGTATGAGTAATTACTAACAAACCCTAATTACTTACTAATAAGTAATTGGTATTTTTAAAATATATTCATAAATAAAGCACCCATTCAATTATATTCAGTTAAAAAGTATATTGATATTAAGTTATCAACCCAACCTGTTTTGCTGATTAGGTCGTTTTGCAGTTCGTCAAAAAACAGCTAAGTTGCAAATTAACTATTTTAATCGCGGAAACCTCTACAACTAAAAACATATAATAACGGAATTAAAAACCATAAAAATAATGATACATTGTACTTCTCATTGAATTACGGCTTTTTATTTTACCCTCGTACGCACTAATCGTTTAAGTAGATAAAACAAATACCTGTACAAATATTATTATCAGCACTGCTATAAGCTTGACTTCAAATAGAAATATTTCGTGTTAAAATTAATGTTCAGTCTGTTCACTACCTTGTGAGCACTTTTAGCGTATTTCTACTTTTTTGTTGGTCTCCTAGCGACCGGTGTAGTGAAATAATTGATCGCTCTTTGCATAGCCACGGAAAAGCAGGACCAGTCCACTTTTGCTGAGATAGTATCACCGATGACGTCAGCACGCATGCTTTCAAAATTAACTTTTGAATATCAATATTGTAGGCTAGTAAACGAACAAAAACCGCACTGTACTGCATTTGAGTAATGTAAGCGATGTTTTGTAGTACTTAAGAAMCTTTTTGTTTCGTTTATGTTAATTACTCATCTTTAAGCTTCCAAACAATACAACTATAGCATCTCAACAACATATGGAAACAATAAATCGGCAGTATAATCCATTTTCTTTAAAAAATAAGAAGCCCAAATTCGAACCCATTCGGCGTCACTGAGTTCTAACACAAACACAATCATTAAGGTAAAAAACTCATTGAAGTACCTTTAAGTAGTAACTAAAACGCTAATTTTCCTTCTTATTATTATTAAAACCTAAAAAAGGCTAGTAGCGTTGGCAAACCGTTTTTATACTATGTAAACATCAAATTACTAATACATAATATATTTTTTACTAGAGCAACCTAAATAAAAAGATTCGTTTTAGCAATATAATTCAGTTATCTTGTATGGTTACCTGCATGTAACTCTAGCAATTTCATGCATTTTACTATCAATACAACTTTTGCCTATCGAATAGCATCATAATACTGTGTGAAATGACTTATCTCCAATACTCCCAAGCTTCAGCCGTCATGTTTTGATAAATTTCGCGCAACACTGAAATATTACCGTACCAACGAGATATGACACTTGCATAACGTACTGTTTGTGTGTTGATTGCATATGCGGGAATAATTTATCAGATATTCTAAAAAAGACTAATCTGACTGATACGTGTTATGTACACAAAATAATACGCTACTGCGATAACGTTTTGTGTCGTTAATCCTTTAAAGGTTGAATATGTTCATAAATCATTATATATGTAGATAGTTGATATATATCGGGGTTTTTATACGTGTTTGAATGTATCGCTTTACCATTTGACCGTATTCGTTGTTTGAAATTTTTGCTCAAATAGGTATAACGAAAATTACACAAATCGCGTACGTGTGACAAACATAAAACTATAAGTGGCAAAACAAATAGCAAGTGTGCTCGTGATTTAGTAGAATACATTGAGAATGAATACTTACTTGTCCAATGTTATAATTTCTCTTGTTGTATACTATTTATTTCAATAATTGGTGTTTTTACTTACTTCGGTTCTTACAAAATGTAGTACTTCTCCTTTTTTTATGATGTTCTGTGACATATTATTTTATCCTCTACATTATATCTTTTCAATGCATATTTACTTTAACGATTTACATATTTTTCGTCTGAAACTAAACTTACCTTACACCTTTAATACTTATCTGCCACAGTTCTGTTCGCTCTTGAAAATAGGCTCCTTCTTTATTCAAGAAGTATATATTACTTATATCATTCGTAGTGTTTCCTTATTTTATGTTTTTTGTGTCAATATTTTAACTGTTTTCTTCGATTAATAACAATGTCGGCTGTTTTAAAGTTACTAATTTAACCAGTGTCTATAGATAGTATTTCACCTTGTGGTCGGATAAAATAACTTGATTTTTTTAATAACATGATATTTTGAAAACTACTTATTAACTTTTCTTTTAAATCTTCTTCTCGTGCCCTCTTTTATTGTTTACAGTTATTGTTAGCCCGTGCTATATGCAACTAGTTATACACTGGAGTAAGATTGGTAATCTACAATAGATAAATAATATTTGGTCTTGCTTTTGTTATACTGGGTGATTGATCACGAATTGGAAAAAAATTACATAATATAGTTGTATAAAAATGGCCGACTGTACTGAACATAGTTAATATTAACGGAAATACAGCGTGTCATAGTTAAGAACATAAATTATATTTTCTTTAACACCTGATTAAATCACTTGGAGGTAATATAAAAAAATATTGTATCCTTAAGTTTTATAAGTTCAGGAGTGTAAATTCATATACATATTTGTTTGTGTATACATTTTCCACAAAAATAGGTGTATATACCTATTGGTATTGCTAGAACCAACTGTTTACATGTGTGAGAAACGCATTTTTATATGAAGTTAACAACTATAGCATACCCATTTACATTTCATATGCACGAATTTAATTAGCAGTTTATACTTATGTTATTATTTAGTATCAAAATCATAAATGGCTATGCAAAGTTGACTTCTAATTGCTAATGCTGTATTTTTAACTATGGTGTTGGGGTAATGCAAATATCGTCCACTAAGGTTCTCGTTTCTTAACTAGAAGAAATCAATTTATAGGGATTGTTTTGGTTGCACAAAAAATAAAGCCTTGTTATACCTACACATCTTAAAACTTGCTTAATTACTAGCAAGATGATGAAACGAGTTAGTCAAGTGAAACTATATTCATGATAAGCCGCGTAAAACAATGTTACAAATAAATACAGAGCTGGTTGTGTTTTTTCGTTCCTATTTATGTGTTTCTAACACTGTTTATATTCTGTGCTCTTACATCATTTACAATATAAACATATATTTGATTTAAATATTTCACGAATGTTCCATTTTTAATCTGTTGCGTTGTAAAAAATTCTGCAGCCAAAAAAGCTAGCAGTAAACGCCGTTTTCTAAATGATAATGATCTCCATAAATATTACAAATTTCCGCTTTCAAATATCTTTGTAACACAAAATCAAACAGCAACTTATCCTCCAAATAGTGTAGAATTTGTTGTCGAATATGTTTGTAACAAAATCGTTTTATCAAAGGACAATACGCTAGTTTCTTTGGCATCTTTGCGATTGAAGCATCCGTAAATTTATCGTATCTTCTATAATTTACTGAATTATTTTTTTATTTAACTTTTGAGGTCGGCCGAAAAAGGTTTTTGAAACTAAGCCCGGGAAATTGAGTTTAACTGATATTTATCTCGAACAACTGTTTGAGAATGACACATTTGTACATATACAGGGTGTTCACAGTAACAGTGTTCAATAGCTAACTTTTTTATTTGATGTCATAGACTAGCGGTTTAAGTGGGGAAGTTTTATGAATTTTTGAGAGGAATTTTGTGGTGTTCCAAATGACCGAGATATCGACTGCAAATTTTTTTGTAGTCCATTCGATTAAGGGAGTCAAATTAAACAAAAAAGTACTAAATTACTACTATCCTACAGTCATTTGGTTTTAACATATCTGATATTTACGAAAGAGTACAATAGCTAGCCTTTTTATTTGACGTGGTAGATTATAGTGGTTTAGTTGAGCAAGTTTTGTGCATTTTTGAGAATTTTGGAGTGTTTATAAAAAAACAATTGAACATCAACTGTCCGAGATATCGACTACAAGTTTCGTGAACAGCAATTATTTGAAATCAGATACCTCAAAACCAAATGACTGTAGCGTGTGGTACCTTTTTTGTTTAATTTGACTCTCTGCGCTATGGGGCCGTTCTGTTTAAAATAACATACTTGTAGTAGATATCTCGGTCAGATAGATGATGGTCAATTATTTTTTTTGTAAACATCACAAAATTCTTCTAAAAAATTCATAAACCTTCCTCTTTTAAACCACTAGTCCACAACGTCAAATAAAAAAGTTAGTTATTGTAGATTTCTATCGTGAACACCATGTGTGTGGGGGATATGCAACAGTAGCCGATGCTTAAATTACGCATAGCTTCAGGGCTATTATTACAATTTACGTTTAATAGACCAGTAATTTGATCGTTTTCGAAGGATCTCGAATCGAGTTTCAGACTCAACCGCAACGGTGTATAAATGTCACAATCGAAATGCGCTGAAATGCGGTTTACATTAAGCTGACCGCACTGCAGGTTCTTGCGGTTTTAATTTAGTCTGGAGGTTCGTACCCGTCTGATGCACAACGCTGTGGTGTATACCCAACGACGAGAAATTGTATCTTGTCGCACCGCACCTTGAAATGGTAATAAGAAACAGTTAAAATCATTGTCATCCGTTTCTTTTAGGCTGATTAGGGTTATACAGAGCGATATTCGTGTTAATAAAGGAAAGTTAGGTATTTCATATTAATAATACTATTCTTTTTGGTGTTATGCATTAACAGTAACAGTATGAAGAGAATGCGCAAATAATACATTGCTTCTGATTATAAAGAAATTCATCGTATTATTATATATATTATCAGCACTATTTCACAAATACTGTGTTTTTCTAATATATGATAAAAAACCGCTGCAAATTGAATCAATACTTCCACATCCAATTGTCAAAATGACATTTACGTTTTTATTTCTTATACTGTACGATTAGTAATCAGATTTTGAGCATTTTATCTCTCAGTTTTTCTAAGACAAAGTCCTTGTGATATTAGCAAAAATATATAAATTTTAAAATCGCTTTTTTCAAATAACTCGAAAATTATTAACTTAACAAAAAATACAAGAGTGCTTTCTGATCAGAGATTTGATTTTCTATATAATACCAAAATTTAAAAAAAATCTTACGAGCAGGGACCCAAAATAGGTTTTTTGGAAATATTTCGAAAATGTCAAAATTTTGAATAAATTTTCTAAGACACTTTTTGTGAGAAATTTTATTTCCTCTCTGATGGCATTTTCATTTTTTGAATATATTAAATATATTTGGAGATATTTAGGAAAAACCGTTTTCTTTAAGTGACGAAAGAGAATAATACCGCAGTTATACTACTAATCACATACTAAAACGAAAAAAATATAAAAAAATAAAAATTTGCAAAAAGGGTAGTTACCCTCCAATTTCGTCCCCTTCCCGATATCCTACTTACCCCACAAATAATAGGTCGCTTTGGGTAGTTGAGATTTATACGTTTGCCAAATTTCAAGTTCATATATTAAGTCTTTCGAAAGTTATCGTGTATACAAACAAAACCACAGACACACAGACAAGAAATTTTTTTTGCTCAAATTTTGGTTTTTTTGTGTTTTCGACCATTTTAAAGCGAATGAGCAAATAAAAATTTTTGAAAATTTTTTTTGCGATACAATACTTCCCATCCGTTGGATGTGGAAGTAAAATTAGCCTAAGCTTTACCACATTGGCATCATATCTAACACTATTTATATATGGTCACAATAGTGCATTATTCATACTTGCACATTACGTGCCATGATTACGATGGTTCCTAAAAAGTCTGAAATTTATTAATAGAACACATGTACATTGCTACAACGGAAACAAATCTAGATATTGTGATTTAAACAATTGCCAGTGGTACCGTTGATATCATACATAATATTATAAATAGATCCTCATGTGTGGAAATGGTGAAAAGGAAAACATCGTTTAAAATGTAAACGGTATTACAGTGTAAACTATTTCAAAAACAATTGCTGAATCGATTCTGTAGAAAATTTACATTGCCTTCAAATCAAAGAAAATACTTACCTACGTTGAATAAATCAACTATTCATGATTCAAACCATAAGGGTTAAACCAGGTGTATTCTACTCTTTATTCAAAAGACGCAAAAGACGGTTCGTTTAAATCGTTTAAATATTATTTGAAATAAAAGAATTTCTGAACTTTCAAATTACGGTTGAACGTATTTCTGTACAGTACTATTACAGTACCTGGGTAATTTAAAAATGTAACAATTTAGGTCTTATAAGGTATTCTAAAAAAAGGCGTGCTAAATGGGTGTGTGCTGTTTATTAAACATATAATTTAATTGCACATACAATGACGCAAAAAATGTAGATATTTTAGTAAATTTGTCTTCTTATGAATGCAAGTGTAGCTAAATTGTTCGAAATATCAGGTACAGGTACTTGTTTATGCAAACATATTATCGTAACACAAAAATATGGTATCTGATGAACATGTCACTTGAAATCTACAATCCTTGATTTATATACGTTTTCTAAATTGGCAGATATATTGGGTTGCTAATAATATTGCTCCAGAAAAAAAAGAAGTTAACTCTTGTGTTACCATCAGATTTCTCTTGTCCTTTCTGCAGAATAATTCTTTATATTTTTATTGCTTTTAGTGGCTATTGTTCACACCAATATTCTGCATTATAATAGGCTCATAAACATTGTTTATCACTAGATGTCAAGCAAAATTTGTCATCCACTTACTTACTAAACTCGGAATTTTTTACTTGGAGTCATGTTTCTCGCCTCCACCACTTCAAGTACCTACCTTTCTCCTTAAAATATATCCCGTTTCATTCAAGATTACTTACAACATTTAATAATTATTCCATATTAAACACTCTTGTTTCATTTAATAATATTGGATGCATTGATATACATATATATAAAAGTCGTTGCGTTTGAAGRGATGCAAGAGCSCAGTCCACATACAGAAACATGTCATTGCATYACTTTGGAAGAAATTGCTAGGGAATTTGAAAAACATTGCTTGTACGCCAGTTGCATCTAACGGCTTTAGAATCTCGATCGCGCGATCCTGTTTCCCGAACTATTTCATTACAACAAAGATCGCACTGGAAATTGATATTCTGTCTGCACGCCTTGGACGTGATCTTGGTTTGGTATTGCTATACCGTTGTAGTTCTAGTCTATTGTCGTATGGTGTTTGTTGCATCGACTGCCAGAGCGCTCAGAGCAAGTTAAATGCTGCTGCATCATTGATGTTACTTGCTAAGAAGGGTTCTCTTTTGTCGTGGAGTCACAATTCTAGCATACAAACTATTTGCGTTTTAAAAAATTTGTCGATAGCTATATATAATAGGTTCTAAACTTTGATCGAAATACTTAAAAATCACTCTCCCAATTTATGCAGTAAGAATAAGATATCGTGATTCGTGAAGCTCAAATGAAAACACTTTTGTTAATTAGCATGAAAAGTAAACGTAACCCATGCTGTGTGATAATACGAACGAAAATTGCTTCAAATTAATTATGATCTCCTATCCATGTGCCTTAGCCTTAATTCGTTGTAGCATTTTAGCATTGTGTAATATTACCCGCTGACTAATAATAACAAGAAAATTAGGTTGACAATAGAGATAATGAATGTCAAAATCCATAACTATATTCTTCCTCATCCGTACTAATGACCTCTACAGGGTTACCTCCTCTTCTTGACGACCGCATTCTCCATAGCATACCAAAATCTCTGAAGTAATATGAAAGAGTACAGATAAACTATAAAACTATGTTACGCTAATACTAATATCTGTATACAAGCCGAATATGATGCTTTTAAAGTCTGTTCGCCAGATTTTTTGTTTTGTGTACACAGACTTTGGTTTCAAAGATTTATTTCAGAGGTGTTTTTAAATTAACGTTTTCCGACACATGATTTACAAGTTCTTCTTTATTTAATAGAACACTACATTTTATATCGTTAAATTGATCTTGTTTATACCTCTCCAATATGTATTATACTCTATATAGGTACTAAAATTATATTTCTGTATATTTTAATAATCTGCACATTTTTCTTTGAGTTTTATGAAATATAATGCTATTGTTATGATGTGAAGAATCCGGCGCCTGTGGATTGGGCTACCAGACCGATGGATGCCGAGACTGACAGATGACGCATCATTATTGATCGGTCGAACATTCGCGGATATGACTCAATGCTATTCTGGAAGGTTCCTTGCTCGGTATAAAAGGCAGCGAGAAAACGCGCGCGGAAAGGGGTGAAGCGAGCGTACAAAGCTGCTTAATTGTTGTAGTGTTAAAGAGTTTAATGTACAAGTAATAAAATGTAGTGTGTTGAATAGTTTAATACGAGGGCTCGTCTCTTTCTATTGAGCCTAGTAAAGAAAACTCATTTTTAATGGAACCAATATACTTATATTTTTTCTAAATATTGTCCTCTACAATCTATACATTTCTGCATGCGTTTGAACTATTCATCAAATCATTGTGGAAGTTCGGCAGTCTACGACCAAAATACAAGTCAGAAGAATCCAAGCGCTTGGAACAAAAACGCTTTAGTTGAAGAGAAGGAATCTTAGAGGCAACACTAGAAAAAATGAGTAAAAGGAACCACTGTCACAGTCTAGAGACCAGGAAGCCATGGAAATAAGCCCACGACCGTAAAGAATCTCTAATCCCTAATATACAGAAAAATTCACACATTCAAGAATAATCCCGTAGATCTCCTCAACTATAGCTCCAGCAAGCAATCCGACAAACATAGATGAAATCACACAAGTAAATGTCAACATCATCATGAAAGAGACACCTTAACAAGATACAGAAATCGAACAACTACATAAATCCTCAATGGAAAATGCCGACAGAATCTCGGCACTCTTAAATAACCTCCAATAAGATGAACAATATGCAGCCAAGATAAACCGACATCGAGCACATAAAATACTAGGGACACATCTAAGGGAAAGGAACAGACCATATGGAAGATTTGGGAGCTAAGCGGAGACCAACGAAACGGAGGAAGACCGTGCTTTACACGAAAAACAACTATAGCGAGGATAATTCAGAAGTCAGGGAAGAACGAAGAGTAATGGCTAGAAAAAATCACAAGGTACAAGAAATTAATCAAGTGACTCTGAAGTGGACCAACGATGTCAACAGCACCAAGAAAACATTCAAAGAATATGAATTTTACCTATATAACCTACTAATTCAGTCCTTATATTTCCTTAACATGCGCTAGGCAGTCGCACTACTAGCAATCAGCATTCAGCATGTACCCCTCCGGCCCGGTGGTATATCCGGGAGTGGCAGAAATGCTGACCGTAGGCTGGTTTAATCAATCAATCAATCGCAACACTAAATGAAAGCAAAATGTTTGTTCGTTGACTTAGAAGTAATGCAATTTCATTTTTTCTTTCATAGACGGTAATACTAGCGAATTCTTAATTTCGACTTCACATACAGTATTTGTTAAAACTTCATTAAACTTCCGAGGACATGTCTTAATTTACATTCTACTTTGCTGGAATTGCGTTTACAAGGACCCTTCCATTAAGAGCGAAGCACCTGCCTCCTTCACAAGTCAGGGAGTCATAACTAGCAGGGCGGTAAATAAATGTCACTTAATATAGAGAACAAATGGATGGCAACGTAATAAAACTAGAGTTTCTTCCGACGCAGTCGACGTCTACTGTCGCAATTTTGATAAGTACTGAACGGGCGGGAAGTGAACCTCATCTCTTGATTAATGACCTGGACCACTTCAGTGTGTTACATCCGAGCTCCTTCTCAATTTTTCTCTCGGCAACTTTCCTTTAAGTGCCGGAAATGGAGAAAAACTCGATCCCCTGTTTTCGCGTCAAGAAATTCTGGCTATTAATTTCGATTTATCATTTACGTATCCGAAGCAGCCGCCGTGCGATATGATGAATGTTCCAAAGAATATGTTCGCGTCGCATGGATTACCCTGCTCGTTTCACAAATAAAGACAGCCAATTCCAAGTGATAAATAATCCCAAAATACATAATGACGCTCCGGGAAGGCGGGGATGCGATGTGCGTTCTTCAGCAACAAGTTGTATTATTGCTTTAAATTTTAGGAAGCTCTAATAGGTAGTAGAAATAATTCCAAATAACAATTGTAAAGCCATAGAAACGAATGACCTACTCAAAGACGACACAACGTATAAATAAACATGACAAGTATTACACGACATAAAAATAACGAAATAATAAAACAACAAAACAAAAAGTATATCATAGAACAAAAAGCTAAACATCTAACTTCTAAATGTGTTATCACCAAGAAGATATGGAAAACCTAAAACTAATAAACAAGACATTCAATCACGTTTATTTGTTAACAACATACAATCACCATCATACAATAAAGATATAAACTAGCAAAATTAATCGGAAGCATTATAAGCAACGTAATAGGAAAAATAAATAGGTAGATACTGCATAAAAGATTCGTTCGACAAACTAGATAAACTTAACATACCAGACAAACATATAATGATATCACTTGATGTAACATTAACAATTAATTTATAAAAATTAGGACATACCTAAACAGTTACAATAATTACAAAACAAGATCTTATAAGACCATTTAAATTTACCTTGCAAATGAACTTCTTCAGTTTAAAAATAATTACCATATCCAACTAGATGGAAACTCCAGTTTTTAGCACTATGAAATAAAATAAACTTTATACATTTCTACGTACGTTATGTGGATTTATTAAAATGTTTCAACAATTGCCGTAACAAAATTAAATTCACAGTCGAAAGGGAAATAATGTAATACAATTAACTACCTCATCCTGACAGTAATTACAAAAGCGTAACAGAATTATAAATTCTAAAATAGTTCAACAAACCTACAGCGAGAGGAAGATATTTAAACAATGAATCAAATCACCGCTCCACACAAAGCATAATAATCAAAAACTTTATGAAACGTGCAGCAATAACATTAACTCATTCTAAACAAACAATACACAATTAGAGAAGGACTTCTTATAAGAGAACAACTACCTAGAAAAACTAAAAGAACATATAACTAAATACATCACCCAAAGCATGTACAACAAACACAAATACAAGGAAAACACATATTAAACAGAGTCAATCAAGATCATCAACCCAAATATTCCTAACACCATGTCTAAGTTCTAACCTGACCAAAGCAGGCAAGTGTAATTGACACGAAATTTTTGTGAATTACATCAAAACGAATACTCAAATCTACGTTTTGACATTATAGCACTTTATAAAAACTTGATCAATTACTCTACATCGCGAGCTGGGCCGAAACAATATAGCTTACAACATGTTCTTACAACTGGTTCGCTCGTTACCGGCCGTGGTAAGCCTATTAGTTAGGCAACCGTTGATGTTGACCGGATTGTATTGTGGGATGCCGAGTGAATGTTTTCGGTGACTAGTATGAATCCGGAAAGACGAACGCGCTTTTGACTAGAGTGGTGTCCGGTGCTCCAGGTAGCGAGCACACGGAGTGCCTCGAAGAATTAATTCTTTCAGCGGTGTCGCAACTCCCAAGTGGTTGAGAAGGCGACAAAAGGAAGTTACCATTGTAGGCAGACTGTGTGGTGGAAAAGACCGTTGCAGCGAGGCTTTTCAGCGGGCGTTCAGCCTGTTGCCCCGGGTTCAGCGTATCGGCGTGCCCTGGCCAGCATTCAAGGCCAAGGATTGTTTTTCGGTGTGGCGTTAAAAAGGACCTCGTGGAACGCAGCAGCACGGCGCAGCGATGCGTGAGCTGGACAATCACGGTGAAATCCCAGGTGACTATTTATTTTTGATTTTCTTGGTATTTTATTGGTTTCATTAGATCAATAGTACTACAAAGTGTTTTCTTTTACGCCTCCCGGCCCACACCCCGACAGTACGTGTATTTTCTGTTAATCACAATTTAAATAAACTTACCTGTTACAAACGGAACTACTTTTTCGGATTGGCGACCCCCTCCTGTCATCTAGGCGCAAAATGGTCGTATTCCCGCCTACCTCTTTTACGTTATTCTCTTATTAATTATTCATTTATTGGCAAAATAAACTGTTATGTTAATAAAAAAAAACACCGTCTACAATGTTCTCCCTTTCTAATTCATATGAAGAAATTAATCGATCGAATTAACTAATTATAACTAGCCAATGAGAATTTGATATGAAGTTTACGTGGCAAACGCCCTAATTTTCAAATATAAGCACTTCATCACACAAAAGGTTTTAAACTTTACCTGCTGAACCTTCCTAAAAACAATAAAGCGGTAGGGTGGTCTACTTCTTCGCTTTCGGAGCATCTAACAAAAGACATATGGTCAAGTGTCTGCCTATGAGCGGCTCCATAACTTTATGAAGATAAAAATGTAGACGTTTACAAAAATTTTGTAGGATCATGCCTTTTGCTACAAAATGGTGCTAATTAATTGACACTAAATACTTGTTATATTGAAATTACCTTTTGTTATTTGCCAATAGGATAAGATGTATACCTGACCTTTGAGTCGCACTGATTCATTGATAATGTGTGGGTCCCGTCAATTACCCTTTTTAAGTCACGAGCCGCTACTGTTCTGGATACAGTGTGCTTCAAAAATGTATACATACAAAATAGTGTTCTTCAGCATCAATACATTTCTGAGTACGAGTTCCAATACAAATTGATGTAGGTGTTAATAGGTACAATTGTGTGTACTGGGCTGAAGAGAATTTTTACATAACAGTTAAAGAGGCTGTAAATAATTTGCTTGGTATGGACTCATTTCTTCAAACTAGTCTTTTCTCTTTTCACAGAAATGTTATAAAAAGCAAAATAAATTTGCTATTATACTTTAAAGAATCTGTTCGTTTTCTGAAACATCTGGTGCTGTAAAGACAAGGTATGATATGAGAAACAAAAATTAGCTTCCTGACTTCTAGTTATGTAATTACACTTATCAATTATTAGACATATACATCAAGTTCTAATATCTAATATGGAAGAATTTAGTCCTTATACCCTTCACTTGTGAAACAACGAAGAAATGCCTGTTTTCTTAGCTATGAAATCGCTACATATAAATGGCGTTAATTTTCCCTGTTATAACTCCATAAAATATACCGAAGGGAAATACATCGTTTTTTCTTGACATGTTGTTTCCATTCCTCCATCCGCTCTTGACATGACTGGCGATATAAATCTGTCCCGTTGACATCGGACAGTGTTGGGAAATGTCAGTGGGCGCGAATTGGCAGTCCCCTGGGTACACTGGGTCACATTAACGTGATTCAGCAGTAAATCACATTACCGACCGTGACGTGCTCCTCGGAATCCCCCATGCTATACGGCGTGCATGGACCTGGAGCCTGTGCGATTATTGGATTTACCTGGTCACCTAAGTGGTTTTAGTTGGAATAACTTGAATGAGAAATTCCATTGCATTAGTGGAAACGAAATTATTATCTAAGCTGTTTCAATTATTATTGCGGTTAGTAAAAAATTCAGTACTTATTAAGTAATTTAATAATTAATAATTTTTAAAATTAGTCTAAATACACATAGCATTATAGTTATAACAATATAGTAGAGAGATCCTTATTATTGATAATCGAAGTGTTAATGCAATTGGTCTTTATGTACGTATCTAGAGAAGTTTAAAAAGCTGGGATAGAATAGGATTTAGAAATCTGAAAACTTATTCAACTTTAGCACCTATGATTTTATTTAGGTAACTATGAAAAAGTAAGCAATCCTGTAGAATAATACGTATATTAACAAAGCTGACTGTTCTAGTGGAAGCTTTGTTCAATTAAATTCAACTCCTCAAATATAGTTAATGTAGTCTCCACATATGTATTTATCTGCATCCTTTTCTTCTTTATAAGAGCCAAGTATTTTCTTTTTTTCGGGGCTACTGATTGAAACACGCATTTTACTTAGTCCTTTTACTTGTTTTTCGTGTGCTTACATTTCTGGTTACATAATCTTGCAGATTGTTTCTAATTAATAACGTCGTATCGATATCATGAACAAAAATAGTGTAGCAAAACCTCTTATCAAGTCGTTTTGTGCAATCTGTTTTGAAAAATATTGTCAGACAACGTAACCTAAATGTGCTGAATTAAGGTGGTAAGAATATTTTCAAGCAGAAAAAGAATTCAGTACCTGTTCGGGTAATGAATTACGCATTTATCAACCCTTAAACTTATGCGTCTTTTGGTACGTTCGTTTGTACGTGCATTGCACTGGACACTTCTGGAGACAGACATCAGCGGCAATAAATTTAGTGTAAAAGTACATTTTTCTCTTAATTGGCTAGAACCTACCCGATTTTGTAAATCTCACGAGAGCGCATCAAGACCATATATCAACCAAGATTCTATGAGTCGGTTCCGCTTCTCTCTGTTAAAGTTGATGTTAACTAAAATCAAACCAATAACCCTAAAGGTATGTGATTGGTTTAGATTTTAACTGATTTTAGCTTAAAATAGAGAAGAGAAACCGGCCCTATGGATCTAATGCTACCAGCGGCAACTGGACGCATTTCGACGGACATGCCAGCTATAATGGCTTCAAACTCAATGGTATTCTGGGAAGCCACCGGGGCTATACCAAAGAAATGAGACTACCGAAGCCACCTTAGCTTGTCCTCTGCCCTAAACATCGCAAATGGCTCAAGCATCCAAGCCACTTGCGCCATGTCAAGCTAGCCTTGAAGACTAAATTTGTTCTCCTCGGCACATGGTACAGGCATTCGCTAAACCAGTACAACCAGCAGTGAAATTGAACAACTTGGTAACTAAATTAATGGATGATTCGATAAGAAAATTAGGTACTTCTCAGAATTCACCGAGTGGTAATGCTAATTGGTTATCAATAATTGAAATGTTACCTGTATTTGGGGACGATAATAACATTCACCCCGTAGACTTTGTAAACCAGATAAAACTGGTGATGGTAATAGATCAGTACCGCGTAAAATTTGATAAAGGTTAGTTTAAGTTTAAAGGTAATGTTAAATCGCGGAGAGACGCATTTCTGGATACTTTTGTTACATTTTCTGAGTTTCAGTCGGCTTTTTTGGATTATTTTAGAATGAATCTGAACAACTGCACGTTAAACTAAAGTTAGAGTCAGGAAAGTACGTTTATGGCTCTTACGCAGAATATTATATGAAAAAATTAGCTATGGTGAGGCTTTTGCAATCACCGTATCTTGATTTGGTACTAATCGGCCTAATTTCACGCCATTTTCCACCTCAAAATTCAACAATTCTAGTTGGGGTTCATACCATTAATGAAGCTCTCAATCGATTAAGACAAGCTGATTACTATATACTAAAATTTGGGGTTTAGATACTTACAGATAAGGAATGCAATCGCAGCACTCAAAATTTTAATAAAACTACCACTACGAATAAAACTTATTCGGAAAACGAGAAAATCGCCAGTCTTTAGGTTCCAAGACTGGGATACTGTCTGTTAGGGCTGTTTCTTTAAACAACCCTTTAAAGGGTTTTGGATGACTATCATTGCGGACTGTCCGGTAAAGATTCGGATAATAAGTATTCACCAGTAATCACTATAAGTATATTTAGTTATGAATTTACAACTTTAATTAATTCAGGGGAAGAAGTGACTTGTTTGTCAGGATCAGGATCAATTAAATGATTTTCACGCAGAAGTATCGTGTCTTCCGGACACAGCGCTACGTATAACGGGGGCCTTCTAAACTAAAGATAAGAAGATGTCTCATCAATTCCTAATTCATTTTAGTGTTAAGGGAACGTTTTACGGTACATAATTTCTTTTAGTTAGTCCATTTTTTTCAAATTTTTATTTCTGTTAGTTAAAAAATAAAAAAATGTTAAATGTTAAGGTATGAAAAGCCATAATTAGAAATAGGTGTATGGCATACACCCCCAATTAGGAGCATTATATGTCACTTTGATCCAAATACCAACGGGGCCACTTTTACCCTCTTATCATACTATAGCGTTATATAACATATCTAGATATATGTGTTGATTAACGTTGTTATATAAAAAAGTATGGACCTATTATCTTGTGATAATCAACCGCACACCATACATTTACTTTGGCAAAATACTGGTGACTTTTTAAAATTCTGAACTGTGAATAATTAAACTTCTTCAATATCTTACAAGCTTTGAGACAACTGCCCCCTTTAGAAAAAGGTTCCTCATCATCTGCGACTCCCTCTATATTTTTGCTTCATCCCCTGGTTCCAATGTATAATTAAATATTGGTTTGTATTGGTGAATTTTCTTCTATTTCAAAATTATTTGAATGTGAGACTTACTAATGTAGTAACTGCCTTTTTAGTGAGGTCTTCGGCTGATCCTGCACTAATTTCAACACCAAAAGGCTAGTAGCGTCTTAGTGGTAGAGTTTTTCTGTTTCTTTAAAATTTTTAATATATTACAAACTTTTTTAGCAGTTTTTCTCATTGAACTTTTCAGTAACAGAGCGATAACTTTTATAACATAACGTTGAATCAAATAGATTGTCACATTCAAAACTTATTAAATGGAACGACAAGGGTCAATTGGGTGTTTTCCACTAATCGCAGTAATCCCCGTAACTATTACTATTAGCTTAATTTTCCCATGAATTACCAAGATAACGTTGTTCATATAAAAGCCTCTTGTTTTACCCTAAAAAACGATCTATAAAAGTGTAAAAATTCGAACGATTTGCATATGCACGTTTGGGTATGAATACGATACAATTTACAAAAACTACGCCGAACAATTTACAGCGCACTGACGTGGCCGACCTTTGAAAAACCCTCCTCATGATAGAAAAACGCAGTTATAGAAGCAGTATATCATGTCTTGCAGCATTAGCCAAATTTAATCTCCTTTCTTTTTCCTTTGGCACACGGTAACAAACTTCTTACTGGAATTTTTGAACAAAACGCCACATATTTTCAAGTTTCTGTGTTATTATATTGAACGAAACGCGATATTATTGGACATTTATATCACGTCTTGCATGGTGCGCACAAGATTTTTGGGAATCCAGGCTTTGAATAATGGATATTCATGTACTTTTGTTATACCAGGAAGCAGATCATCCTTTGAGATTCGTTTAAAATCGCTGCATATCTCTTCAAAACGCTATGCTTTCGTTGCTAATTAGAAATCCTAACCAGCAACTGCAGTAAACGAAAGTGACCCATTTCATCCCAACTGCAAAAATTTTGTCATGAGTAACTGTCCAATCAGGCAGTGCACTTCCAGATCACGTGGCCTAATGAGCGCCGCTGTCGCGCGTTCAAAGCGACCGATATTTTTTAGTTTTGTAAGTATTTATTTCTGAGATAACAGCTACGAGAAGAAAGCCAAAAATGTTCTCTTAAAGTGTATTAAGTAGATAACTTTTTTAACACTTTTGGGAAATTGAAAAATAGCTCATTTCATCTGATTTAATTGAAAATTGCATGCTTTATACTTATCCTACATTGGTTTTGTTTTTTGAACTTGAATTATTTAAATGCTACTCAAAATTTTGGAGTATTTTAAGCAACAATGGGTATGAAGACGTATTTTCTAGCATAATAAGGTGTTAAAACTAATACAACATTCTGAACAGCCCTATTATCATAGCCCACTTACATCATAAATAGTTCAAAATCAAGACAAAATTTAACTTTCCTCGGACCCAGAATAATGATTTAATAATATATTCCTAGTTTCAGAACAAGTAGATAATGTTCTTCTTTTGCAGTTTTGGCGTAAATTCAAAGATAATTTTTCTTCCTCTTGTAAATTTCAGGAACATACTGGTATTCAGTTTATTTAATTTATTAACTCTGCATTTATATTTTGTTGCTTCCAATTATATAGCTTGATTTTTTATGATTTTCTTAATTTGTTGGATATTTCACTGGTCTATAACTAACTTGTTTACTTCTGCTACTCCGGTATCGTACAATTCTGCATATCCGTTTTCTAACTGTTGTTAAAGTTGATGTTAGCTGAAATCAACTCAGAAACCATTACAACACCTTAATTACAGAGTTGATTTTAGCTTAAAATAAAGAATACAAATGCCAGTTTAATTTTTTTCACGAGCTATTGAGGACACAATTTATATATTGTTATATTAATCGAATACGCACTAATGTAAGTTGTTTATTGCATTGAACTTCAAAGAACATGCAATAATTTTGTGTGTGATTAATTCCTGATGTGTTCAGACAACCTTCCACCGGTATACCTACTCCAACAGCTTTAATAATAAATATTTATATATATCCTTTACTTATATTGACGACAAATATTTTGAATATTGCTAATGCTTCCTAACTATCTAGAGGTGCTGTTGCTTTATCCCCCTACATTTTTTTTTTGCTTTTTCCACCTTCTCATTATCTCTTCAAACTCAGTACGCAGTGCGCAACTTAATTGATGTAATTGCTGCGAGCGGGGGCATCGTTGCAAGAGAAATTAATTGTCCATTTAGTTCCCATTTAGCTCTGAAACTTTTAATAGCCGAGTTTCACGGCAAATCCTAAAAAGCCCCTGAATAATACCTGTCCAGAGTATTTGCTTTTGCGTCCTAAAAATTCTATTATGCCCCGTAAAAATCCTTTATTCTGCCCCTGATGAGGAGACATAAACGACGCATTGTATCGCCAGAATGGATTTTCTTTTTACGTAGCCGGGCTTCCCTTTGTATTTAATCAAATCTGGCCATTGTATACTGATTTAGGCGGATAAAGCACGCTGTCTCTAGCGCGAACTTTCGATTACAAACTGAATTTGAACATCGCCAAGAGTTTCTTGCCACCAGCGACTTAATGAAGTGTGAATTGATTTTGAAAGTTGCGGTTTCCCCGGTTAAAGGGAAAATTCTCGCGTCATTTAGCTTTTGGCTTACGGCGGACGAACTCGAGTATTTTGAATATTTTGCATTAGAGTCGATTATTGTTAGGGAAATTATAGGATTTGTAATTTTACTATTTCGACAGATACTTGCTACGTCCGCGCTACATCAAATAAAATGACAATGTTGGGACACTAAAGAAAGAGCTCCATGTGCCCTTCTCTTTGCCAACAAGTAAGATGAAGTGCCAACTTTCAGTGTAATGGTTTTTAAGTATTATAGACTTGCCTTGCCAACTTTGGTTGGCGCCTGTTTGGGTCAAAAATGATCTTGCACAAATAATAAAATTGTTGTGCACTTATTAAATAATTTTGCTAGGCTTTTTGTAAAAAAAATATTAAACCTTTTTCTGAAAAAATAAAAATACTTAAAAAACTATTTAAGAAACTTTTATAAATTATGCTTCATTTTTATACTCCTAAGGATACAGAGATGGCGTTCGAAACTGATATCTGTACCGTGGTTAAACCATAAACTGAAAAGGTAGCAACAGTTAACAGATGTCACAATTTGGGAAGTAAAACTAGAGCTGCATCTGAGCCGCGAACTACGGTTTTGTCTATTAAAAACAGTAGGTATAGCTTTTAGACAATGATAAAAGAAACGTTTGATTATTACAAAATATTTAAGGATGCTAATGACAAGTAAATATCACCAAAGGACATATGAAAGGTCAGCGTTGTAAAAATGTATTTAGTATAATATGTTGAATGGATTTCAAGTATTTGGTCCACTATTTTTGTGTCATATCCTTTGTTAAAGGCTATTTGTTTAATTGTCGTCAATTCTTTTCGAAACTATCCCACATTTTAGAAAATAAAGTTCGAAAAACAATTCACGACAATTAAACAAATAGCCTTTAACAATGGATATAACACAAAAATTGTGGACCAAATACTTACAAAGCGGTATAAAGTTAGAATACAAAGAACGCTGTACAATGCTAACATTTTCCGCAGTAAATTATGTCAAAGGAATTCGTATTTGTGTTAAAAATAGGCTGAACAGGCTCGGAATAAAAACAATAGAGGTTAATAGGTGCAATTTGGGAGGTCTTCTAGTTAACAATAAGCCGAATAAATTGAACAAAAACGGCATTAACCAAATAAAATGCATGCAATGTGACATGATATACATAGGACAATCAGGTAGAGCTATTAAAACAGAATTAAAGAACATGTAGCGAATATAAATTCAAGCAAAAGCACAACAGGTTTTGCTGACCATTGCATAAAAAATAACCATCACTTCGATAAATATGACGTCAAAGTTTTACATTGCGAAAGGAAAGGTAAAAAACTAAACCATTTAGAATTTTTGGAAATTAAAAAAGCTCAGCATCAGAAAAAACATTTGGCAAATACACAAATAGAAATTCCCACGTCCAGTACGCCTTTGATATTGCTGAAATTATAAAGTCGGCCTTCAAAACCCAGGCGAGAGATTTTACAATTGTACTTTACAACTCCTGTAAAAAAAGGAGACGTAAACAAAATTCTGCACATCTGAGTTTAGTATAACGCTGTTATCTCTTTGACAATGACCTCATTTGATCGAAACGATCGTCAGAGTTATGTGATAAATCAAGTGAGAAAAAAAAACATACGTTCAATCAGCTTGTTTCCAAGCTACCTAATTGTATTTAGTATAACTGCAAGCTAAAAAAATTGCAAGTTTGAAAGTTGCAGCTAAAAATGTATGTCTAAAAGCTTGCAACCTAGATGGGTGGGGTGCTACGGGTCCTCCTGCTTGACTTTGACTTGTACCAGATGATGCTTATAAGGTCCTCAAGTTGTATATTTACGTCCTTTTTAGCAGATGCATACATTGTCGTGGAAGCATGCACGAGAAGTGGCTTTGTTAAGTGTATGGGGGTGTTCCAGAAGTCCGTGTCAATCAGACGGGTCGTCTAGGTTTTACGCCGCGTTTAAGGGTTGTCCGGGTCCAAACTGGCCGTGATATCTTGCATAAGATGGCCTTTTTATGTGAGAAGCTTGCTCCAAGTCCCTATGGCCATTATGTGGGTGGTCCAGCTACTTTATGACTCGATATAAACACATCTCCGGATTTCTGTTGTAGCCCGTATTATTTGCCAAATGAATGAATGAATGAATGCCAAATGGAACTCTGTCTTTCGATCTACAGACTCGTAGCCTTCAGTTTTAGCCGCGGTATACAGATATTAGTTTCCAACGCCATCTCTGTATCATTAMTGGCCGGTTGCACAGACGTGTGTCAAAGTTAATCCGAGTTTTTAATCCGTTGCCTAGCAACGTCATCCATCCTGCGTTCTGATTGGTGTTGCTATAGCAACGACCGCGGATAAAACTCGGGTCAAATTTGATCCGTGTGATCCGTGTCGTATTTTTGAAGTTTAATTTTTAAGGGTTGCTTTAAAGGCACTGGTAAGAGTACAAAAATGTTTTAATCAACCAGAGTAATTTACTACTTTATCTGGTTTGCGCTACTAATTCCTGAATCTCAGGATGATAAGCTCGTTTAAATCTAGATATTTTTGTTTAGGTCGATAGAATTGAGAGTGATATTCTGTACATAATATCATTGGTTGAAAATTTTTGCGATACACCATAGTGCTGACGACAGATAACTTCCCGAAGAATATGTTATGGCCGATTCTGTAGCGTTCCTATTTCTACGAGAAAATTCTTACGGATTGCCGATAGGCGGTGCCACATGACGGGTGGATGAATTTTCATCATGATCAACGGCATTGTGACACAATTTCTAAACGCTAGGTTTAATTTTCATTTCAAGTAATAAAACTGCAAAACCAACCATTCACTTTAATGTCACAAGTAGGTATAAAATTACCGTGTGATAACAATGCTTATCGTCATATAAGAATAACAAACTCATGTACCAGCACATATTTATTTTTTGAATTGTTTTAATCACACACCCTTAAGCTGCCGCCACCAACCGGTCAGATTTAGAACCTCTATTATCTACTCTTGTAGCATGAAAGATGCAAAAGATCGTGAGTCCTTATTATTAGTAGTTATCCGTGTAGCTGACATACGTCAAAACGTGGTGATGTCAGTATGTGCGCACCAGGATAGAAGATTGGCTTGCCCTCTATTTATGGTCGCAATTTCAGACTAGCCCGGCGAATAAATTTGTTAATTCGGACCAGCCGTGCGGTTCGCTTCGTTCAAATTGTGAACAATGTTACATTCCTAAGGTGCAGCTTCTTTCGTGCACGCACTATGTATGACCAACAACATAAATGTTGCTTTTCTTGTAGATGTCCGCTAAAACAGAAGAAGCAAGAATTTGTCACCTAAAGAAGACACGATAAAAAGTCTAAACATTGCGACAAGTTGTTTTATTCTATCCTAAACTTCTACAACAAAATTTGCATTCCTTTCAAAGACGTTACAAAGTGTCAAGTTCGACTAAGAGCAGTTAGACGTGACTCAATTTGTGTACCTAAGACAAAGTGAAAATAAAATTCGAACAATAGATTAAAGCTGCAGCAAACTATGTGTCAGAAGTTTATATTCAATGTTTTGTTTTAGGAGTGCTAACAGAAATGTTGCATTGCGATACAAAACACCACTTACCCAGCCTCCGTCATAATTTTATATTGCCTAATGGATTGACAAAGATATGTCTCTATTTTCATATAATCGTACTTCATGCGTCGCGCGAAATGTTTGTCGTCGCGTTGGGCTGGAGGGTGTATATTTAAATTTTAAGGTGCTGCAGTTTGAAAACCATATATAAATAATAATTTTTTCCTTAGATGTAGTTGATTTTTATGGAGAAACAGTGCGTTCTATATACATAGTCAACAAAAAATTTTAAAACACCCAGTTATTTGCTATCGTTTGCGTAATTTTTCTCTATCGAAGTGCTTTACTCGTTTAACTATTTACATCTTATGGCCATGTGACAAATGGACTGACATACATTCCATTTTGGACAGTAAGTTGTTTAAACTTGTAGTTGTCAAATATCGTACCAGCACGAATTCCTTATCCACGTACTCATTAAAAAAAGAAAGTTCCTTATTTATCACTTATATCTTTATTGTAAATAAAATTGAATTTMTGTGTTTTMACCTGCTGATCAATTAAACATAGCGATGGTTTGAACATTGTGGTATGTTAAATAGTTAGTATTGTTATTGATCCACATAAGAAACCTTGTTAGCTGTATTACCCCAGAATTAATATTTAGGTTCCTTCCATATTGCTTTCACTCGGAAGGAAGTTTCCGAAAATAGTAGTTGGTCGATACTAACCGCATTATGAATAGCCTCGGTAAACCCACTCGAACCCTTTAATACATGATGAAGCATGTATTTTTCAAATCCTCCCTTATTGGACGACCTGGCCGATCGAATCGTGGCCGTGTTGTATTTCTGTTTGTAAGTGGCCGTCGTATCAGTCTGCGACGAGGATTTTGCGTGAGGTGGCGTCTTTCCCTCCGGTAAAATGATGGTGGTGACTAGTAATCAAACCAAGTTCGCCGACGAAATTCGGAATAACAACGTCAAACAAGCTGGATTGGGAAGAAAAGTGTTCAAAAACGGTAAATCGGGTAGAAATCTTCTTTATGCATTGAAATCGTAATAACGTATTCATAGGTTACATGAAATGAAATCTACTTTTACATTTTACCCAAAAATAATTTAATTGATTAAAATTTCCTTTCTAAATTATGTGCCTAGTATTTTCTAATAATAAACTGCATACGTACCTGCAATCAATACTACAAAACCGGAGCTCTACATACTTCATCCCTTCTCCGGCCATATATTATGAAAGTTCTTTTTTATTTCATTCGTAATAAATGTAAATTGTGCAGAAGAACGGGCGCAAATTTGAATAAAGCAACCGACAATGACCGTTACAGAGTACTACTGCGCTAGTCGTTTAAGCCCAATTCGTACATTTAAATACCCTGGCGTGTTATTATATACATATTATTTGCTTAATCATCAATAAATCTCGTATTTACACGTCTATTTGCTTCTTTTAGAAGTTTTGTCCCTCATGTTACTTCTGTCATCAGAGACAGTTTAAATTCAGTTCATCTATTTCATCCACTCTTGTGACTGATTGTATTTTAGCTTTAATACAGGTATTCTACGGGGTTTCTATAAATGATTCATGCAACGAGGGCGGCGTTGATTTCTGAATTTTTTATGCCGCTTTTTTATAATTGCTGCCAAACTACAACCTGCACGGCGATCACTGAACATCATTGAGCACGATAGTACTGAAGGTTGCACATCAAGTTACAGTCACGAAATTGATAGCTTTATAAAGATTTTCCAGAAATTCAAGGTTCTATTTTTCTTTCAAAGGTAAGAAATAACAATAATTATTGGTTCTGTAGAAGTCCTCAATATTCCAGGTGGGCATCGTGATTTAAAATGGCAAAGTAGGGGGAAAATTCAAAGTCGAACCCACGGATGAAGTTGTTTAATATTTAGTCTGTACATCAAGACAAGATACTAGTTTCGGCAACATATCATTGCCATCCTCAGTCTATTAGATATAAAATTTTTAAGAAATGCATGTCACAGAGGATAAAACCAATTTACCCAAATTGTTTCAAATTCAATTTCTCACATGATGGTTGAATAAAAAAAAGGAATTAATAAAATTAAAACAAGCAGGGTGCTGAAGGCAAACCTGCTCGGGGTTTTCATCGAAACAAAATGGCAACTAGGAGCACAAAAAGGAAACAGCTGCCAACAGTTAAAGATCGCTAGAAATATTCGTAGAAGCCTAACCAGCAATTCACCAAAACAAAACAAATACAAGACAATGTAAACTGCAGAAACATTTAGGTTTAGATTGTTTAAAGAATTGTTCAAAATTACATTGTTGTGAGTAGATTTCTTAACTTTTGCGCAGTGTCACTAACGCGGAAGGGTGCGGTTGATTTGGACTCCATTGCTGAAAAAGTGTTTGAAAAACTGCTAAATAGCGAGAAATTTATGGACAGTTTGGCTACAATGATGCGACAATCTATTCGTGACGAACAATTACTAAGGCGTTCGAGGTACGGGTGGTTCAGTTGGAAAGTGATATGAAGTCACGCAGTCACGATCTTGAGGATGCACTAGATTCCCATGAGCAGTATTCTCGTGTTAATAACATTAGGATTTGGAGTACCTAAGGAAGCAGAAGAAGGGTTCCTCTTGGCCCCGGTGCCATAGATATTGCTCATAAGGTTAAGAAACAAGGAACTGCAAACCGTCCAATTGTTGTGCGATTTACCAGTAGTGTGGACAAGAAAATGGTCCTCAGAATAAGAAAAAGCTTAAGGGTACACGTGTTGTGATGAAGAAGGATCTAACATGAAAGCGGCTGCAACTTCTTAAGAAGCTAGTGGATAAATTTGGAGACAAGAATTGTTGGTCTACGGATGGCAACTTGTTCGTGCGTGTGGGTGATGTGGTCCTTAAGGTTTTAACAGATAGAGACCTTCAGAGCTTAATAAACAATATAGATATAATGAATTTAGCCTAAGGTATGCAGCAGCTTCCGCATTTATACTACCTTTCAAATAATATCTTGCAAGTATTTTCCGCTAAGTAAACTCTCCTTCTTTTGTACTTTTTACTGCAGTAGATTTCTTTTATAATACGTTCTTCACATCCAGAGTAATAAGGAGGCAAAATTTTCTCCCTGTTAAAGCTCCCGTGTTCGCTAACTCTGCCACTTCTTTAACTCTGGAAAGAGCATCTATAGTCGACCTCCTCTCTCTAAATGCATACTGGAAGTCCGCTAAATCTCCTGTTCTCGCTATTTCTTCTTTAAGCTTGTTGTTTATAAGCCGTTCATATAATTTTCCGCCTTCAATCAAGAGGCAGAGCGGTCTATATGTAGCCGGCGAGTCTGCAGTCTTTTTTGGTTTCTCAACAAGAACTAACCGTCCTGTCTTTCAATCCTTGAGAAAAACACCCGCTCTCCATGCCCTATTAAAGACTTCAAGACAATAGTCACTTGCGTGCAATGCTGTACTCCTTACTACAATAGAGGGGATGCCATCAGGACCCGGTGCCTTTCCGCTTTTAATTTTTTTTGATGCCTGTCTTAATTCATCTTCGTTGAAGCTACACACCTTTCAGCACTCAAATTTTGTCGAATCCAGTTTATTTTAGGGTGTGAAGGGAAAAGTTTTTTGGGTTCTTCTGTTTTTCATCGCTGTTATTGCTAGTATGTTTCTTTAGTTTTTTTTACAAGCGATTCTATACGCTTGTCCCCTGATGTTATTTTGTAGTTCATCAACATCTCCAACATTTTTCCTTGGCACAAATTATAGCTTTATGTAGTTCGTGTTTCTCATGTTTGTAAAATTCCTTAAGTTGGTCCTTCACTTCTCTTGCAAGATTCTCCTTGTTTACATTTCTGGTAAATTCTCTTGCTTTTATGCAAGCGCGTCGCTTGGCTGCAGGTCTGTGTGATGTGGACTATCATCTCCTCTGCTATAAAGCAGAATAATTCACAAAATTAGTTACTTTTGTACCTCTATCCGAAAGATCTGTTAAATAGCGCTATAAATTAAACACACATGTGCCCTCTCCGTGTGCGTATCACTGTGTGCTTCCGCTCTCGTCATCAATTTAACGCACATTGCTCCCCTATAAATTTCCACAGCCAATTAATTGGCGAGCATTCGGTGTAATTTTCGAACGTTTGACTAAATCAATTCGCTATTCGCCAATTAATCATGTCGCGCAAGGGTTTTATAACATGATATCGCACCAAAATCGCTCGACATGAACCGGTACAAAATATAACATACATTAGCGCTGTGGAAATTGATCGAAGGGTTGCGGCGCGGGAGAATAGGCAGATTGATGACTTCAATTTKTACGTMACGGCCGGGTCGTKGCCTATCACTATTTATGTTGTAACCGAGCGAGACGAAAAACTATATCAAGCGCTAAACATCGCTGCACTTTAAGTTCGCCTGTTTGTTGCTCAAAGAGATAAAAGAATTCACTCAGTTGGAAAATCTGAAGCAATGCTATATAGATGCCGGTTCAGTCGAGGAAAATATATATAGCAAACAGCAAGCCTTTATAGTAGGTAATACTTACAGGGTGTTTTTCGAAAGTCGTTCATTACCTGTCTTGTAACCTGGAAAAGATACTTGAAGTTTGGTACTGCACTTTTACTACATTTTACCTTTATAGAGAATGTGCCAGAATATGGTTATTATTTTAAATATGTAGGTCTAGCTCTTTTTACATGGAAAATTATGAGTATTATGTTTTTATGTAGTATTATGAATATATGACTGTTAGCAGCAGCACCAGAGTACGACGAATATAAATATCCTAACCATCTAAAACCCAGTTGTCACCTAAGTTGACATTTGACAATAGCAAGTACAGGAATTGACGAAAGAAATTTCCTGGAAAAAATAAAGCTACGGTTTCACAAAAAATCAAATATGGTCCTAATCATTCTCATTCCAACAAGCAGAAATCATTGTTTTGCATATTCTAAAATTTGACATCTGGTTCTCACCTAAATCTAGCTATCACCTTTGAAATTTGACACTAACACCTGATATTGACGTCACAGGCACCTAAAAAAACTGGGTGATACCCGAGCGAACATGACAAGAAATATTTAAGGGAGCTTCTTGTGCTCTCACCTGAAACAAAAGCGCCTGAAATTAAATGAATCCTGAGCCGTTGCTTGACAGCTAGTTTGAGACAAATAATTGTGAGTAGGCAGTATCTTCGATATACCTGTAGTTTTAAGGTGGGCATTGCCATTAGGGCATACAATAACCTAAAAAACATTTATTTTTTATTTAAAAAAAACGGACTATAGTTACTCGTTGAATAATTTTGCCAGCTACGTCTATTATACTACGAAACGCAAAGATATCCTGATATTTTGAAATGTTTCTTACAAATAGTAAATTTTGCACTTTTTCGACATGATAATTCATGCATTTCTCAAACACGATTGCAAACATCTGCGCATGAGGAGTATATATGTTGTACCTATATATGCATTCTCCTTACCTAAGTACTTTCCTACTTAAGGCTCTAAATACTATTGACTATGACTATTGAGTGCCTCTCCGACAGAATTCACTGAATGTACCAGAGAACGGAAGATCAGGCGTGTTCACGTCAAACCTGGAAATGAAATTAATGTGTCATCTGTGCCCACCTGACGAGAGAAAATCTGAAATTAAGGTCGCTAACGTAGGTACACACCAAAAAAGTATACCTGAAATTTACCTAGTAGGTAACCCACTTAACAAAAAACACCTAAAATCAAAGTGACACAATCTGAAAGTTTTCAATGGCACCGTCAGGTAAAAATTCATTTCAGGAGCTTTTCGGTTATACTCAACTTATTGTTTGATTTATCTTGCAGTTTTTCAGTAATTTACGTCTTGTTTACTTATACAAATCAATGACATTTAATTATGTTAAAACGAAATTGTGTTATTTACTTGTGTTATGAATTACTCCATTACGCTGAACGTTTTAGCTCAATGGTATTCGTTGGGTAAACGCTACAAAAACAAAAACCAATGTACCAGATATATAATTAAAAATCTCGCTTGATTTGATGCTTATTTTTTAAATATTAATCCAATTTGCATACATGTCGCTTATAAATACAGTTATTGTAAGTTGTCATTGTGTATAAGCATTTAATTGATTCGTTTTTTTTTAATAAAATCTAAATTACTGTGGCACGCCTTGATGTTTAATCCTTAAAAAGTTTAGGAGCAATAGCAATAAGCGTTATAACATTAGAATGATGCAAGCAATGCTTACGAAGTCTTACAACGATTTAAAATTTTCGCAAAAAAGATACCTTTTTATAAATCAATATCATGCCCTGTGTAACACGATCAGCTTTAGAAAGAAACTGAAGTAAACCGATAACAGAGAACTGTCAATTTTTTTTTCAATCGTTATTGTTTCGTAAACAATTGAAGGTTACTAATTAACACAAAAATAAGCATAGTTGTTCTAAAATTTTGATTTTACAATTTTAATTTTTAACTATAAAACATAAAAATGTACAGGGTATCCCTTGTAGAGCTGTTTGCACCACAACTAACTGCAGAAGGGTCAGTTTAAGTTTAGTTTAAGCGATGCCAAATAATGAATGTCTCGAACAAAATTCGGAAATTTGTATTCATCGTAAAACATATTGTCTATTCTTTTACAGGCACGGGTTTTATGCAAAAGAACAGTTCTCAACAAATATGCTTAAGATTAATAGTTACGGGACTTTCTGTTCTACAGAGTGTTCTGTTTAGCGTTGTAATAATTTTGTAAACGTACTTAAACTTTTGCATTTGGTGGTTTCAAGCAAAATAACAATTAATCCTAATTTACAGAGTGTCCGCTGCGTGAGACCGATCGACCCTTGGAAGTACTGCAGCGATGGGGATCTGGAAGACTGCTGCTGAAATACACTGCTCTTACTGCAAACGGTAAGTAACTGCCATTTTGTGTTAACTCAACTGGGTACCTGTGTAATTAAAGCAAACATCCTGCTCGAGCTACCTGTTGAAGTTTAGGGGTGTTTTCTGTCCTAGTAGCTGCAACTAACGCGTAACATCGATTTTTCGTCAAAGCTTTCTGGTGAGGTTAAACTGTTGCACATTAACGAGTTTTGTGTATGTATCAAAACAAACTTCCAAGCGAAAATTAAAGCATCACACACAGGAACGCTTAACACATCGCATTTGTATGCATAGACATTTAACAAGTTCCTTGATCTACGGTAGTCTCCATTGTGTTTTTTTTTTGGCGGGGTGGGAAAAGTAGTAATTCTATGTTTTAAAAGGCAAGGCAGCACTAATTCCCTAATAGGTATATTTACTTCCACATCCAACGCATGGGAAATATTGTATCGCGAAAAATATTTACAAAAATTTTTATTTGCTCATTCGCTTTAAAATGGTCGAAAACGCAAAAAAAAACAAATTTCTTGTCTGTGTCTATGGTTTTGTTTGTATACACGATAACTTTCGAAAGACTTAATATATGAACTTGAAATTTGGCAAACGTATAATTCTCAACTACCCAAAGCGACCTATTGTTTGTGGGTTAAGTACGGTATCTGGAAGGGGACGAAATTGGGGGGTAACTACCCTTTTTGAAAATTTTTATTTTTTAATTTTTTTTTTCGTTTTAGTCTGTGATTAGTAGTATAACTGCGAGTATTATTCTTTCTTATAAATTTTCGGTGCAGCAAACTGTTTAGAAGATATTAGCAAAAAACCGTCACTTAAAGAAAACGGTTTTTCCTAAATATCTCCGAATATATTTAATATATTCAAAATATGAAAATACCATCAGATAGGAAATAAAATTTCTCACAAAAAGTGTCTTAGAAAATGTATCCAAAATTTTGACATTTTCGAAATATTCCCAAAAAACCTATTTTGGACCCTGCTCGTACGATTTTTTTTTAATTTTGGTATTATATAGAAAATCTAATTTCTGATCAGAAAGGACTATTGTAATTTTTTTGTTAAATAAATAATTTTCGAGTTATTTAGAAAAAATCCGATTTTAAAAATTTAAATATTTTTGCTGACTGTCTTAGAAAAAATGTGTAGAGAGAAAAAATGCTCAAAACCTAATTACCAATCGTATAGTATAAGAAATAAAAACGTAAATGTCATTTTGACAATTGGATGTGGAATTGCAATTTTCAGCGGTTTTTTTATTATGGCACATCTTTCTCTACGATTTTGTACTGCTAAGCGTTTGTAGCTATATGCATAAAATTAAATATTTGTTATAATGTGGTAAGTTTAATGCAAGACTAAATAGTTTTTTTATTTATAAAAGATCAAGTCTGCAAGTTACATATTATACAGTAGAAAATGAATTTTGCTTGTATTCCTGATTCCCCTGTATATTTTGTATATCGAGTTCATCAACCAACCGCATTGAAGTTAATCTAGATCTCATCGGTTGCAGCTTTCAGGCCATTTTAAACCCCATAAGGTCTTGGTACTTTTTTCATTGCTTATAATTCCGTTTAGGTGAAATTGCGTTTCGATCCCACGTATCCCAGTCAATGTTATCTGGTTTTTCCCATGGTGTTTGATGTACGGCACAACGTTGTAGTTTATGCCCTCATAATCTTTATTACTTGTACGCCGTGTTACAGAGAGCTATAAAGCTTGAATGCCTTGTATGGGGAATCGTAACTGTACTGATTGCCGGTTTGAGATAATCCTCAACGCATGAAGATGTACAGAAAATGAATATGGCGGGATTCTTGTTGGAGAATATAATATGAAAAACAAAGTACTTGGAGAGTGGCTGCTTTTATGTATTTTATATTTGTGTATGCTGTTGCTTTATTCATAACCTGCATCTTATTTAACGTCAACGTTTTTAAATGTGCGATTTGGTTTTCTTTTTGAATGGCTGAAATCAACATTTTGATTTGTGCAGAGTATACCGGGTTTTCAGAAAGAAACGTCAATACTTGGGGGGTGCTTAGCGCACCAAAAACCTAGTTCAACACCGCAAACCGCAATTCTTTATCTCAATTTGTAACCGAGTTATCTGAGTTTTTTGTTTTAAGTCAAAAACCGAACTTTTGTTAGAGAAAGCACTATTTCTTCACATCCCCGATGTCAAATATTAATTCCAATCCCGTTTTCCGAAACTACCTTAGTCCTTATTAAGTGACTTATATAAAAAAAAATATGACCCCATACCATCAAAGTAAGTATGATTCTTCTCTTTAATGACATTTTAGTGGAATGAGGCACTTTTATTATTATTATTATTATTATTATTATTATTATTATTATTATTATTATTATTATTACTATTATATTATATTATATTATTACTTATTATCATAATACTAGAAACTTCTGAAAACTATCGGCATCAGCGTCCTCTACCGGCTCGAGATGATATTACCCACAGTTGGCAGCCGGAAGCCATAGTTGTTGTGAAGTTGACTTAAGCGGAGCAAGTTTATTGTAGGAAATAAAAGAGCTCATATGGTATGGTCCAGCTATTTGCAAATACCAATTACGTAAGCAAATATCATATTGTCTGAAGTCTGAAGATCTAACTGTATTAGGGTTATCATTTTCACCCAAAACATCATTCTTGTATTTTATCCCAACTTTGTTGATCATAGTTGTGTTAAGTAGTTCAGTATTGTATAAAACGGTGCTTGAAACCACGTAGACAAATGTTAGTGCCATCTCAAACAACAGATGGCCTTGTCGCCGATTACTCCGTGTGCTTTACGGAAGTTTCCCATATTTCAATAGAAATATATTTGAATGTAGGTAATAAAAATTTAAGAATGACAGTCTTGATGTTGAACCAAGCTACATTAAATTGCACGAAAAATTTACTCTCTAAAAATACTAAGGCCTCTATGTTGAATTGCCTGCTGTTTTGAGACTGCTTCGCTTATTAAACACTGACAAAAAATATTGATCTGACGTTTCGTTTGCATCTACAATCTTTATCAAACAAAACCTCCAAAAATGTGCAACACAAATTCTTGGAGCAAATAAACAACTCACTAAGGAAGCGAGGGGTCACAGAAACAACGTGCCAGTTTGACATTCTAAATCGAAAGAAATGTGCGAGATATACGCGAATTACTTATTGATGAAAGAAAACTACAAAATTGCTTAGTTAACTCAGAATTTGATTATCTCTAGGTTGAAATGATCAATATATTCAGAAATTTATATCGCTTTATTAGACGTTTGTAATAGTATGTTGTCTTTGTAACATTTTTAATTTGTCAAAATCAATGTGTTCCTGTTGAGGTGATTGTGACCTATGTAACAGTAACCGCAAGTACAAATAATTTTGTAAACAGCTTCACTTTCTAAATAAACTTTATTTTTAGTGAAACACAAAATTTTATTTAAACTATTATATGTACTATCAATTAATGTATCATGCTTTTAAAGTATCCTCTTCACTTTTTTTCCGAAAGGCCAGGCCAACATAACTTTACTTGCATTGTAGTGATTTACTTGATTTAGTCGGGTCGTTTTATAAAAATTGACCAAATATTCCTATTACAATAAGCATTTTGTACTAGTATTAATTATTTATCACGGTATATCTTGATGTAATGATCTTTCGCCTGAAATTCGTTGAGCTCTAGCAAGTAATATGTTAATAAGACTGTCGAAGGATGGTAAGCTGTGACATGTAAATATCTGTGTGTGTTAGTTTTTGTGTTCTAAAACTGGCAATCGTTTTCTAACACCATCGTGAATTATCACGATTTTGACCATTAAAATGGTGTAGAAACATATCTAATTCTTAAGATACCGCGGGACCAAATAAAAATATCATCTACATACTTATACCAGCAAATTTTTCATAAACATATTGGCCACTATAGAACTTTATACTAAACCCATTGCGCAACTTGATTTTTGTTTATAAATATTACCGTAGATTAAAATATAAGTAGATTTTAATCTGCGCTGTGGTAATTTGGCTATCACATTGCCTAGGAGGTCTCCACTAAGTTTTGATTATATAATATTAATCGTTTCAGTTATGGATACTTCCCTAAATAAAGAAACTAACTAAAATATTTCTTTTATAACATCAGTAAGATCTGAAGAATTTTGATGCAGCTATGGGTTTTTCCTATATAAAGCTTCAACTAGTGTTGTATTGTCTATACGTCTTAAGGGGATACTAGTTTTATAGATTTTAGACAAACCGTGCAATTTTGGTACTTTACAGTCAGAAAGACTTAAAAATGGCTTTTTCTAATTCTAAAGATTTGAAGCTTTAATGAGATTATTAGTAATTTTGGAATGTTTTGAAATAGGATTTTTTGTACGTTTCTTCATTTACTCATCCACTAACTTTAGTCTCATCATCTGTTCTACCTGAAATTACTGTGGATAAACATTTGCTTGTTCTAGTAACTGTAATAGACTTATCTGCATTAAAATCTTTGAGAGCATTAGCGTCCTCAGATGTCACGTTAAATTTGAACGTACGTGCATTTCCATTATCGCGGCATACACTTTTCTTCTTTCTCTCTTCTAAGCTCAGTATATTTTGATGCTCTTTGAAAATGATTTTTAGGTAGGAACAACCATCAGAGTTATCTGATAAAACAGGTAAAGCAAAGTACATTCAAACAGTCAGCCTGTTTGAAAGTAATTCAGTTAGATGGCACTGAGGGCATCTGTCCTCCTATTCTCCCATGGAGTTATTCAGTTAATTCAAAATGTTTTTAAAATTTGAAGCATTCAATTCAATTGCAGTTGCTACTGTATAGAAGCACTACCTTTGTTACCGCATACTTTATGGTTTCGTCAGTTTAAAGACACGTTTTCTAATTAAATAATTTTATTGGATGAAGACAACTCCAAACAAGAATCGACCAATTCTGTTACCTTGCGATATCTGGCAGTAAAGATGCAACTGCTTTGGGGTCTTATTATTTTTGATGCCCTTCTTTCTTAATACTTGAATGACTGCGTATATAATACAACGACATTACCTCTTTACCTCCTCTGGTTAGCTAATTCTGAATTTGCTCCCATTCATCTGTCTCAGGGAAAACATTCCAAATACACCTAATGGGCATGTAAATACTGCTATCCCAATTATGAAATAAGTAATTAATTAACTTTTTTGATGAAAAATTGGTGATGGCTTTTGATAGAGTTACTCAATGTCTTGTGAGGATGCTGACATTTCTAATTAAGACACCATTGTTATATTGTGGCTTCGTCATTTATAAACAAGCACAAGCAAGGTCGCCCATCGCAGCAGCGGCGAATGACTCATAAACGTTAACTGAAATTGCGGCTTACCTGCTGAGGTTACACGTGAGATGCCACCAAATTTCGTTATTGTCGGAAAAAAATACAATATTCAAAGCAAGGTCGGTGCTCTCAACCTACGGACTTCTGAGCCGGAAATGATTCGCAAATATTTAAGGTCGGTGAGGACCTCAGGTGTCTCAACATACGTCGTAAAATATGCGAATTCTTGCGATGCGGTAAACAAATTCTTCGGTTGCTGAATTCCGGGAATTAGTCCGGAATGCTTGAGTGATTAATGTTTGGTTGTTTCGGAACAAGAGTTTTAAATTAATGTTATCGCCTACAACTCTTATATTAAATTAATTCTATAAACTCTTTTATATTATTGCTGTTTCTTTTTTTAATATATGTGACATCACTGGGCTAGAATGACCAGGAAATTTCGGCCTATATTAAAAAAAAAACTGACTTTTTACTCTGATTTTTCATCATCTTCCAGGCTGTAAGGCATGAAATCGATTGTAGTGCCTATCAATTGGATGATGGTATTATTAAATGAACTTTAAAGCACTATGCATAAGAAGCAAAAATAATGTCCAGTATTTCAATTTAAAACCTATTTGTTAATAGAAGTTTTGTGTAATATACGTACCTGTAGAAAAATCCTATTTATAATACAACTCGATCTATAACTCGGATTGTGTGCTCCTATAGGAGATATCGGCGTGACGTCAGCACGTTCATAAAAGGCGGCTATCTTGTAAAAGCAACCTTTTGTTTAAATCATTTGAAGGCGGTTTGGCGTTTCACTTTCAAGAACTCTTCTTGATACTGTAATCTTGTGAAAATGGTAATTTGTGGCGTTGTTGGTTGTTCGGCAGCATACCGAAAGGATGGCATTTCCGTAAGCTTGCCGCCTATGATTCGAAATGAGTGCGACAAGCCAGAAATTTTTCCACGAAAAGACGGAGAACTTGACTATCACGAATAAATCGGCCTAAACTGTTTAAATTAACAAACACTAGAGACATGAAAGTCTTGACACTTTATTTCTGGTAAATGCTAACAGCTAATATATGAAGGGTAACTTTGAGGTTAATAAAATTAGCCAACAAGTCTGTGGACCTCACTTCAAATCAACTGTACCACATAATGCTACTTTAGCTTATACTTATCGGCATCAAAACGTAGTCATAATAATTATAGGTTCACAAAACAAACTTTGCTTTACGTGACGTGTGTTCTACGATGTAGCCGCCTTTTGCAGAAGTTCGCGTACCATTCGGTAGATAGCATTATCGCCGATACCACCTATTGATCACGTACATGCATTAGGTACAATTGTTTGTCGCTAGGTGGTCCTGCATCCATGTTAGGTATTTCTGTTGCTCTCTAAAGTGATAAGTGTATGCTGTGCATGGAGTTTTTTGCTTTGTTGGGTATTTTGTGTTCACTATCGCTCTCACTTATTGTTTTGTTACTCTATGTCTAACATCTCCACAAGCCCACCTACATGTACATATATGGTACAGGGTTTCTATAAATGATTCATGCAACGCGGACGGCGTTGATTTCTGAATTCTTTGTGCCGCCTTTTTGGAACTGCTGCCAAGCTACAATATGCACGGCGATAGTACTGAAGCTTGCAGATCTCAATGTCACACCGCAGCTCCGAAATGTGAGCTTTCTACAACCTTAAAGTTAATTATCCCACAAAACACTATAGAATATGTTAAAAATACACACTCCCAGGCGTTTTCTTATACCAAAATATTTGAAAAATTGACAGATGACGGTATACGTCACTTTCTCGAGAGGCGGAAACTTAATTTAATCGATAATATCCGCGCGATCCATGAATGATTTATAGAAACCCTGTATATAGGTACTAAGAAACAAATACCTTACTATTAATACCGGAAACTTCGGCGAATTCGCGACGACTACAGTCACTAAATATATTACAGTACCGCAATTCGTTGTCCATATTTTTGCACTAAAATGGCGGATGAAACCAAAACCATAGAAACCAAATAGGTTTGATCTTCTACATAAACATTTAAATTTACCGCTGCTATTTTGCACTAAAATGGCGGACAATTGCGGTATACTTTATCTATCTAGCGACGACATTCCATAAGCATCTCTGTCGGCTCGAAATCACACTGCTACATCTGTCAAATAGAAGCTGTGCATTCACACATGGCAGATGATTAAAAGAGGAAATAAATGTGCTGTTTATTGTGGCTGTATTTTTGTAAAATGAAGTAATGCAGTTGAATATTTATTGTTATTGTTAAGCTGACTTAAGTCGGATAAGTTTATGAAAATGACATGTGATCTAGACGATCTAGTTGGGCTCAGAACTAAAACGCTTTACCAAATAGTAGCGTGCTAGATATCTACCATTGTACTTGAAGATTCCACAGTACTATTGAATTGTTACTTCTACTGCTAGCGCTATTCAGCAAGCGATAAATGTGATTTAGTACTATTGAATGAGCGTGGTGTATTTATTGTTTCATTTAATGGTATTGATTTGTTAGTGTTATAGTTTGGTGTATGTCGTACTTAATTTGTAAATAGAGAAAGTTAAATCAGATAAACTGTTGTCCTGATTCGGGTGTAAAGGCCGTCGTGGGTTGAAATTGCTGAACATAGACTACGGCCAGCACCGGAGATGGAAGGACCTCTGAAGAAGCTTGCCATTCGTACTAGCGAAACGTTAGGAAACAATTCGTTATCGTTAAATCAGATACCCGAATTTTTCGAATCCTTACATGTAACAAAGTAATAGCATGTAAGTCGCTGTAAGTCGAGCAAAAATAAAATTTAGAATCTTATTTGAACAAGATTGAAGTTATTTTCATTGCTACGGTTAATTACATTGTAATTGTGCGAGAACAAGGATAAACTGAAGCGAATAGGTGAAGAGATTGCAACTCTCGCTATCACTCTCTTAATTATTTAGTGTAAGTGTAAGAACAATAATAAATTGTTGTATGATAGTGCACTTCCTCATTATTCGCTAACTTCCACTGATTGTTTTTAATCAGAGCCCAATTTTTTGGCCGGAAGTCGTCTTGCTTTGAAGAAGAAACTATGCATCCCTTGAACAGTCTGTTTCAGTCAGCAACACAAAAAAATTCATTTAATGCTGAGAATTTTTTATCGTGCAACTCTTACGCTTACCGGGAGAGAGAGAGAGAGAGAGAGAGAGAGAGAGTTAGTATAATTTGGATAAATGATTGTTAAGACCTATTGAGAACGTATATTTTTATTACATTTAAGCTATTTCCGTGATTTTTAAACCGAAGATGTAAATGCAGAGGAATTATTAGAAATCATTATAATGTGTCCCAATATCTAGTGTAATTGGATATTCGGAATAAAATATCTAATGTAATAATTTCATCCGCTGCATTCTTCCTAGACCAGCGTGGTACAGCGGGTATGACTTACTTGTTTAGCAAATGGCAATTTATTATTGCTGTTGCCCCTACGTCCTGCATTCCTAACCGAGCCTCCTTGTCCTTTTGCAGCGTGTAAGTTGCTGCGTCGGCGGAATAGTTGGGAAATTGTTCCTGGGATACGCCAGTGGCGTAAACAAATTGCCCGTCGAGAAGTAATTACATTATTCTCTCATTGTGCGCCAGTGAGCTCACCATCAGAATTTAGGGGTATTACCGCCTGTACCGCTCGGCTATTAATGAATGAAAAACAGGCCCATTTAAAACCCACAATAAAAAATTAATTTTATTGAAAGAGCCTTGCGGGCTTTCGTTTTATTTACGGGGAGGTTTTTCCAGATTTTTGCCAAGCACTTTTTGATTAAAACGTTGGCCGTTTAACGTTATTGGTTCGCAATACTCGCTCCGTTTTGAAATAGTTAGAAATTACTCGTAGATCCAAATACGTTATATTTAATAAATATCTATATTGGGTAGGACCATGTTTTGGAGGACGTCATGAAATAAATGAATACAATTCCCCAAGAAATATAATGATTACAAGCTGTACATGTTTCGGAAGATGAAAACTTCCATTTTCAGCAACCTAAAGTTAAAGAGCAACAATCAACAACAATTTAGCCATTCATTGCCGTTTCTTATACTATAAAGGCAATTTAACAACTATTTCGAATATAACATGTAGACCATGAAAACAAAAAATAATATTTTAAGAGCTGTAGTAAAATATTGACAACTATTAAAAGTTTTATAAAATGCAAAATACTGGAAATATTTCAAAACTGAATTTTTGTTTCTACTGAAGGGATAGGGCTTGTAGGAAGGGCAAGGGTGCACACCAGCAAATAAACTATATTACATCCAAACCTGGTTTGTTTCACAAACATATCAATGAGCCAACGTAGGGCCAACGAGTAGGTAAGTGGACCAACAGGGCAACGCGCACTTTCACGCAAATATGTCATTATCATTAACGTGAGAATACCCATCAGGTAGTGTCCTCGTAGCTGTTCAGTACCTGTTTACTTCTAAAGTCGATTTTTTATTATCGCATTTAGCAGTAACGTGCTACGTATGTTCTGTGAGTAGGCCTTAACGTTTACTACAGTGCTATAAGATTCATTTTCGCTTATCATCTCTAACATCCCCAAGGTTAATTCCCAATAAATTTAGACAATTAATCAAACATATGTCAATCTTGGTATGCATCAAAATGGCGTGATCGTCTAGTTAGCTTTTGCTTAGGACCAGTGGCGGCTCGTGACTGTATCGAAAAGTAGTGCCAAAAATTCGAAATGTTACAAACGACAATAAAACTAAAGAGTTAAMTTATAAAATACGTAGTTTAATGTATACGTCCCAAATCTTTAATGCCACTTTTTGTCCATATAGATTCTCTACCATACAAAACACCAGGAAAACAAAAAACGCTTGCACGTCACACCCAATTGTTTTTTCATACAAGTTTCAAGTTTCAGTTAAACTTTCTGGTTCGGCATTTCTGCTGCTATTGTAATTCTAAATTAGGCATAGGCCTCCCTAAATCCTTAACTTCCTTTTTTGCCTCCAACGTCAACGTGGAAAAAGGAGTTGCAATAAATTCGCGATTCGATTCATTCTGATTCGACGTACGCATTTAAAGCGCGTCGACTAAAAACTGTCGCCCCGAAGTCCGGAACTATATCCGTGCCAATCTACTCACTGGCACGAACATCCACTTAAACTTGCGTACTCCTCGCATCCTCTTGCTCCCCGCGGAGATCCAAAAACTGCTGCGATTCCGTGCCAATTCAGAGCTGGCACGGACGTGAAGTGGATCGAATGCTGGTGCTGGGCGCGGGCGGTAACCGTGTATGAGTAAATGGGTTCCGCAGTTCCGCCGGTGTTCTCACAAATTCAACCACTTTGAGATAAATTATAATTTAATTTTTGATTGTTAAAAAATATTTTGCTACAGTTTTGCTGGTAGTGCCGTGGCACGTTGGCACCTATTGAGCAGCCGCCACTGCTTAGGACACTATGATGTGACGAATTTACTTACCTTGTGATAGGGATTGTACAGGGTGTCCCATTTTCTTTGTAATTCTAGGCTATCTCGGTAACTATTAATGCTAGCGATTTGCGGTTTCGACATTACTGTATTACTTTTTTGTTCTTGGTTGAGCTGTACCGTCGCCATTTTTGTATCGTCTTTTGTTTTAAAGCCATAGCCAACTCTTAGAAAATGTAACATTTCTCCAGCTCTCAATTTCTCGCGTGGGTATGTAGATACAGAAAAACTGTAAAGACATTTTTTATAAATATTTTTATTTTGAATCGAGTGACGTACCCCGTAATTTTTTAGGAGGCCACAGTTTTGAGATATAACACAAACTTGCATTTTTTTAATGGAAACCATAGTTGGTTTTGCTATGGTTGAAAAGGCCAATTTTTTTCTGATTAGAAATGTATACATTGTTAGGTTTATCTTTACTAATATTGGAATTATTAAAATTTTTTAATCATATTTTACATTTGCATCCAGGAGGCTATGGAATAAAAAACACACGATATAATTTATATTATTAAGTAAAAATGTTAATTTAAAATAAAATATGCATATTTGAATACATACATAAAACTCCTAAGAGCGCTCATGCATATTTTTGATCGATAATCTAGGAGGCCATGCAACTAATGAAAATGACTGTTTATTTAGAGATAAGTACCTATGCATTGTTTATTATCAAGTATTTACATCCATTTTGACGAAAACCTTAAGAACTCTTTAAATTATTACAAAAATTGGAATAATACCAAAATTAGTAAAGATAAACCTAACAATGTGTACATATTCTTAATCAGAAAAAATAGTTCTTTTCAACCATAGCAAAGCCAACTATGGTTTGTATTATATCTCTAAAATGTTACACCCTAAAAATCCTGAGTACGCCACTGGATTCACTATACAAATGTCTATAAAAATATCTCTACAGTTTTTTGTTGATTGATTGATTGATTGATTGATTGATTGATTGAACCAGCATTTCTGCCACTCCCGGATATACCGCCGGGCCGGCCGTCTACGCTGGGTTGGAGAGGTACATGCTGATTGCTAGTAGTGCGACTGCCTAGCGCATATTAAGGACATATAGAGATTGGAGCGGGAAGGTTATATAGATACATTCATTTTATTTGAATGTTTTCTTGGTGTTGCTGGCATCATTGGTCCATTTCAGAGTCACTGGTTTCTGGTATGTCGTATAACCTGAGGGATTCTTCGTTGATTGATTTCTTGTCTTTTGCCATTTCTAACCATTGTTCTTCATTCTTCCCTGATTTCTGAATTATCCTTTCTATAGTTGTTTTCCATGTATAGCACGGTCTACCTTTTTTTAGTTTGTCTCCGCTTAGCTCCCAGGCCTTTCTTAGTATGTGGTCTACTTCTCTCCTTTGGATGTGTCCCTAGTATTTCATTACGTATGTCTCTATTCTCTATATGATCGTTCTGCCATCTAGGAGTTTTGCTGTTGATTTTTTCTCGTTTTCATTTATTGCCTTAGCTAGAAGTTGTACAAAACCTTTTTCTCAAGCTTTTCCTATTTGCCTTTGTTGTTGCGGCATTTTTTACTCCATACGTTATGACTGGCATAATGATCGATGTATATAGAATCTTTATCAATTTCCAGTGTGGTTTATATTTTCTATAAATGGTAATATCGCCCTGGTTACTCTATGTGCAGTTTTGATTCTTTCTCTAACCGTCTCTCTGCGGCTAAGATGGCTGGTTATGCACGTACCTAGATATTTCATTATGTTTGTTGTTCTCAAAATCCGGTTGCCTATCTTGTATTTTGTGACCGTTTCTAGGATTATTCTGCTGGAAGGATCTCTTATTATGATGTTGCTTTTCGTGTAGTTTATTGTTAGTCCATTTTTGTGGAGTTCGTGTTCTGCCATTGGATTCATTATACAAATGTCTATAAAATATATCTCTACAGTTTTTTTTGTGTCTACATAACCAATGGAGATATTGAGCACTGAAGGAATGTTACATTTTTCAAAAGTTGGCAATGGCTTTAAAACAAAAGACGATACGAAAATGTCGATGGTACAGTTCAATTCACAACAAAAAGGTAATAAAGTAATCTCGAAACCGCAACGCTCTAGCATTAATAGTTATCAAGATACCCTACAATTACAACGAAAATGGGACACCCTGTACAGTTGTGGAAAGCTAGGATGGGAAGGTTGAATCATTGAAAGACGTGAACTGTAAAAGAATTTATTATATTTAGTATACTACCCTAGAATTATTCGCCTACATTACTAGTGACTATATTTTTGTTATACTACTTCAAAGTGACTTGCCTAAAGCACACCCACTCACCTGAGATTATGGAGGTAAAAGTCACGGCAGAGAAAACCTCCGTCCCAACAAAAAGAAATATATATAATCTTCAATACATAAATTAAATAATATATTTAACTAACCCGGAGCAGAAACGCATCATCCCTGGAAAAAATCCAAGCCCTTTATAGTATACTGGTCAAAGATTACTGGAAAATCATTATGTTTTCTATCTGTATTGACAAACATAAAACACATAGAACAGAAATGAACAATACACAAAAATAAAACACAAAACAGAAATGAACAATATACAAAAACACAATACAGAATGGAAAAGAACACTACACAAAAATAAAACACAGAACGGAAATGATCAATACACAAAGACGGAACACACAGAACAGAAATAAACAATACGCAAAAATAGTACGCATAGAACAGAAATGAACAATACACAAAAACAGAACACGCATAACACAAACACTACACAAAAATAGAACGCATAGAACGGAAATGAACAATATTCAAAGACAGAACACACAGAACATAAATGAATAATACTCAAAAATAGAACGCGTATAACAGAAATGACTAATACACGAAACAGAACACTAAAAAATACGACACAGAATTAAACACGCATTATGTTAATAAGAACACAAGACATGTCATGTAAGTGCATGTCAACTTGTCAGATTACAGGTCACTTCATTTAGGAAATAGTACCCGTTAAGGCAGCTAGCTGACTTTGTCATCGTGTCAATTCATATATTTTTATATTAACAACCACACAAGACAAATATTAACATAAAAGTCGTACATAGAACATACAGCGGTTCAAAAGGGTAATAGTACGTACGATGAGAGTAAAATAGACTACATCTGACTTATAAAACTATACTTAGTACATTCATTATGAAACTGATACATCAAATATATGCCTGAAAGTTGATACACAAATTAAGCAAAGTGTTTTTGTTCAGAAATGGACTAAATCAACTCAAGAAAAGCTAAATAGACTGTAAATCTGTAAAACTCAGAAACACTTCCACAAGATGTCATTCACCCATCGTCGTTATTTATTTACAAAAAATTGTAAGATCATCGTTTCCCTGCTTTTGTTTTATGTTTCGCGATCATCACACACGCACATATATACATAGATTACGTATTACATTACTGAACTTAAAACATTCGATCTTTAGGATAGATAACGGAAATTTTTCCTATGAACGAAAATAACTGAGTAATTAGCTGGTAGCGGCCATTTTGCGGACAGTACAAAAATGACAAGCGTAATAATCTCTCGCCACCAATTTTGTTTGTCGCTATCTCGATATGTACGAAGTGCTTTTTGCTTTAGATTGGGTAAATTTTATCTGAACGTCAGGCATGCACGTACCGCGTACTAAATCATCAGGAATACAAACAATAATCAACACAGAGTGGACGGGTTACTGTTACTACATCTTTCAATTAATGTCAGTGCAACCGACTACGTGCATCGAATCGACATTTGAAAGAGCAAATCTTTCCCATTTTCGTCACTATGTCTACTACCTTGCACTTAGAAATTTGAAACTGACTGCATCGCACAGAGTAAATTCCAACTTACAAAACGATATCAGAATCAGCCCCATGAGCCCACCTGAGTATTACATTACAGATTTCTCAATCATTTCCAATGTTAAAATTTGCAATATACTCGTAATTTAATTACTTACTTTACCTTGATTAGATCTCTATTAATTCAACCGATCTTAAATACGGAAGAGGAAAGTGTTTCTTAGTAGTGATGAAATCGTAGAACTGTATTAGACATGTGATGAAATTATAAGGAAATTTGTATTCGTTCCTTGAGCCATAATGCCAAATTTGATCATATCATCGATAAGGTGAACGCAATGGAAGACAATGCCCTCATTCTGCAAATCTGGCCACCAACAGCCATCTGATATCCAGGCGATCCTTTGAGCTAGAAACATCAGAGGCGCTAGCTGCCGAGTTGTCGAGAGGAAGTAATTGCATTTTCTGCTTGGAATGCAAAAAGCGTCGAGGACAGTGACGGCACGGCTGTTCGTTGACATTTGAACGCTGGCAAAGCAGAGGGAAATAATGCTCTTTGCTGTCACTTCGCTTCGGGAATTTGACTAATGATCGCAATAGTTCGTCCGACTGGAGCAAATGGACCGGCCGGGTCACATGTTACCCTAATTGCTGTACGAGTTAAGCTGAAACTGAATTTTGCTGACGAATGCAGAGATGGAAGGCCATGTAAGATTAATTCGATCAAAAAATATTTCGTTAAAAAATATATTTCATGTACTTGTAATTTATTACCAAATATTTCGGTAGTAGTTTACGTACTCAACTACTATATGTTATTCGTCCTATTAAATAGAAAAGTTAGAAGTTGCAATCTTCCGAGTTGTAATTTAAGTTTCTGGGCAACTAAAGCAGACTTATCTAATTTCTTGAGAAGCCCGCGCCCATTTACTATTCATCAGTACTCTTCGCAATTTCATCTATAACGACAATAAAAATTAGTGGGCTCAGATTGCTAGATTGTCTTTTTTCCCTTTAACCTATCAAATTTGTATATGATGTATTAAATGCATCTAGCAATGTGCAATTATATATGTAATAGACTGCTGCTATTTTGCTCATACAGTATATTCCAAATTTTATCTCTGTTCACCAAATGGAAGTTTCTGCGTATGTTTCTGTATATTTCCGTATATATTGCTTCTTTAGGCTTGCGTCTTTTACACTTAATCGTTGAATTTTCACTAATACGATTAAATCTATGAATTATATTCCGTTTATACTTTCTACTATTGCCACCATTGTGTATTTATGTATATCAGGACTTGAAAAAATGTAATGTATAAAATGTATAATTCTTTGCCCGTTTCATCTATTTGCATCTGTTAGCTTCCCATTATGCGTTTTTTAATTAATTTTAAACTGTAAGTATAGTATCATTATTTCCTAGCTCCCAAAATTTTGTTCTGTAGACACTCAACTCCTACTTGGCCCCCTAATTAGTTGTTCTACTCAGCTATACCGAGTGTTGATAAAGTAAGACATAAAATTCAAAATAAGGGTTATTTGCAAAAGTGAAAAAAACCGCTAAAATGGCTAACTTTATTTAAAAAGGTCTCTATTTTGAGACGATTAAAATCTTTTAGTCTGTTACTGCGATGTAATCATTTTTTTAAATAGAACCGTAATGCATTTTTGTTCGGAAAATTGCAATGGAATCTGCAGCTCATATCTTTTTTTTCGACTAATACCAATAGCGTTTTGATATCGAGGGCGTGATAAGAAGGGCGTAAACGCTAATATAAATAATCGGTTTTTGTGTCGTATGGAACAATCTTACTTTCCCGCACATTATGTGCGAAGGGCGTAAAGTTTACTCATCCTGTTTCAGTACAAACAAAACTCAAATCTATAAAATACATTTTTAAACAGTGTTTTCCATTTCCTGTAAATTTAACATTTTGGCCCTTACGCTCTTCTAATATGACGCTCTCGATATATTTTTGGAATTTTTTATGTCCAACAAGTACTTAGTTCAGTTTGAAGAAATTCAAAAGTTAGCAAAAGCCGACTTAGTGAAAATGTAACATTTTCAAACATAATGCTTATAGTGACAGTTCTCAAATAAGTAATTTAAATATGTGATCTACATGTTTAATTAAACTAACGGAACTTAGGTTATGGCGATAGCAAGGAAGTTTGTTAATTGACGTAGAACACCAAAACATACCTCCTATTGTAGAATTTACTATTGCACCTGAAAAATTTCGTCTTTATATTCAAGAGGACGATCCTGACTGACGTTTACAATTTTACGAGTTGCTGATGAGATATAACGAAGACCCTAAGTTTTTAAGAAGTATTTTGTTTTCCGACGCAACGTCCTGAAAAGATAAATGTTTGGTTCAGCATTACTGGTCTACACATTATCGGTCCTAACTTTTTTTAAGGTAATCTTACACCAGATGGGTATATAGAATCTCTCAGAGATGATTTGGTACCTGCAGTAGCTGAGATATTTCTGAGACAGCTGGACAGTGATATTCCAAGAGAAGACATTTTCTCAGCAAGATGGTGCACCGGTATATTTTGGTGTAGAGTTACACCGCTCCCTTGATGACGTTTTTGTCAATAGATGAATAGGTCGCAGGGGAGTTGTAGGATGGTTATTCAAGACTGTCCATACACACGGGAAGAATAACAAACGTGTTTTCGAGCTGAAATGCGGCTATTAAACCACCACGCTTTGTTGAACGCAGGGTCTAATATATCTTTGTGTGACTTGGGCTGTGTCATGTTGTAAATGGACTGCAATTTGGACATTTTTGAGGGTAAAATGTTTTTTTTCTAAACCTTGTATACCGCAGGACAGGCTATGTCTTCCCTGGGTTGGAGGGGTAACGCTATTGTGGGCTTCCACGTATGCGCATGTTATGGATAGCGGAGGATTGGAACAATACAATTTGATGCAATTGTTCGATCCCTGTACCTATCTTGTTTAGTCTTTAATGATCGTGTTGACGCTTCCTTGAGTGATTTCGTCTGTGTTTATTAGTTAGCTTACCAGAGCTCTACATAGGATGACGTTGCTCTACGGGATATTTCTTGTCTATGTGAATTTATATTCTTTACGGCCGTGGGCTTATTTCCATGACTTTCTGGTATTTGGATAAAATTGTTGCGCTGTCGTAGTGGTCAGCAACACAAACACAGACATGCAACATTAGAACACATTATTAACGAACATCTTAGTATTTAATATGATTGTTCAACACGGCGCCTATATTGGGCCATATCGTTCTAAGCGGTTTTTACTGTTCCTTAATATTTTTTCTTCTCCTCTTTTGGTTTTGTTGAGTTCTCGTGACTCTATTTCATTACTTTTCCTTTTACTGGAAGGGCATCCAAAAAGAAGAGGCTTATATTTGTTATTTGCTTGTTAGTTGATAGTTTCAATTGTTAACACTACGGAATAGATATTGCTGTTTATATATTTTTGATCTCCCGAGTGCTTAGGGTTTTACTAGTATTACTAGTACGTAATTTACATATTTAGTGATTGACTGTCGCACTTGAGTGGGTGAAAAAGAAATCCAGTATTAGTTCATTACCGTGTTGAAACGCAAATATTTATTTTTAGCAGCCTAGCTCTATTGATGAAAAATATTGGAATTACCGTGTGCATTGAAAATAATTTGTAGCATAAAATGCTGTAAATGCAACATTATGTATTACAGTCTATAGAATTATATGCATTAAGTGCAAAAAGTAATATAATTTTCTTTGGATTTGTAGTAGCTATAAACTGCATCAAAACATTTTCTACAAAATTATAACAAACTTTATCCCATGGTGTTTAGTGAACACTATATATTTTATTTTAATTTGCTTAATATAAACATCCTCACTTTGTGCTACAAAGTGTAGTAAGTAATGATGTTGGCTTTTACAGAATCCGTTGTAATTTATAGTATTTTATTTAATAATTTGCATGTTTTTTTGTGGATTTCATCAATTATTGTTTAGTCAATTGCATTAAAAAAAAATAATGAAAACTTGCAGCAATTTCTAAAGTTTTTAAATACTTGTTTTAATCCATTATTGTAGTGAATTGCTAACGGAAAATACAGGAATAAAAAAACTCAGGTTATAAGATAATTCATACATTTTCGAAGCAAATAAAAACAGAATAATAAAAATACAATATAAGATTTGTAAATAAATAATTAAAGTATTAAACCTTCTTGCCCAGAATTCATATAATGAAGATTAAGTTTTGGTTCATTTTTTTACAGGCAAACAAACTTAACAGATATTTACGTAATTAACAACTGAATTTGAGATTTTATGAATTTTCCATGATTAACCTGTACATTTATTACAATTTTGCAGCATTTTCTATTATTTTGGAAAGAAATATGTTTCAATCTTATTCAGTGCATTTGTGTGATAAAATCTATAGAAATATACAACATAATATGCTGCAAAGTTGAATAAATAACCGAGAATAATTTACTGAAAATCTAAGTAAATTAATGGTATCAGATTATTATTATTTGCATAATGTGTTGCATCCTGTACGACTATTTACAATTATTGCATTAGTTTTTAATGTAATCGAAAAACTATAATATTATAGTAGAACTTACGAAAGTATTTATTTCCGTGTGATGTATAGCAAAACCTTATCTAAATGACAAGCTTATAATTTGCAAGGTTCACTAGAAACCCATTGACTTAGGTACCTATAAACAGCATAGGTAAGCTTTTTGTTAATATATATACTTTTATATAAACTGTTATATGTATTCATCATCCCTTCACGTCCCTGTAAAAGAAAATGTTGTCGAATTGCCATAAAAGTCCACACAGTACTCAAAAGACCTCTAAATAGAAATGCTCCCATCACGGATAGTCGCGTATTGTTTTTGATCCGTGGTAGCTACCTTATTCATCGCGTCTTGCCTTAGTAATCTCTTCCAGCAGCTCCAAAAGCAATCTTTCCATTCACCTCCACAAACGACAGGGCAATCCGATCTCACTTGATACCTCAAATGTTCAGATGTCCTTAATACACAGAAACACCAAGTAAAATGAATGAAAGGGATTCATTATTCCGTTACGGATCTCGAATTTCATTGTCTGGGAAATACGTTCGGGGAGATGGGGTTAGACGTAAGCTCCCAGAAGTTATGACACTGGATTCTGAAACCGCGCGACCGTTGCCGGTCGCTTTCAGCTGAATTAATAATTGAATATTACGCCCAGGCGCTAATCCTGTATTTAACGTCGTCATTTTTAGTTGCATTTGCATGAAATTTGTGGTCGGGATGTCGTGTTAAATATTTGAAAAGTTTGTGGGATTTGCTGTTAGGGATGTGGTAATTTTTGGCTTGTTCGAACCGTCGTCGTGTAGTAGTTTCTGCTACACACCCGTAAAATGTTGGATGCATTGAAATTTTGTTCTATTATTGTACGTATGTTGTTTAGAATTATGCAACTTTCATGTGTATATACGTGTTTCGCTTCTCTAAGTGAAATTAAAGAACCAATTTACGTTATCTTAAACGAATAAATATTCCAGGGATTTAAGGTCGATTTTAGACTTAACGTGATGCATAATGTTATTATGTTTATTATAGGTGAAAATATGGAACATCGACAAGATTAGTGCAATAGGATTACAATAATTCGTTCTGCTGCTACCTTTGTTGATTCTGAATGAATAACACTGATGCTATTACACCTAGGTTGTAAAACAGCTTTATTTCTTTAGCACTTTACAACAACAGTCAGGATTGTTTTTTAGCTAAAGATCTGTCACTTAAATACAACTACAAGTCCCATCTACCTATTACAAAATAAATAATTCGTACATTAGTCATAAAATAATATGTTACGCAATTGGGTATTTGCCATGTATTTATATTTTATTAAATTGTGTATTAATAGGTAGCGTCTAATACACAAAACAGCTGTGACAGCTTATAAAATCGAACAAATGGATCGTAATATTTGAAGTTACCGCCAAAACGCGAACATATTGGCCGTGACGTCAGGTGTCTTGTAAGTGGCCACTTGTTTACATCTGAGGTCTGCGCGTCACGCGTTAGCGTCAGCCCGTCAATTCATCAGTTTGTTGTTTAAGTTCATTTTGTGAAAAGCGAATTAAAATACGCCAAGAAAAAGTGAAGTACTTATGAGTTACGCCTTCTGAAGACTTCGTTAGGGCGTCTTCAAATAATCTTCCTACCGTAAACATCTTCATGGTTCATTTATTTGTGAAGAGCGACAAGCGGTTCAACGCTGCAGATATAAGGAACGTAAAAGCAACAGCATAAGTGAACTTATTGTCAAATTAACGTAGCATTGAAAATTTGATCACAATGGGTTGTTGGAAACATATTATTTGTAAACATAAAAAAGTGAGAATCAAAATTTGACATTTATTTTTTGTTAGCGGTACTGACTGATGTACTTTTACAGCCAGGTACAAAACAACACTTGTTTTTTTTTCCATACATAATAGATGCTTCTAAAACTACACAAATTACTTCTTGGTGCGACCTCTTACCCCGACCTTTAATAAACACCACTGTGACGCCTTTTTCGTTGAGCGGCGGAACGGGCCTTCGGCTCGGAGGGCGGACGGACGGACGGTTACGCAATGAGCGATACGGTACGGTACGGTGGTGACGTAAGCACTAAGCTCGGCGTCGAAACGGTTTCTCGGGCGCCAGTTTTTTATTATACTGAGGTATGCTCCTCAGATTGCTGTGTGCTAACTCCCCTTAGCGCACAGACCAGGGCAGCTACAGTGGAGATCGGCACTCCAGGGAACAGAACCCGAGGGTGGATGCCGTATGCTGAAAAAGATGTTAGCGGAATGCGGACGGTGTGGTACAGAAAGAAAACCAACAATAACCTAAAACACAGTTTATTCGTGTTAATGTCGAATAAAGCAACAACTTAAGAAACGGTCAGCTTAAAGAAACAAACGTGCCCCTCCCTTCAAGCGTTAGCCAAGCTACGGTTACGTAATTTACGGTGCGGTGAAACAAACGGACTACTGAGTACTACGGTTATAAAAGCGGTACGGTATGCAACATGCAACAAGCGGTGCTAATTAATACGGTTACGGACTCGGCAAATGATGCGGTGTGAATGATGCAACAAGCGGTGAAAAAGAGTGAGCTTATATACGAGTGGCAGGTCGGATGGATAGTGGGGATGCGGTGTGAAAGAGTTAGATAACGGGCAGAAGAACAATCAGAAAAGACAGAAAAATATGCGGTAAGAGGCAGTTCACCGGGTATACTCCGCACGGAAAAACGACCTGTACGGAGAACACCCAACGTCCTGCGCCGCTAGCGGAGTACAGTCTGCACGGAAAAACGACCTGTACAGCGTACACTCCGCAGGCGACTGCCTCAACGGTTACGTAAGCGGTTCGTAACGGGCGGAACAAGAGATATGCGGTAAGAGGTAGTTCGCCGGGTATATTCCGCACGGAAAAAGGACCTGTACGGAGAACACCCAACGTCCTGCGCCGCTAGAGGAGTATAGTCTGCACGGAAAAACGACCTGTACAGCGTACACTCCGCAGGCGACTGCCTCGACGGCTACGGTCAGGACCAGCAGAAGCTGGCAGGATGGTAAGTGGAGCGGGGAGAAAGCCACTGCACTCTACCAATAAAGCTATAGCTCACTCACCTGGATACGGCTGCTGCTTCACCGGAAGACGGACCTTTCACAACTTAACTGAGCAGCGGTCGGCCGTCCTTTTGATTACTTTGACTGGAGCCGAAGGAACAAGAATGCTGACCAGTAGCGCCAGCAAGCGTTGTTCTCCCGAACTCCGCGGACCGCAGACCCAGACGGATATAAGCCGGCAGATTGAAACTTGACTAAACGCGGAGAAACTTGGCTAAMACGCTAAGGAAAATTTGGAACTTCGTTACACCACACAAAAGCTTTTCCAATACAAGAATGATAATACACCATTAAACAGCACGCTTCTCGGTAATGTTTATATGAAACTTGACGTCACGAGTTGAATAACCTTGGATAGAAGCGTTTTGGCGGTGACTCCTAAGATACGAATTTCAGACCTGAAATTTTCTACCTACAAATATTTTTTTTAACATGGCGTATAATATAAGTGCACTTCAAGATTTATTATACGTAATTTTCAAAAAAAAAGTGATAATACCCGATTGCTGTGGCCTAGTGAAGAAGCATTTCTAGACATCACTAGTCGCACGACTGCGCTTAGCAAGTAAATGAATCTCGAATGTCAACATAATCACTTAAACGGTTTCCAAAAAATTATATGTCGTCCGCGAGAAACGATACTTTATGAGCTATATGCGCACCAGGTCGCGTACAAAGATATTGAGCAAGAGTGGTCCCAGAACCGATTCTAGGGGAATACAACTTTTCACTTCGTGAGACTCCCACAGCTGATCCTCCCCTTGAACATATAACATACTATGCCTTTCAGAAAATTGGCAATTCAAAGCAGAAGATTGCTCATGGCTTGATAGCGTTTCTTTAGCAGTCTTTCATGAGGAAAGCTGAATAGATCTTGCCTGCTCAATTCATTAACATTAATTCATATGTGGGATTTGTCACCTAGTTTTTATTATGAAATTATTTTTTTACGGAAATTACATCCGTAAAAGTAAAATTTGTACCTTATATTCATATCCTAAAACTTACCATTTACTACCCCGTTAATGGCGTAATAGTAATATATACAAAAGAGTTTACTATATTTAAGCAGTACACTAGCTTAAGTCCTTATTGAGAAATATGCCATCGTATTTTGTTGCACGAAAATACGTTTATCATCACTTTTAAATGATGGTAAGAATTGGTAATGGTGGACAAATTTATAGTGTTATGTACAACAGAGGATAATTTGGTCAGACCAGCTACTTCCTTTCCAACGTTGTTACAGTTGTCTGGCAGTTAAGATTTATTGAAAATATTTCAAAACTTCTTAAAATTTATTTCTCATCCTTTTGATTTATTCGGATATCAAGTACAAAATTAATTTTTGAAAATATCTATCTTTAAAGTTTTGAAATGCTAATACAGTTTACAATGAAAAATAGTTAATAGCTGCAGAAGTGGTAGGGTGTATGATGTGCTTTCATGTGCTGGTTCTACTTTTATATTTTATTAGTGTTTTATTAGTTGTTGAGGCACGACTGCTCGTAAGCAAACTTTAATCTGAGATATACTAAACATTATCCGCTCTATCCTAATAAATCATTTTCACTTCATACTTGCATTTTAAATGCTGCTATTCGTATGCTTACGAGCATTTTCGTCTAGACACACAGTAGGCATACAATTAATCCTCAAAGGGTTTGTTATAAATAATTTAAACTTCCTTTGAAATCCGCCTTCATTACCGGAATGAACTGCTTGACTACCTACCCTCTGTTTACTGAATCAACAGTATAAAGTGACAGCAGTGCCAACACGCTGAGAAGAAATTTAAATAAGCAGTGTCTTTATTCTATATTTACAACTTTTTGAACTTTTGTGTTTGATATCCGAACTTCCACATGTACTTTCTTACCAGATATTTTTGGATTTGCCTTGATCTTTGCTAGAACAGTAAGTTATAAAGTTATTGTAACGATCTTTGGCTGGAGTTTTAAACAATCCATAAAATGTAACACTTTATTTTAATTTATCTACCGTCAATATTTTGTTGTTGTGTTTTGTTTTCAGGAAATCTTATATAAAACGAATAAAAATAGGTACTAGTAAAAAATATTTTTGCACTTTGACCGGCATTTTTAGCACATCTATAATAGCTAAAAAAATACTTTTATGACCGTAAATTCGATAGTAACAATACTTTAAGCACCGTTATAACTTCATAAAATGAGTTTATTGTATTGTGTTTCTCAAAAGAAGAAAAAAATCGTTTTAGTTGAGTAATGGCCAGATTTTTTATTTCAAAAAAAGAAAAAATGGGCTGCAAAATATTTGTTTAACAAAATAGAAAGAGTTATAATTATATGAATAAAATATTAAACAAACCATCTTACGGTTCATTAATGATTTCTTCATCTTATATCTAAAAACATGATTTTTAAACATCTTGATAATATTGCAGTCCTAATGCTTAAACTTTTTTTAATTTATAACCAAAATGACTTGTTAGAAGTTTATAAACATTTTTCATGTCTTCTGGCTTAACATGTATTAGTCTATATTCATTTCCGAAGGAGTGAAATCTGAAAATGTTTCTCCTACTTTGCAAATACCTCACGCAGTGACAGTATTGATTTTATAAAACAGTTCGCCTTATACATGCATATTATTGTATTAATTTCTTGTTACCATTATTTGCTTACAACTGATTCTGAAATGCAAGGATGGTGTGGGCCTGTCTATTTTTTTGCATCGCATTTACCAATCAAACACTTTCCAGTAAAAACCCATCACTTGTACTGTGCCAAACTAACTCAATATTTCTTTGCAAATGGTTTATTACTTTTTTATACTTTTTCCTATGCAGGGTGTTTCAACCTTTGTTGTTAGTCAAGTTTTTGTTAAAACTGAAACGACACTTATTTCGAGATTTGCTGAGAACTACTCAATGATATTAACAAAAACGAGCTTCGAACACTGAAATAATAACTATGGTCATTTACTACTTATCTTCTGCAAGGAAAATTGCAACAACTTTTAAGAACTAAGGTTTGACATTCATTTGTTATTAGCTGTGCTTTCGTTTTATTAGCAAGTGCACAAGCAATCTTTTAGAACACAATATCAACTACGTGACACACATGATAGATTAAAACATAACCTCCCTTGCCTATAATCAAAAAGGCTGCGGGTTCGAGTCCCGCCCAAGGCATGGGTATTGTCATGGCCATCTTTAAGAAGGCCGCGGCCGCATCAATTTGGCAACAGCGTTCACAAGGCCGATTCTGTTCTGTGTCCAGACCCATAATTTAGAATATAGATTAGACTGTTACCGGCAAATGATCGGCAGAAATTTTGATATAATCGCCAATGAAATGTTTGAAATAGGTATATATTTCCATTTTAATCTACTCAGTGCTGAATTTACTACGTTCCACTTCGTGCTTTGAGAAAGCCTGTGAAGCACTACCAAAAGTCCAATCATTGTTTTGTTAAATTCAGAGGATACTGCATCAGCTGCTATTTCTGTGACATTTGCTGTGTTCCTCAAAACAGGAACTCACATATTTCAGACCTGACTTCCTTAACCGCCATCCAGGCATACAGACGATAACTATGAAATATTCCATACCTGGACATTCGTGAATACAGGTTGTTGACAATGTACATTCGCGAATTGAAAAAGCATTGAAAGTTTCAGACGTATGGTCCCCTCTATCTTTTGTTAGACTTCTGCTGAAAGTTGACAGAAAAATTCCGTTTTGTGTCATAAATATGCAAAAATCACAGTTTAAGAACTACAGCAAAACTGTTTTTCAGTTTCAGTATGACAAAATACCTTATACGAAAATCTGCCAATTGCGTTTTTTTTGCAAGGGGATCAGTTTGCGGTACAATATAAGGTTAATGACCACAATTCAGAATTTGTCAAAGTTAATATAAAACATGCTAAATCTATTGGTAGAGGAAGTCGAAGCATAAAGAAAGATGATAAACATAGCACAGCTGAATTTTTAATAGCTCCAGCCAGCGAATCAAAAACGAAATGGACCTCCAAGAAGAAAATTGAACAAATACAATTTTCTTACAAATGGATGCCGTTTGAAGATAAGCAATACATGGAAAGCTTGCTGTCCGAATTTTTTAACTAATATTTTATGTATGATTTATTATTATATACCCTACAAAATATTCCTAAGCACATTTCTCATTTGATTTTAACTATTAAAAGGACTTTGTAGATTGACAAACTTTAAAATTCACTTATCTCAAAACTTTAGTTTTGGCGCTTGGAACCTTATGGTTTTCAGCCCTCGATTTAACTACAACTACCTAGACTTTTGACGAATCAGTAAATTTTATATTAGCGATTCTGATGCATTTAAACTTGGACAAAAATTTAATTGCTTTTGAATGTATTAATTTTAAATTAATGAAAGGTAATGATCATTGACCAGGTCCTTATTACAATTTAATAAACGGTGGAGTGCCATATAAAATTGTAGTTGAACTTGTGCGCGATGCAGATGTGAATATTTGAAAAATTTGAGATTGTTTATGTCGGCAAGTACCTACAAAACAGAAGGTTATTTTGAGTGTTTTAAGTGAACGAATCGCATTTTCTTTTTTTAAGAATCAACTATATTGCTATTTATGTAATAAAGGTGTAAAATGTACAATAAAATCTCTCATGTCAATTGTTAATAATGCTTTGTTAAATAATTTCAAGGTACGTTCAAATAAACTGTATCCTCAGATTTAAATATAAGTAATGCTAAATACTTTATTTTTAGAAATACTTATCTAAATATATTTATAGCTTCTCTCTTGTTAAGTACATGTACATGTCTTAACATTTTAGGAAATCTTACCAAACTGTTTGGCGTATCAGTTTTATTTATTGTTACTTCAGAGATGATGTATTTTATATTTAAATATGCCAAATAAATTGTTTCACTAGAAATAATGCAAGTACATAATTTTTTTTGTAACGTATGTGGTCGTCGTAAAGCTGATAAAAGAAATCCTTTGTCTGAGTAACAAGTAAGTAAAATTCAACATTCACAATTAAATTAAGACTGCGATTAGTGGCGTATGTTTGCACGCCATGACATTTACCTGGGATTCCCTAATGCACGAAGTGCTTGCCTTTGACTCAAAATTTTGTTCCTATTCAAGTTATCGCGACAATTCCTTCAATGATATAAAATTTCACACTTCCTATATAACTTTGCCGCTGAAAGTTTTTCTGATTTTCAAAAATATACAGTGTCTGGATACTTCGAAATAACACTACGTACCTCAATTTTATTTTGCTACGTTTCAAGCGAACTTGAAGCGAATATGGCAATTGATTTGCATTTTCAAAATGGATGTCAGCTTTAACGAAATTTGAGGAATACTCTGAAAAAAGTACCTCATAACCCCATCAATAAAGTAGGTTTTACGTTATATATTTTACTCACGCCACCTTCGGATCCCGGTGAGTCGGCCTTGTGCTACAACAAATGCGATGTTGCCATTTACTAGGGACGCGGCCTTATTAGAGGTGGCCATGGTATTGTACATGTTGAGTTTTATATGTAAATGTATACAATTTAATAAATAATGAAGACACATAATGAGCTGGCTAATTGGCCAAAGCCGACAGGGCCATTAATAAATAAAAAATAACCGCCATTGTCAAAAAACAAAAATTCAACGGCACCATTCCATTTTAGCTCAATACTATTTTGCCGCTTACTACTCTAAGAATAAATTGCGACGTTGTGGGTTTTTCATTTATGAACAGATAATTGCGCGTGTTCTTCACATATGCGCTTCCCAGCATAGAAAGTATTTTTTTTTATTCAATTTATCAATTAGATTAGAAAAATTATTAGTGGTCGACTTATACTCAGAACAGGCCCCAGAGAGGAAAGGTCATGACCCCGATGACTTCCCCCTATTGGATACGCCCTTGCCACCTAAGCCGGATCTGTCTGTCCTTTGACAAAAGACTGCAGGTGTAATTTAAACCTCAGAACGATAATTTTTTGTCAGTATTTTCCCCAAAACATAATAATCTGATATCATAAACGTTGAAAGCAGGTAATTATTCCACCGATACCAAATAAATAAGATTTCGTCCCCTATCCGTCGCTGCTATTTCCTCGCCTTAATTTCCAGTGAAAAATAATCGTCACGTCGCCCGGAGCAATCAGTTTTGCATTAAGCTGCAGTTGCAATTCAAATTCTTTAGTGAAATTACAGCAGGATTGAATTAAAACAGAATCAGAATTTGCAAACTCGAGGGGCACAAACGACGGTGGGATGCGCCGTCCTCCGCCGTCACTTAATTTCTTTGCCGAGGGCGGACAGACAGTGCAAACATTCAATTACATTAGTCGAAGCTCCGGGATACGTAAAATGACGTTAAGTAAGTCCAGAGGATTTGATGAGATCTGGAGTAAGCGGAAGTGGAAGTGTAGTCTCGAAACGAGGAATTCTCTAGTCACGTCTGCTAAATAGATTAACAAAATATTCGGTACGCAGAACGTGATTTGTTAGTTTGAAGGAAGCTTACTGATCCACCGAGAACTATAGGTACTTGTAAACCGCCTACATTCCTCCTGTTGACGTGACTTTTCCATTATGTCTGTTTTACCTTTAATTCTTAGTAGATTTTCTTAATGCGTTTAACCGCTATTAAAATTCAGAACACTCTCGCGTCTAAACTTGGCGTACATTCCATAAATAGAATTTTCTCGATTCGACATCCCCTGCCATCTATCTCTTACTAGGTTCAGCACTTGCATTGTCCTATTGCACCCCATGTACATGCCTGCAACTCTGCACTCCACAGATTGCCCAGATTATCCGCTAGCATGTACCTAACAATATTGTGTATTGTCAGTGCCGAACAAACTATTCGCTAGCGTCCCTTTTTTTGCCGGCGAATTCACGCTTGTAACGTATTGCCGATAGGTGACTCCCCTTGTCAAGTGTATAATTTTTGAATCAGTTAAGCACAATGTGATATAATTTCCTTTTTACTGGGTTAAAGTTAGGTTTTATTTTCATTTCAAATTATAAAACTACAAATATCAACCATTCAGTTTATCATCATGAGTATAAAATTACCGTACAATAACAATGCTTATCGTAATATAACAATTAAGAAGCTATGTACTACCGCACATTTATTTGTTTGTCTGCTCTAAGCTACCTTAAATTTCGCCAAATCGAATGTTAAACAATGAATTTAATAAAATACAAACTATGATAAGCGCAAAAACGCTTAAAAGGTAAATGAAACTTGTGAAACAGCAAAAAATTAAGCACCTAACCTTATCCGTGTTGTAACAGTTCAAAGCATGAAAAATTTATATTACATATTCCCATGTTATGTTCTCCTATTTCATGATCATTAAAATGTTTTTCACTCTGAAAAAGATGGTAATAAAAAGGAGGAAAAATGTAAAATTTAAAACTTGTATGTAGTCGCTATCTACCGGTGGGACTTAGTACCTATATAAAACAGGACCATTTTTGTTGCATGACAGATGGCAAAGATCAGTATCCTTTTAAGTACAGTTATCCTTATAATTGACATATTTTTTATTGTGGCTTCATACAGATACAATGGATTGCATGATCAAGAGATTTCAATTCACTTATGCTCATATTTCGACGCTAACGATTTGAGAGCTTAGATGATTAACAGGCATTGTCATATGTTCTAACAGGTTCTAGAATAGAAACGACACTCAGCACGTGAAATAAATGCAAAAAAAAAAACACAACTGGGGCTGGGCATAGTATCGAAACTTACACAAAGTATCGATAATTTTGCCGGTATCGAGTATCGATACCACTTTGTGTGGTATTCAAGTTTTAAAAGTATCGACAGTACTCAAACATATCGCAAGTATTAAAAAGTATCGCAGTATCGAAAGTACTTAAAAGTAGTGAAAGTATTTAAAAGTATAGAATCATACATATTGTAGCATCCAAAGTACTGGTGGGGTTAAAAAGTAATAAAAGCATTAAACTTTGAAACAATACAAAGTTCGATATTTTCAGTACTTTTATACTTTCGATATCGACAATGCACCAGTATCGAATATCGATACCTGCCTAATGATATCGCCCAGCCATAGACACAACCCGGTCTTGAACAAAATACGAAATGAATACACGGTTACTTTATGTGTGTACTGATTTGTATGTTGTACGGTGTTATGGTGGAGGATATTTTTTGCAGACGGGGAACTTACATTCACATTATTAAACAATAATGCAAAACTGGTTGAATTCAATCAAGAAACCTTCAATTTGGGCGAATATACTCATTACATAAAAGGCTTAGAATAATGTGTTGCAAAATTTTCCACACTTTAATGACCGGATAAACTTATTTATATGTTAACCTAGTAAAAAAAAGAATTAGTAAATCAGTTATGTTATATTTTAATGTGTCATATTAAACTACTGTAGCAGCTTTTTTTGTAGAAGTCTAAACCTTGTTTCTGGGACCAATTTCTATTTTAATCATGTCTGTGAAGAATTTGATGCATGCATCCACCCAGTGTAGTAAACTTTGGCCTTTTACCTAACTCATTTATCTGGCGATCTTGGGAGGAATTGAATAATTACAAATGGAAGACGTACCTATCCTGAACAACTTTTTCCAGAATTCGCTTGCGGTTATTKCTGATAGCAGTATTGCCGTCATATATGAAATGCAAGCCTCWGGATATGTTCCATTCATGTTCAGTTACAGAATATTGAAACGGTAKGTAGTTTTAAATCTCCATCGGTATAAGTATACAGTAATGACCTCGTAGATAAGTGGTAAGTGCTATCTATCATAGAAAAACAGCAGTATTTGATGAGTTTATAATAGTGTTTTAACACGATGCGCGGGGGTCAAATGCAGTCTTTTCATGAGTTTTGCAACCAGCAGCAGCAGCAGCAGCTAAAAGTACAATCTTCAATGCATTCGAACAATGTGCTCTTATTGCGAAACATTTTGGACCAATAATTAATAGTTTAGAGTTTCAAAGAGATGTTAATAATATTTAAAATCTGTATTTGATACCTAAACGAAAAAAGTGCAAATTAAGAATAGTGAACAAAGAAGTCGCCATTCTCTATGGCTTGACATAAACGTAAATGCTCCATCATATAAATTACCGCGATCAATTAGATGCCATTCCAAATACAGCGTAGAGTTCCGCACTGCCCTACTTATTTCCTTTAATATCTCTAACCTTTTCACTTCAATCTTCTTCTTCTTCAACAACATTTAAGGATTGTCAAAAGTAAAATAAACGTTCCCTAAATAGTAAATATTGCGAAAATATTCTCAAATTAAGGACAGGAACTGGATATATTTCTAATTATTAAACGGGGTAGACAAAACGTTCAGTTTACGATATTGATATTGATATTTTCTGGACTTGTCTATGTAGGTAGCGGACGATATAATTGCCTTTGAAATTTATAGAAAACTGACACTAATGCTGACATCGGTCTTTGGAAATTAAAAAATTCTGTATTTCCTACTTTAATAAACAATGTGGTAAACATACCCCTCGAAAAAATGAATTAGCAACTATAAAACAATTGATAGAACACTAATATTGTATACAGAATAATTAAATACTACAAAACTAGGATGAAAAAGTACATGTAGGAACGTAAGCTTTTACGGTCAGAGTCAGATTGGAATCTTGTTTTTTATATTAAATTGCTTCTGTTTTGAAAATAGGGTTACAGGACATTAATACGGAATATGGCACAAGGAGAACCAACTCCTAAAAGAGAGATGAAGTGTGATATGTACAAGAATGGGTTTTCTGACCATTGCATACAAATAATCATTGTTTAGACGAAAATAGATAAGAATATTGAATTGTGATAGAAAAAGAAGAATTCAACCTTTTGGAGTGTTTGGAAGTAAAAAAGCATAACCCCAGAAAAAAAACATTTGGCAAATACGTAAAAGGAATTTCAATGACCATTGTGCCTTTGATAATATATAATTATAATTTCTACCTTCAAACCCATGGAAGAGATTTTTACAACTAAATTTTACATTCCTTGGAAATATAAGTGACATTACTTTCGATGCTCTTTGAATATATCAAAACGATCATCAAAGCATGCGATGAAAAATAGAGAGCAGACAAAAGAGCAGTTTTTTTAAGCTGTTTAATTGAAAAGAAATTTTTACAAGAGTTGATCTCGCTAGTCATTTATCTTCAAAGACTGAAACCCATTGCTGTTGTTGCAGTCTCAGCCGCTTGGTGTCACTTTTATTTCGAAACTTAGAAAAAACCTTCGAAAAAATAAAAGATCGGCAAGGAAAGAAGAGCCACATTTGGAATTGATTAACCGATTGCAGTCTATTAAACGCGATTATAGAGATAATGAAAGTGGCTTTCATATTAAGTGAACATGACCCTGGTTGCTATTAGTAATTTTGAGTAAAACATATCACTAATTAAGGAAGTCATCCTTCAACTTTTTAACTTCGTTCGAAGGATGGCAGATTTTAAACGTGCACTGTGTGTAGTTGTAGTATTACCTTTGTCTACTACTACCAGTAGCATAAATAAATTAAACTTCAATAGTTAATAGAGTGCAAATACGGTTTGTTACTTCTAAATTTTACTGCTGCACAAGTTGAACTGTGGTAATTTTATCGTCGTATTCTGAAATCCAGTAAACCACATCGTCCAATAAATAGCAAGCGTTTTATTTTAAAATGCGACATTGCACAGATCGATATACGACTATGACCTAGAAAAACGACTGCGAAACACCAGAGACAATAGGGGATGAGATTCTCGAGAGGATCGCTTGGACAGATCACACGTCCCAGCGAATAATTGCACATTTTGGTAGAACACCACTCTATATTTCAAGCAGTCGAAGCTAGAGTGGACGCTCTGGCTTTTTTGTAATGCGGCAGGATATTCACTGATTTGGAGTGGAACTCTGAGCTTTAAGTTTATGTTTTTAAATACACGTAATCCGATTATCTACGTCGCTGATTAAAAGGAACAGACTATTCCGGCAAATAATGACTGAGCGGAGGGAAGGTTTTTATGATTTGGAATTCGTATGCAAAATTAAAATAATGTATAGAGCATAATTAGACTTGGATTTGCTTGTGATACGTTTCTGTTTCCTTCTAATGTAGTGCAGCGGTTAGAGCTATTGGTATTTTAGCGTCTATGAAAAGTGTCTATCAGGTTTAGTTTATGGATTAGGTATAGTGGAAGGAGTTGGCTTTTTTCTACGGTGTTCTAGTTACTAGAGATGATATTTAAAGCCGGGGATAATGTTGTCCGTGGGACAAAGACAAACGGCTTATCAGACTGACATCTCTGAATTGCAGTGACTTTATAAGGACAGTAGGACAATGGGTGTCTCATTTTTGAATGGTTCCGCCATTAAGTGTCGAAAGTGTCAAGCTGGACATTGTTTAAATACGCTAGATTAGTGATGATGTAGTGGGTCGTCTATTTTTCTGCGGTACATCAAAGTCCTGGATCTAAACAAAGTTGCAGTGTAGTTTAAAAAGCTTAACCTATAATGTGCAGAACGTTACAATTTACATGTTGCACCAGAATTTAGTAATGTGCAGGGTCCCTTGATGATGTCTTAGTAATGCGAGAGAAACATGTAAACTTTACAGCTTATATTTTAGGTTATTTTTCAAGAACAGGTTTCAACCAAATATAATTTCAGCTTGTAATATTTACTAAATAATTCGAAGAAATGTAAATCACTCAAACACACACAAACACAGTATAAGTGCTGTAAAGTTTTCATGTTTTTCTCTCATTACAACGAGATCATCCAGGTACCCTTAACATTATTATTTTCAGGTATAATATGTAAATTGTAGGTAATGTTCCGCATACGCACTTATAGGTTAAACATTCCAAAAATGCACTGTAACTAAATGTAGTTTTGGCTTGTAATACTTGCTAAGTAAAGTGAAGGAGTGTAAGCTACTTAAAAATATAAAGTAAAATTTTAAGTATTGTTTTCAAAGTATAAAATTACACCAAACCTTGAGCTCCCTTATGCATATTGTGATACCTTGGTTTGTATGGATCCAGGATCTTAATGTACCGAAGCAGAATGGCTGACAGCTACGTCACACTAATACAGCGTATTGGGTAGCTTGCAGAATTTGGGGTTTGGAACTGTTTAATCGTGCTTTAGTGTATTTAAATGTAATTTTATGTATGTAATTTTGAATTCTGAGTATGATTATAAGGTACAGATTGTGGTTTCAAATGTTGTATTTACAGGTCAATTCTATAAAACATTATATATTAATCCTGTAGTTTTGAAGTTTTTGTGTTATTAGCATTGGAATTTAATAACTGGCAACAATAAGTATAAGATCTTATTTAGTTAACTAAGCATGCAATTTATTTACTACCACATCTGCCTAATTGTTTTTTTATATAATCAGCATACTAGAAATATTTCAACTTCAGTTTATTTATCACGTAAGCAAAATACAGAGGTGGTACATATTCAGTATTCACTTGTGATTTGATACAAAACATAATGAAGTAGTAAATAACTTACATTTATAATTTTTATAGCAAATAGCAAGTAAATTGCAGTTATGATATTTTGTTTATTGGCAGGTCTATGTGCAATTTTTTCTGTGTTTTTTATTGTCAACATAGCACTTAGTAATGTTTCAACTCTAATTTATTTATGCAAAATACATAGACTTTAATCACTTGTGATTTGTTGCAAAACATAATGAAGTAATAAATAAGTTTCACCTACAATTTTTATAATAAGTAGGAAGTAAATTGCATTAATAGAAATGCAACATCAAATTACCTATGCGATCTCTACACAACATCGCGGGCGACGTCTGTTGTGACTGTTCTTATAAAGTCACTGTGGTGTGTGGTGCCACAGTATAAACATTTACTTGGTATACAATAGCGACAAAGAAATCCATGAGTGACGCTTATGACCTTAAGATCGTCCGCCATTTTGAGTTTTCCTACCTAAATTGAATTCTGCATGCAGAGTTTTCATAGACTTGTAATTATAAATAAATAAGTAAATAAATAAATAAAAGGAACATGCTGTATGGTTGTTTGTTAGAGCATTTTTGAAGATGCTCTAATCTGCGATCTGTTTCGTAAATCATTTGCGAAATCGCACTCATAAGAAACAAATCTTTTTTTTAATACATACAAATACGTTGACATGTTGACACAATGAAAATAACTAAGCACTCAGCTGGGAACGGCTATTTTGCCTGTAGTACGAAAAACGCAAATGCCCATTAATCTTTAGCGACCAATTTTATACTTTGTGGCTACAGTACCAAGTAAATACCTATACCTACTGTAGTACTAATGACGTCGAGAGGCGATTCAGCCGTGCTAAGGCGCGCGTACGAATTCAATAAACCCAATCTTAAGCGAGTTCCAAAACTATACAAGTAACTACTTGTGGACCTACATACATTTGTGACGTATTTTAACTATTTTGAAAGGTTATTGAATATACCATGTGGTTAAGGTGACAAGCTTACGTTTGCCATATAAAGTGTGTCCCGCATTAATTGAGCAACCCTCGGAATCTGAAATCTGGTCTAAAAATAACACTATATTACAGTATAGCCTTTTTTGAAATAATGCGCGCCTACTGAGATATTAACTCTTAAACATGAACTGCGAGAAATAGTTTATTAAAAATAACTCTTACACCGGTTTATATAATTTCATCAAATTTTTGTTATTATTATTTGAAGTGAAAGCCGTTAAAATATTTTTTTAAATAAATGTTTTGGGGCGATCGGTAGGGTCCAACCCCCACATTTTAACCCTTAACTTTAAAACGGGTAAGTATTGTTTTAGATATGTGTTTTTTTTAATTCTATGGGTCTTGTAAAGAGAAAAGGTACGTTTATGCGGCTAAAATTGACCCAGAAAATTGCAGTTGAATGTTAGGGTTCATATATTCACTGCTTACCTAATATCATTTTGTTTTTTATCAAATTGGCCGTGATAAATAATAAAAATTGTGATTGATCTCATCTAGTATCTGTAAAAGTTGAAATATTTTAAAATAATATTCATAGTTGTTGCAATAGGCGATTTTCAAAATAAAAGGGTTGAATTATAGAAAATCATTCAATACAGACTTTAAATGCATGTCAGTGTACCTACACATAATATGAATATTCCATTATCATTATTTCACAATTTTTGCAACAAGGTACTGTCAAAATGTCAATATAACAGTGACAATTAACTCAGTTCTATTATCTATTACGGTCAATTTGATGCAAACAAAGTGTTAGTTAAGCAGTGAAGATATGAACCCTAACATTAAACTGCAATTTCTCAGTCAATTTTAGCCGCATAAACAAAGCATACTTTTTCCTTTACAAGACCCCCAGAAAAAAAAATACACATTTTTGGAAAAAAATACTAACCCGTTATAAAGTTAAGGGTTAAAATGTGGCGGGTTAGTCCTCTTCCCCCCAACATTTATTTAAAAAATGTGCACATCATTTTAACAACTTCCACTTCAAATAATAATAACCAAAATTTGATGAAATTCTATCAACCGGTCCAAGGGATATTTTTGGAAAACTATGTATTTCTCTTCCCCTAGGTTTAAGACTGAATATCCCAGTACAATACAGTAAAATAGTTTTATTTTTACACCAGTTTGCTGATTCCGAAAGGTTGCCTATTAAGTGTTTTTTGCTTTTGTCATTACAAATTATGTATAGCTGTCATATCACTATAATACTTTAGTTTACTTCTTATACTTATTCGTCACATGTACTGAATTTACATAAGAGCAAATGTATATTATAAATAATATGCGCAAATATTATAACATGCTTAGTTTGATTTTATGTTAATCCTCGTGTTTTTTTTTCAGGTAAGTTACTACTCGTTATTAACCTTTTCGTATGGAATTCGTGGTAAGTTTTAACGTAGATATCATGATCTTTACCTTATTTTGGTTCACTTAATTAAAAGTGACCTAACACTGATTGTTTCATAAACCGATAATCATCATCATCATCTGCAGATTCGATTTAGCGCTTTCCAACTTTGTTTTGGAAATAAAGTGGATAACACATCCAGTAAGAACTCGAGTAATAATAATAGGACTTTGCTGTTATATATGTATACAAGTTGACGCGCTTAACGTTTCTTTCTGTGGACATATCGGAAACAAAAAAGAGAAGCAAATTGGGTTAAATGGGATAAAACCTGTCCTACATAAGATACTGCAAGAAAGCGTAAAATTGTTTTTTCTTTTTCTTGTAATAGCTCCCGTGTTTTTTTGTCTAATTGGTCTTTAATGTGGAAAAACTAGAACTACGGTGCGAACTTATTACTTGTTTCATCAAAACGATCTGCAACCGTACCACACCATATAATTCTATTAATATGGCTCACTTGTACTTCTTTTAAAATATGACGATTTACAGTTCTGTAACGATGGAAATTTCTTCTGTTGATTAGTAACTCACAGTTAGCCACCTTGGTTGATCAGTCCACAGAATTTTATTGTTAAATCTTTGATTACTTTAGATATTATATTAAAGCATATAGTGTTAAGCATTCCTCAATAGTACGTTCAGATAAACCTTGCTCAACGTAATGATTATAAGGATATTTATGTTTATTTAAAATGCGATCCGCGGACATTCTTTGAAATATATATGTCTTACTTTGTGCTAATATTGTCACAACTCTCGGTCTGAGGTTGCGCTCCTAGTGCTAGGGAACACTGTAAAATCCTGAAAGAGAACTTGGGACAAAGGTAAGAATGAAACGACTTAGGTATTTTCAAGTAACAGTTTGTTAACAATAATTAGATAAATAAGTCCCGTAATTTCTTTCGGTATATACAAAGCAAATAATGAACACATTGTTAAGTGTTTCTTGTAATTTACATAAGTGCTAGGGGTCGGCTTCTGCCTGGATGTCTCCGAGTCTAGTATTAGACTGATTTATAATTCTCGAACTCTACTATTTATAGTAAAACTAGCGCATACATCAGATAGATCGTACAACGCGTAAATAGCTGAGCTAACACCTTCTTACTTGCAGGAAGTGCAGTAAACAGCAATCTGCTGATCTTTGTGTTAGCAGTTACCCAATTTAGAATAATGGTTCAGAATCGATAAATGTTAATTTTGAAAATATCGTCTGTGATAATATTGACCTGATGAATATACCGGGATAAAGGGATAAAACACCCACTCTACTAATTGCTAAAATTATTGCTCAAAATTGTATTAGTAAGCACTGTTGTAGTTAAGCATGACGCTTAAACGCTTAAACATACTTGATGAGCGGAAAATTGAAAAACATATTTAATTTTATAATTAATCGGTAGTGTAACATACACTTTCTGCAAAAGATGTATGTAGATGTTCTTAATCTTTGCCAGAACTGGGAGTGAGATGCAAAACGAAATGTTTTATTTATAAGAAGTTTTCAATTTTGCTTTATTACCGATCATCTAAATAACAGGCGTTTATTGATTGAAGGTCGCGGTAAAATTTTATTACGGTGACATTCAACCGACTGAACAATCGATTTAATTAGATGTTGAGGCTTGTAAATTCAGTGCCGGTCCCGGCGCCTTCGCCATATTTGAATACTAATTTGCGTATTTCAATCTGCTCGTCATTCAGGACAGGCGAACGGTGAACTGCACCGTGATGCAAAATCACAATAGCTCGTACCGAATCAATCAGCACTAGTCAGGCTGTGGATTTAAATTACATGCGTCAATAAGAGCAGCTGGCGAGTATTTCGCTGAAATAGCTGTCGATGGAAGCAGGCTTGAATGGCTGGTGTTGAGTATTTTTAATTGACTACAATCAGTCCGGTTGTATACATAGAGCAAAATATTTAGTTTTAAGCCGTAAATATTAACCTTTTTGAAAATTAATCTAATAAAAATAAGAATAATAGAAGTCATGTGAACTTCATATTCCTTTACTGCTATCACGGTGACGGAATTCTACGTTACCTTATCCTAGGCTACAATGAAGAAAACCATATATCCTTATAAGGGAAATAAATTCAGTGAAACTAACATTATTCTTTTTAATTTCCTTCAATTCAACATAACAGTAGCATTACCACCTGTACACTAAAACAGTATTTCGATATCAACGTTAATATTTTATGTTGTTCACTTAACGATTATAACGTTTTCCAAATTTGTAATGCTTAAGTCCAGCAAATCCATGTTTGAATCACATCATTTCGTGGTAATTAAATGGAGTAGATACATCCTTGCTTTTAGAAAACAAATCCCTATAACAGGAAATGCACCCTTTGCTTCAAACATATTTATTTATCCTAAGGACATCTAAGTAGGCCAAGTGAAGTGGGGTAAATATTGACAATATCTGTAATATACTCATACTACATATATGATTTTAAGCGTATTAAAAAGCTACAGCCCTTTGAAGATGGCGCTCAAAAATCAGTTTTCCGAATTTTTTCGAAACCCTTTTAATAATTATGATCGTAAGCAACTCATTTGAGGGCGAGCATTGGATATTTTTAATCAGACTTTTTATAGTTATAACTTTATTGCATTTTCAAAATATTCAAAATATGTTGGTAACAATCATCATGTTACCAAGAAGACCAAACATCCGTAAATGGAGAAAATTACCCCATATTTTTTTTTAATTTGTTGCCAGATCTTTTAGATGACATTCCTTCAAACATACTTGCGCGTCCAGGGCCTGTTTTGTTATGTGAGGGTTATTCCCATGCGGGAATTTGCCCCTTTGTTAGCAAGAATATTTTAAATTATTTATTTTATTATTTTAAAACACTTTTTCATATATTTAGAGCTTGGTGCCAGGTGTACTGCTTAGAATACGCCATGTGATTGGGCTATTATATACTGTCACAACCCGCGGTCTTGGGTTGTGCGCCGATGAGCTAGAGATCACCTGAGGAAACCTGAAACAGAGAGCTAGGGGCGAAGGAAGAAGAGATGCGACTTAGGTTCCAAACAACTATTTATTAACAAAGAGATCTGTAAAACAAGTAACATAAAATACACATTAATAACTGTAAAACAAGTAACATAAAATACACATTAATAACTGTAACACAGAAATATATTAGAATGACTACTGAATAATTTACCTGGTTACTTACATTGTGCTAGGAGGGTTAGCTACTGCCAGAGGGACAACGTTTTACATTGTGCAGTACTGTAAGTTATTTCCCAGTTCTTCACGATCGATTTATCCGCGTATTTATACTCAACTTGATAATACGTCATAATGCTTCGCTAGCATTATACTCGGTGCTAGCGGGAAGTACAATGACACAAAAATGCTGACATGTTTAGTAAACGTTCTGTTCTAGAATGTGTAACGATCTAATTAAATGAATTTTAAATAAATTCAATATATGACAATACCCTTAAACTATGTAATATTGTGTAGATAAACAAAAATCTAGAATAATTTAGTTTTTTTTAATGGTATCCAATACCAGTACTGCTCAAAATGCTTCAATTGCTAATACTACTTCGTATTTTATTATTTTTATTCCTTGTTAAAAAAAACCAGAGTACAGTAATAACAGTTTGAGCATACGTTAGTTGTGGCCAGAAAATCTGACTAAACAGGACAAGCAGGCTGTCAAAAGCACTTTGATTTTGAAGCCCTCATTTGGTCAAATGGACTCCCTAATAACTGTGAATTGTGATCAACTTGATAGCGTGCTAGGAATACACCTAATATATTCGTGGACGTAAAGACGCTGAAACATATGCTTTGTATTTTGTGTCCCAAAGAAGTACGAGAACCAACATGCAAGTTTGTAATAATAGATATAAAAAAAACCGTGCTAAAAATTTTAAGGAAATTCGACACATGGAGAGGCCATCAAAGCAGGGAAATTAGAAACAGGCAATTTCCCTTTTGTTTTAGTAGGTACTTAATATACTTTAAATTCTAGCCACAATAATATACTTGTCTTATATTTTCTATATTTTCTCAAAATCTACGCCAAAGTGCATTATCTACATTTTCTATGCATGCACAGTAAAAAACTACGTGTTAAATTTAACACCAAAAGTGGTTTATATAAACGTTGAAAACTGATCCATTGTGCTCTACATGGATTGAATCTTGAATTAATTCTTGTAAAATTACTTCACCAAGTTAAATCCATAATACATATATTTAGGTAAAGCGCTTTCGGCTAATATGCCATCGTCAGTGCCATATAATAAATTATCGTAAAAAATTATGACGTTGTCAAAATTAAAAATCAAAACAAGCAATATTGACTAAAAATTGAAAAACTACATTTAAACCAGAAGTGTAAAAATTAGCGTTCAAATAAAAAATTTAGAATGGGAAAACTAAAATTGCAAAAATCATTTAGTATTGTTCAATTTTGGTCATTTAAAATTTTGTATATGTCTAATATTTCTAAATAGTTTAATTTTGATGATTTATTACAAAAATGTAAACTTTTTAAATTGTCCAAAGTAGAAGTATGTTTATATGATAATAAATGATTTGCAAACGAAGAATTTGTAGTTACAATGTCTGTATTTTTGTACTTTTACTTTTTTTGTTTTAGATTTGGTTTATATAAGTCCACACTGAAAATGGTTAAATTAACCACTTCTAATTTAGTGATTTTCACGAAATATGAGTGTAAATTTTGTTACACGGTTACGGTGTACATATTTTTACACTGCAAGGTGTACTTTTCTACGAATAATCTAGGTGTAAACTTCTATCCCAAAAATGGTTAAAATTTTCACGGTACTGTGTCTAATTTAATATTTAAAGAGCGCTAAATAAATATACCTACCACAATTCGCGAGGCAGTTTTCCTAGCAATAACTATCATAGTTAGAGTACGATAAACAAATAAAACACATTTTTTTCTACTAAAAGTTATACATTAGTTATAAAAAACACACAAATGTTTATTCATTTGGCATACCGTATACAAAATAGTCACTGCTATGAAAATTCCACTTTGATTTTCGTGAACTGGTGATGTTTTTCTAATATGATCCAATTAAGAAATGGAATACAATAAAACGAAAATATAATTTGTTAAACAAGTTTATTGTTTATGGTTTACCATACAACCTACTATATGTTATTTTCCCACATCAGAAAAGTAACTTACAATTAGTACTAATACATTGTGATTGTGTCCTAACTATATTTAAATAAACAGTGCAAATTTAAACGGTCCTAGCATGAACGAGTAAGATGGCGCAATACATCTATGGTGTAATTGAAGGCCGCATAAATATTATCCACAAGTTCTTGCTTACCTTTGCTTATGCAGCCTAGATAACTGCAAGTGGTGTCMACTAATATCTATTTTGTTATATCGTTTGTTTTGAATTTTATTGACACKATKGTTTCCATTTCCCTAATGATGCGTGAACGTAAACTGTGGATCGACTAATCCGGTAACCCGCAAAGAAATGAACAATTTTTGCAAACAGCAACCGGCATGTCTTTTATTGCCTACAAGAACTCAGGAGCGTGTGGAGTTAACACTGCGCGTGTAAAATAACACGGCTGCGTGTAAACTATTCACTTAAGTTGGTATAAAGTAACGCAACTATCTGTAAACTTGACACGTTTTTTGGTAAATTTACGCAAAAGTTAGTAAAAAGTAAAACAATAATACGACGGGGATAATTCTACGTTTCGTTCGTGTAAAATATTTACCCATTCAGCGCGAGGTAAAGTTACGAGTAACAGTTCGGTTAATTGCGTAATCTTTCAGCAGTTTTAGTCTAAAAATGAACACGTAAAGTGCTAACCACTTACTTTTTTGGCTTTACACCATAAATTTTTTTACTGTGTGTAACTTAGAAAATTAGAATTTTCAAATATCAAACCATTACAATTCTACTATAATAATTAAAGCAATAGTACACTGCTGCTGCAGCTACTGGTTATGGTATTTTGTGTGTACATATGTGACAGCAATACAATATAGTTAATTTAGTTCAAAAATTGTTGTAGGTAATTTTTGTTACAAATTAGACAGTTTTATGGTTATACCATCCACAATATTGTGGCAAAATTTCACAATTACTTGGTGCTTGACGTACCGCAAAGCCAAGTGCCTTCAACAACAAATTGTGTTAAATTTAATATTAGGTGTATATAGGAAAATACAAGATAAAATTGTAATCCTAACAGTAGTAAGTGTATAAGTAACAAATAACTGTGTTTGTCTTCCACCTTTTAAGTACTGTCCCAACTAACCTATCCGTTTCATTAAACCACAATTTATTGCAAATCTACACAATTCTTGCTGCCACAATAATGCCACGTTAATGTTGCTTCATATACATTTTATGTAAGGAAATCAAATAAAATATTGTTAAAAAACAATTTTTTTTATTAATATTGCAAAGAATAAAAAAAAAACTAATAGTAATAACATATATATGTGTTATGATGTTTGATACTGAGAGTTTCTAGTATATTTACTTGAGACCAGGAAATATTCGATTCCATTTTTGCCTCCCTAAAAAAAAGCATTAAGTAATATGGCTACTTATATTGCTGAAAATAATATTAGTAAACGCGCCAAGCAAAATGCTATGTCGATAAACTAAAGCGTAAAATTGAAATACCTATAGGTTATTTGCAAAAATTCTGAAAAATTTCGTGACAGATAACTTAATTTATTTCAAAATATTTGACCAACGTCATAATTGCACTTAAATTATTCGCCGAAGCTTTCACATGCTTTCAAACAGCTTGACGAATGACATGTTTTTTGCGCACAATCATTAAATATACCTAGTGCAATCTAAAAACTTAAGTTAATACTTACCAGGAAATCGATCAAGTAAAGATTCCATTCCCCATTTATTTAACAAATTGCTACAAAATCATCCATGCCTGTTCACTGACAATGTGTTATATTTTAATGTCAAATTAAACGTACCTTCCGATTTTTTTCCTATACGAACAAAATCTTCATCAATAAACAGAACAAATACCTAAAACTAATGGCGTCGTTCTGTTTTCAACCGCGTTTCAACACGATATTGTCGACAGAGTTGTCAGATATTTTGGAAGTATTCTCGTACCGATCACGATGAAATACTCGCACACAGGGCTGCCTTCTCATACGTCCGTCTTTTAGTCGCCGTAATTACTAAACTAAACCCTATCACTGACACTTTTCATTCATTAAGATATTAATATTTTTAATTTCAAGACAGTAGGTGGACAGATAACCTTCATATCTGCACGGGGCTAAATAGCTTATATGTACGAGATTTCTCGTACGCTTGACAACCTTGCCCCGACTAATCTATTTAATCCAATGAAAAATACTGCTCAAATCACGTAACCTTCTCCCAGATCGGAACACGAATTTCAATTGCCAATCGCAAACTAAGGGAAGTGTTGCATATACCACAATTGTGATTAGCTCTAATAATTGTTTGACTAAGCACAGCTAAATATTGTAGGTGCTACTATGTTAATGTATTAATTAAATTAACATTATTTTTAAAATTGGATCAGTAATTATAGCAGTGTTGATCTTAACAAGAGTATTTAAAACTCAGCAAACGACCGCAACAACAAAAATTTTGGTGTTACAACAAATCAAAAATGCTAGTGGTTTTATATGTTTTGTGTCCTTACATTCAATTTCCGTTAAAAATTATTAGAATGAAACTACAATAATTTTATTGTTAGGTTTACACTATCATTTTTCTCCGTGATTCATGAACGATTTTAATCAAATGTCCGCGCTCTAGTGACTGTAGCAAAATATCTGACAACTCGACAACTTGCACACTGATGTCAAATTTTTTCTTTTGGGCTGTAGGCTCATCCTCTGCTACGGGTATTTTTGACAACGTAACTTTAAACTTATTTGAAATAAATAATATGTATATTTGGAGGCTGTGAGAACCCGGTGACTTTATATTGTGCCTCTGTGGCAGCCTAAGTGTAGTATCTGGACGTCACTTTCGATTAGCTCGGTATCCTTCATTCGCATAGATAGGGTAGCTAGAGAATTAGACGTGCTTCAGGGACCACCCACTCTGTTGCAATCTATGTTTATTCAAACCCCTCCGCTTCTAAAGCCACTCGAAAGGAGCCAGTTTGGTTACGCCCGTACACACTTCGCGATTTGCATGTAAATCCATGTTTGTTTATTTATCGACAGCGACATAGTCGGTGTAAATAATAAACCTGCGAAAGCAGGTGCGCCGGAGCATTACAGAAAGTGGATATCAATAAAGTTTTCATAATTAATTCTCGATCAGTCGCTAGAATATGCAAGGCAGGCCGGATAAAAAATGAAGAGCAATGAAAGCAATTAAAATCTCGTTAAGCGACGTCAGACCTGCAAGAAAATGCTGGGCACTAATTTAAACTGGATTTAATTTATTGAATATCCTGCCTCAAACCCACGGTGCCTGAGCGTGTACCTCCGTGGGTATGCGTTTAATAACAATTAAACGCCTGCATTAACTAGGTATGTTTATTACCATTTGATGCGTGCACGCACTGCTTATAAAACCGKTTTCTTTCTTACCCAACCTGTACACCAATCTATTTTCGGTTGCTGTCTGAAAACTATCAAATAACATCATATTCAAGTCCTTATCAGTCAACAGTGATAATACAGGGTTTCTATAAATGATTCATGCAACGTATGCTGCGTTGATTTCTCAATTCTTTGTGCCGCCTTTTTGTAACTGCTGCCAAGTTACAATATACATGGCGATAGTACTGGAGGTTGCAGGTCAATGTCACACCACAACTCCGAAATCTGCTACCTTAAAGTTAATTATCCCTCAAAACACTACAGAATATGTAGAAAATACATATTCTGATATTAACATATATCAAATACTTCAAAAATCGACAGATGACGAGTATACGTCACTTTCCTGACGGGCGGCAAATTGATTTTATCGATAATTTCCATCAGCGTCCTGGATGCACGAATCATTTATAGAAACCCTGTACAAACACATCTAGTCGTTTATGATTTGTTGGCAGACAAAACAAAACAACGCGAAAATATTGCTTACTAATTATGTAATCTGTCATTGTCATGTCATGTCACAAGTTTCTAAATGTTAAACCGTCTATTCCTTACTTGTCATCTGTGGATTATGGAATTATTTGATATATTTTGATAACAGAAAACGCATGTGAGTGTGTATTTTCAACATATTCTGTAGCGTTTTGTAGGATAATTAACTTTAAAATTGCAGAAAGCTCACATTTCGGACCTTCAGTACTATCGCCGTGCATATTGTAACTTGGCAGCAGTTACAAAAAGGTGGCACAAAGAATACAGAAATCAGCGCCGCCCGCGTTGAGGGAATCATTTATAGAAACCCTGAATAACGTACTCCGTCTAATGTTATAAAAGTCACGAAAAGCAAGTTCAATTTTAATTCGAAGCTTTTTTCAAAACCGGGTCCCGTTTTTGCTTAGCTTTTTTAAACGACAGTAATTGGTTTTGACCACATAGGAACAGTTTTTGACAAAATAGCATTTCTGACAAAGGCTGGTATTATCTATATACTAATACTTCCTTTTGTTTGTATTCGCAGCCTAAAATATTTATTGCACGGATTTATAATTCGTCCGTCAAATGAGTCTTCTACGGACCCAATCTCCAAAAGTAAAAAAGGAACTTTTAGGCATCATTTGAATATATAATTAATCATTACAAAAACAACTTAAAAATTGAAAACAACGTTTAATTTTAAGGGTTTTGATCAGGCTGAAGAACTTAAATATTATAAAATATATACAAACCAACGGTGTAGGCGTCGATGGTATTAATACATCTACAATAAAACTTTGCATACCTTTCCTACTTCCTGATATTACAATACATATTGTTAATTTCAGTCATTCAAGCTCTGTTGTCCCAGCCATCTAGAAAGAGGTAATGCTATTGCGTTTATCAAAGAATGGAACACTTCGTCCTTACCTACATCTTCAAAAATTATGGAAAGGGTTATGGAATCCCGGAACATCTTTATGAAAACCCTTATTGTCGAACTTGGTTGGTTCAATTTATCGCAATTTTTCACTGCGCGTCACACATGCTTTGGTCATCTATTTAAAAAGAGTAAGATGTCTATACTGGAGGTATAATTGGGTATTATCACTTTTTTTTTGAAAATTACGTAAAATGAATCTTGAAGTATATATATATATATATATATATATATATATATATATATATATATATATATATATATATATCGTACGCCATGTTAGAAAAAACAAAAATATTTGTAGGTAGAGAATTTTAGGTCTGAAATTCGAATCTTAGGAGTCACCGCCAAAACGCTTGCATCCAAAGTTATTCAACACGTGACGTCAAGTGTCATGTAAACATTACCGAGGAGCGTGCTCTTTAATGGTGTAGTATCATTCTTGTATTGGAAAAGCTTTTGTGTTGTGCTTATTGAAAGGACGGTGTAAGAGGTCGCACCAAAGGTGATTTGTTTAGTTTTACAAGCATCTATTATGTATGGAAAACAAAACAAGTGTTGTTTGTACATGGTTATAAAAGTACTTCAGTCAGTACAGCTAACAAAATGTTTATAACCGTTCCTCGAGATTATCAACGTATGAAAAAGTTGTTTTATATGTGATATGCCGAAATCGCAAAGTTTGTTTTTCTGTTGTGAAGATCATCTTAATTCTTACTGTAAGTTTTATTATTCCTTTTGGGGTTACAAGTGTTTACCATTCAGTTTCCATTTTGTTATAGCTTGAAGAGGATATGAAAACTTATATGCGTTTTAAGTYGATAGAGGGAAATGTTATAATAAAGAACGACATTGTTCCCCATATATTCGACTGTTAGCCATATCGGAACGAGCCGCAAGAGCCCAGAAAATAAATGGCAAGTTATATTTATTCTGACCTCTAACATGAATGTCAAGTTTAGGGTATGTTTTTAATTCTTACATTTTTATGTTTACAAATAGTATGTTTCCAACAACCCACTGTAATCAAATTATCAATGCTACGTTAATTTGGTAATGGTGTTGCTTTTACGTTCCTCATCTCTGCCGCGTTTAACCGCTCGTCGCTGTACACAAATTCCATAACAATGAACATACCTTCAGAGGTCATAATTCATAAGTATTTCACTTTTTCTTGGCGTATTTTAATTCGCTTGTCACAAAATGAACGCAAACAACAAACTGATAAATTGACGGGCTGAGGCTGACGCGTGACGTGTAACAGGTGTAAACAAGCGGCCATTTACAAGACATCTGACGTCACGGCCAGTATGTTCACGTTTTGGCGGTCCCTTTAAAAATTCACATTTTTAATATTAAAAATACACCTTACTATCCAATTTTTCGAATTTATAAGCTGTCACAGCTGTTTTGTGGATTAGATGCTACCTATTAATATACAATTTAATAAAATATAAATACATGGCAAATACCCAATTGTATCACCACTGTCATAACCTCACACTAGCAGCCGTGAGGTATGAACGGAATCTTATGGGGTAGCATGTAATTTATTAGAGAAATTAGGTATTTGCAGTGTAATTTCAATAACATTTAGCAATTCGTTGTCCTCCTTTACAGCTACATAATCATACATTCGTAGTAAGCGCTTCCATTTTAAAAATGAGTTGTAAAGTATCAAGTTAATAAATAATAATCCTATAAGCCTATGAAGAATAGGTAAAGGTTTGGAATCGCTAAATGCTAAATTCCACCAAACTTACAAGGTATTTGTAGTATTCAATCAATTTTAGTTTAAATTAGCTTAGTTTCAGTGCTATCACATACTGTTCTGCATAAGTTTCCAGATAGAATTCCCAACATAACGTTATACGGGTGCTCGCTATCATAGCGTGGTTGGGTGATTTGTATTTCTGCTTAGCAACTTTAGCGCCGACAAGCCATATTTTTGCAATCTTAGGGTCTCAGGCTCTTCTGCAATGTTACTCACAATTGTTATCAGCTCTAGCTCTAGCATTAACAATTTACATAATCCTGATAAATATATATTCATTAATGTTTTACATAGTACCACTGTKACTGTTTTCATTACTTATTAAACGCATATCTACTTTTCTTTTTTGCGGAAAACTTTATTATTTTTTGTTATGGTTATTCTTTAATACCTACTTATATAGTAGGTTAGGTTTTAGTCAGCCCTCACCTATACATTTTTTTTACGTGGTCAATATTTGTGTCACAACAAACATGGTGCTTTTTCCGTCTTGTATTACACTTACATATTATAGACACCTTTGTAGTAGAGTAAAAATATTGTAACACATTGATATATTTCAATAAATTGGTTACTTAACTCTGCTTATGCTTAAAAAACGGCGTCATTTTGTGCACACCTTCTCTAAACAAATACAGATACATATATGGCTTTTTTAAAGCAAATTACATTTTCGTATCTGTCGCGCTTTTTTCCAGGTTTTGACAAATACCTTTGAGAGGACCTATTCTATACTCTGCTATACAGCGATATCGGCCACTACTTTGACGTCGCGGGATACAGTTCGAGTCTCAATGACTCCGCTTTGGCGAATTTTTCTATTAGTATACTTCCTTTGATATACAAAACAGCTTTATCATCGAATATTTTGACCAGAGACTAAATAGTTTTGTTTATTGCGAAAGTAATAGGAAAATACAAAAGTATTGGTCATAATAATTATAATATTATTATAGAGAAATGCGGAAATTACATTTTCATGTAAGTAGTTCAACATTGGTCTGTAATTATAATGTGTCATTCAATTCTTTCCATCCAGTGAATGCTTCATATTTTTTCATACCTTTGACACGATTTCGGCGTATTAAATCTAATACAATTTCCTTCGCATTTCTAGCTATAACTTTGGGATTCTGTTTTTATACCACAAACTGTGCAAAATAAAGATGCGTCGAAATATTTTTGTTTACAATTAACAATATGGTTACTATAGTGGCTTTGTAATTAAAATTTGAAACTCATCGGCTATCTCGGAATCAGCTCCGTTTCGTCAGGAGACAACTACGATTCTTGACAAAAAAAATCATTGTTACTTATATATAAACTTATAAAATAAAATGAAAATGTGTAACAAAAAGACTTTATAAGGATAACAGCTATTGAGCTACCCTAGAAATAAGAACTGAAAACGAACTTACAATAGCCGAAAATATGGAAGTAGATAAGAAGTTATTGGTAAGTAAAAATTGAATATTCCAGAAACAGATATCAACAACTTACAATTGGTTGAAATTCCTATTAATTTTAAGTACTTAGAATTATAGAAAGAATTGCCAGCGACCAATAAGACGCAATGCTAATACATAGTTTATCTAACGTGAGTAAAACGATCAACTTGAAAAAAGCAAGAAGTAACAGTTATGTGCCTGCGTATAAATCACGTCAAGTTTTTATGTCGATTCACGAATTTATGCCTATGCCGGATGCCGGGTACATTTTCAGTCCTAGGGTGCGTTTATTAATCCCATAAATTCCCAGTATGTGCGGTATATAATGAATATTCGGCATCCGGTCGCGCAATAAAAGATGCAAGCGAACACGCGTTCTCGTCTAAATCCAGGATCCGAGAAAACATCATTCGAGCAAGTAAATCTGGAAATATAAAATGTCACTGCTTTTCCCGAACTGTAATATTTAGCAACAATATCGAGATAGAGCAATAGGCGTAATTAAATTCTCGGGACTCTTATAATATAAGCTAAAGGCTTTCTCAATAGCGGATCCCTTCGTATCCCTTTCAAGTATTTACTTTCCCTGAAAATATGTCTAGGTTTTAGCAAAATGTTTATCAAAATCGCCAATAACTTTATTAAATGGCACAAACCTATTCCGATTCCTTAAATTACTGTTTGTAAGCTTCTTCGTCAGTGGAGTTTGTTAATAATGCCTGTTTATAATCATTACTAGAAATTGTATTTACTACCGTTTGGGTGATTTATAACTAATAGTCCATCCTTGATATTTAAGACAACTGGCGTAAATACCTGACGCCTAGGGAAGCTTTTAGATCACTTTCGTAACAATCCTTGGCTTTACACGTCACTTTCATATTTCCTTTTTATCTTCTAGCCACTGTTGTAAGCTAACACCAAGATTTTAATGCCCAATATAATTGACTAATCTTTATAGCAATGACTTCAACTTAATTGAGATTTTCATTCAACTGATTTGTTCATCGTTGCTACAGGTGGTACTAGCCTTCAAACCACAAAAAAATTCTTCACGATATAGCACATACCTACATACACTGCAACATGCTTTGAAGATTGTATAATGGGGTCGTCTCAAATTTTTTTACACATAAAATGTACATAAAATTGAAGCACAAAGACATTTTTTTGCGATTTTTTTCCGGTTCTTCTTTGCCGAGAAAAAAATGTGAAAGTATGGAAATCCATACTTTCACAATATCCGTTTCAAATGCCTCGATATTCCGCCACAGAGATGACGTAAAAGGTTCGCAAGCTGACGAAAGCGAGAAACACCAATAATAGCCAGTGCTCTAGCGGCATTGCAAGTAATATTTGTTTAAATTTTTTTTTCGAGGTCCGTCGCGTTGCCAATGTGGGCAAATTTTCGCGATACCGTGAGGAATGTACTCGTAAACTGGCATTGTGACATTGATACCTAGGTCAACTTAAGCAGTATTTGTGAAAATAACTTAAATCATCCTTCAGTCAATTTATTCTATAATGAACAGTTCAATATAATAAGCGCATTCACTGGCATTTAGCTGAAATACGAAAGCACTTTAACCATCTAACCTGCTTTAGAACTAATGTTTTTATTATGAGGAATTAAACGACACTTGAAGCTTGATAGTGTTTAGTTTGTATACTTTCGTATGACAACGATATGATAAATTTTGAAAATGTCAGGACGATCTCTGGCCGTTGTTAGGAAGAAAACGGTAAAGTACCGCTGACAACATCGCACGTTCGCACGTGCTGCATGTGTCATGTGTAACGAATAACCGTAAGAACTATAGCCATGCGTTTTTGTTTACATAGTTTGGTCAAACTTTCGAGTTTTTTTGTCAGATTAAGTGGTTTAGCAAGATGTTGTCGAAGTATTTGGGTAATCTGTTGTTTTTTTGTCAGAATGGCTTACGTTAAGATGTCTTTTGTTCCGTGTTGTAAAAATACTACTGCTGATGAACAGCTACAGGTTATTCCTATGTTTACATTATAATATTGACGTTGACGGTTATACTTATACCTTCACCCTCTCTCTCTCACTCCCATTGCATTAATTGTATTTCTCCGGCTATTTATAAAACTGACAACAGTGAGCACCTTGTTACTTAGGGAGCTGTAACAGTGCGCATGACGGAAATTAGGAACCTTTTGCGTAGTTGTTGGCGGATTTAAGAAAATGTTTGAAACAGGGTAATTTTTTCTACCGCCGTTTGTTACGAGTTGAATTAATCTGACAGCAAAATAGATGCGTGGCACTAGTATTCATGATGTAAGCAACAAAAGCCATAGGTTAAAACTATCAAATTTTAATGTGCGGGACGACCCCATTGGACGCCAATATAGTGTTACGATTAATATTTAATTTATCCCCGTTTCATTTTTTTTGAAATCAGACACTTAACGGCCGTTGTTCCTTTAGTTTTTAATTCCTTTGTTATAAATAGCTCCGTTTTAGCAATTCTATTTTGGCCGTTGTCTCTTTAGGTACCACGGAGAATTTGTATAATCTTCCTTTATTAGCTTAAACGAAAACAGCCCTGTATTATTTACCACATCCACGCAAGGACTCTTGGCATCTGAAGGTGTGCTTTCAGACTTATGCCAATCGTCTTTTAATGTTTTGTTCTGATCATTTTAACCCTTTTTGAGTTTTTGGTTTGATTGCGATGTTCGTTGCGCTGAAATAGCAATTGTATCGTATATTCGAAATACGACTATCCATATCCGTGTACAAAGCATCTGTCTTGTATTTTGGTTTAGCATTATCTGAAGGCTTCGGTTACCTATCAATCACGGAATAATGAAAGTTATGTGGCTTTTGATGTTCAAACACATATTAATTTTTCGGCAGATCAATAAGTATCTATATTCTATAATGAGCCTAAATGGAAAGTTTGATGAAAAAGAGAATAAGACTAAAGCAATAAACTTTGTACAACACATAGATAAATAAATTATTTTGGGGTAATTCATTTAATTGACGAATGACGTTTTAAAGGAGTTTAATCACAACGTGCTCTAATAATTCAGGAGGTGATTTCCCATATCAATTTTTGACTTAAACAAGTTTTGTATTTAACTTCTAGAACTTACGTTTCTTTACCATCTCTTTTTATTTTATGTTTAATCGGCGCATTTTGTTTTTATATTTTGACACTAAAATATTGTAAAAAGAAGTCTACATGCATAAATTGATTTCTCGTTGACTATAATGACCTATATTCTCATAAAATGTCTGTACTTCATTGTGGTACGAGCTTAATTCTACATCCTGCGGCTACGAAGACAAGAACAAAGGAAGGTCGCAACCACAACACTTGTTCATGTACAGCCTAGAGCTCATCGGAAAACTTTTGAAGCACCATCTCCTTAGTTGCAGTCAACCGCAATGACGCATTTTCCCGAACACACTTTCATTTTTTAATAAAGATAAACTTACTATGTATTTCCTTTCACAGGTAATATTGTAATATTTTCTGAATTGTACATCACTGATTGATTTTGTATATAAATTAAAGTCAGCAATTTGCTATCTAGAACTTAAACAAACAAATCATATCGTGCAAGTCACGCACAGATAGAAGGCGTTATGTAACAGTGAGAAATAAATTTATTGTAAGTGATGTGTAAAATTTCTTAATAAATCGATATCTGATTTTCTACAAGTTTATTAAATAAACAGCTGCTGTCCATGGAAAAATTTTTCGTTAAATTAGCATTTAGTACTTCCAGTCTTTCCGACCTAAAATGAACTGCAGCTATTACATGGTATACATCAAAATAGATTAAAGTTGCAATTGCAAACTATCACTTCATTCTTTATCTATCGATTGTAGGCTATAGTTTTAGATCTACATTTTGCGAAGTACAGCGTCTGCCCAAGCCGGCAGCATCTCTCTTATTCTTTTACCTTTGCAGTTACGGAAAAGTGTACATTAGAGTAACCACAAGAATGAAAGAACTCAAAAGGCTGCCGCCTTAAACTAACTGAGAGTTCTCCTGTTGCTGAGCATACTCTTCAACAGGGTTATAATTTTCATTTCGCCCATACAAGGATTCTTGACACTGTCAAACACTACTAGGCTCTCCTACCTCTGAAGCTATTGAGATCTATGAATACAACAAAAATATCAACCGCAAGGCAAGGCTCCCCCAATCCAGCACGACCACGTAAGTACCCGGCGGCGGACGTCTGAGAGTCAGTTTGTATTCGCTCGGAACCAACTACTTCCACCATGAACTCTCGCCACAGCAGTGGACGAAACGTCTGCGGATCATCTACCAGTGGTCGGGTGTGTGCAACAGTTGTGCTGTTTGGTTAATCTCCTAGAGTTACCACTAAACCTGTATTACAAGGGATTTTTCTGAGATGAGACTGAAAATAAAGGCTGCTGCCACTCTCCGTAAAAGCTCAACTTGTATGGATACCGAGGGATTTCATAGATCAAGGATCTGGTGTAACCCCAAGGGAATAAATTCAACTGGTATAAATCGGAGCTTCGCGCTGGCCTATTGATAAGTCCTCGTATTCCAACATATTGCCCAGGCGATCCTATAATGACAGGCAAAATATGCACCGTCATATTGGAACCACACGTTAGCATACTTTTAAACGTCTTTTGATTGGACCAAAATTGTCTAACTTAGGTGTTATATGTAATTTCTGCTATAATCCTCGTAAGTGGCCCCCGTTAAGCTATTTGTCGACCGCGTGTAAATTGAGCATGACGCCTCTTGTCAATAATAATGGAATAAATTTTTTTTGGCATTTATTTATTACATAAAGTACATTTCACATTTAAGATGCCTGTAGCACATTATACAAAGTGAATCTTATTATTTGTTTCATAATCGAGTCATATAATAGTTCGTATTCATATGCAGGAATAGACAGGTTACTTAATAGGTTCTGAATCATTGTCGAGCTAATATACTTTTAATCCGTTGGATGTGGATGTACTGTATCGCGAAAAAAAATTTCAAAAATTTTTATTTGCTCATTCGCTTTAAAATGGTCGAAACGCAAAAAAAAACAAAATTTGAGCAAAAAAAAATTCTTGTCTGTGTATCTGTGTGTCTGTGTCTGTGATATTATTTGTGGACACGATAACTTTCGAAATACTTAATCTATGTACTTAAATTTGGCAAACGTATAAATCTCAACTATCCAAAGCGACCTATTGTTTGTAGGGTAAGTAGGGTATCGGGAAGTGGGCAAAATTGGGGGGTAACTACCCTTTTTGCATATTTTTATTTTTTTATATTTTTTTCGTTTTAGTATGTGATTAGTAGTATAGCTGCGAGTATTATTAGCTCTTATAAATTTTCGGTACAGCAAACTGTTTAGAAGATATTAGCAAAAAAGCGTCACTTAAAGAAAACGGTTTTTCTTAAATATCTCCGAATATATTTAATATATTCAAAAAATGAAAATGCCATCTGATAGGAAATAAAATTTCTAACAAAAAGTGTCTTAGAAATTTTATCCAAAATTTTGACATTTTCAAAATATTTCCAAAAAACCTATTTTGGACCCTGCTCGTACGATTTTTTTAAAATTTTGGTATTATATAGAAAATCACATTTCTGATCAGAAAGGGCTCTTGTATTTCTTTTTGTAAAGTTAATAATTTTCAAGTTATTTGGAAAAAACCGATTTTAAAAATGTATATATTTTTGCTAATATCACAAGGACTGTTTGTCTTAGCAAAAATGTGTAGAGAGAAAAAATGCTCAAAATCTGATTACTAATCGTATAGTATAAAAAATAAAAACGTAAATGTCATTTTGACAATTGAATGTGGAAGTATTGATTCAATTTGCAGCGGTTTTTAGTTTTGAGAAAGATCTTTCCTTAGATGCAACTAAAACTACAAAATTCTACAAACTAACATTTGCAGGTGCTAAAAACCAATATTTATTAATTCAGTAAAAAAAGATGAAGGTATTTCACTTAATTACCAAAAAATTGACATTTATAAAGTTTACAAATGATACACAAAATTCTGTAAAATTTTAGGTCAACGGGATTTTAATTTTGCTTCAGAAATCGCCAGGGTTTCTATAAATGATTCTTGCATTGAGGGCGTTTATGGAAATTATCGATTAAATCAATTTGCCGCCTCTCAGGAAAGTGAACACAATGATGTGTACTTGTCATCTGTCGATTTTTGAATTATTTGATATATTTTAATATCAGAAAACTTGTGGGAGTTTGTTGTATTTTCAACGTATTCTGTAGCGTCCTGTGGCATAATCAACTTTAAGGTTGCAGAAAGGTTGCATTTCGGAGCTGTGGGGTGACATTGACCTGCAACCTTCAGTACTATCGCCGTGCATATTGTAGCTTGGCAGCAGTTACAAAAAGGCGGCATAAAGAATTCAGAAATCAACGCCGCCCGCGTTGTATGAATCATTTATAGAAGACCTGTATAACTAATAGCACGACTCCACTGTAGTGATACAGCATCAAAATGGCGTCGTATTCTTTCTACTTTCATTTCCTGCGTCGTAGAGGTGCGCACGGTTTACATTTTGTTATATTAATATTTACGTACGTATGTATATGACAACCAGGTATGGTCGGATTGCATTAGCAGTCGACTCACATCATTATGTTTATGATAACTTAATGCCATCAAAGTTGCTGTATCTTTAGGCAAATATACATATTTCGAAATTGTAGCGATTTCTTGTTAAAATGGTAGTTCTATTTATTGTTGTATTTATTTTTGTATACGAAAATCGCATCTTACTATTTCGACTACATGCAGAAAATGACGCAAGCCAACTGCTTGGGCAAGCGCCACGATATTCTATATTGTCTTGCCTTATAACATTATCTACGTTCGATATGAACTGACATGTTGTGATAATGAATGATAATATCTGCCGAACATTCTGTTACTTCAATTTATTGAATATTATTGCTAATTATATGTTCATTGCCCCGTTCATTGTGCAGTAACTAATTAAAAACCTAAAGAAATATTTCAATTTTAATTTACGGCTTTAATTACGACCTAATAAAAAAGTGGTTAAAGGACCTCCGTTGGGAGCCCCTCGACGATGGCGTTAGTGCGCAATGCGCGCCCTTATTCCAAGTTTGGCACCATCATCTTGAAACACTAGTTGTAACTTGTTTCCATCAGTAGAAGACCCAGTTTATATAGTTTGTTATTTAGTTACATTTGTTTAGAGGTAAATACATGTATAAATAGGTACCTTCACACTCGACGGTTCTGCGGTTTTTCATACCCGATATAATCCCCATGGCGTTATTGTCGCAGAACGATATTAACACACCAGCTGCAGGGACTTATAAAAACAATACCACTAGTCGTTTATGACTTGTCACCCCAGTCGTGATAAATTTTCTCAGTAGCCCTTTAATCTTCCAGTCTCATCAATAAACGCAAAAAGCGGTCGCCGGCCAAAGGAACGTAAAATTAAGCCACGCCACTTAAAATTAATTGCGACTTTTAATCTTGTTCCAGAAATCTGTCATTTACATTGGTTTGAGATCACAAAGAGATTAAGGATCGATTTATCCTCGTTTTGTATTGCTTTCGTTCAGTGCGACCCTTTTAGCTCAATTGGGGTCGCCTGATAGAGAGGGTGGCTGATGATTGTATGAACATAACGGATTGGCAAATTGGTTGCGTTCTTGGATTTCGTCTGGATCAGAGTGGAAACCTGGAAAGCATTCGGTTGTCAGTCACATTCTGCTCAGCATTAAATAAATGACTTTCCTTTTATCATTCATTTTTGTGGTTTCCTACATGTTGCAGCGAACTTAATGGCAAGTTGACGTTGGTTGCTTACGAACCCTCAACGGCGGTGGTAAAAGATAATGTAAAATACTTCTAAATAATAATATGATGCCCCTAAATAATTTTCATCTTAGTAGTTTAAATCTATCAAGTTTTCTTCTACAATTTTTTTCTAAAGGAACTATTAAACTTTTGTAACATTATTATTAAGTTAACAATTATTTAAGTAATAACTATTTGAGAAATTTATTGTTCATATTTTTATTCCAATTTAATAGATTTAAATTAACATAATTTCATTTAGATGCAAATTCGTGTGTTCTTATATTTTCTTCCATTAGCTGTTGTTCCTAAAAGGGAAAATATTCATCATGTCAATATCTGTATTTCGTATCATGATTATCTCCAGTAGAGGCCAGCATTTGAATTGCTTTGCTATTGTATTGCAGTGTGCAAAAGCATTTGCTAATTGTGTATTTTTGAATATTGTTAGGAATTCGGCACACTTCAGCCACTTGTGGGATCTTGTGCTAACAATTCTAGTTTGTTGAGGATTGGTTGTTATTCATACTTCAATTCGACTTGGTCGGATTTTGTTTGCTGCCCTCACTCCACTATACAGAGCCGCCCTCCATCTAAAGGTGAGATCGGTTAACTACTGTTTTCTATATTTTACGAGTAGTAGAGCAGTTTGATATTCGTTTTAGTCTCTCTCTCTCTCTCTCTCTCTTTGCTTCTTTTACGTAATTATACAACACCCGCTGATTGTCATCGAGGACGTGCACGCGTATTTACTTACGTTTAACTTACTTTTACTTGTGTTTTCTTATTATTACGTTTTACTGTGATATTGGTATATTTTCTTGTAAAAATCGTTAGACCCAACAAATAGTGATAAACAGGCGATTACCTCGGGGATTTTACTAATCAAATCATTTAGATTTATGAACTTAGATTGAATTGTGCCGCACACTGTAGCCATAGCACACAAGTACGTACTTTGTCAGGGATAGTTAGTAGTCACACAGTCTGTAAAGTGTAGATCATTAAATTAACGAACGTATTCCCGATTTTAGTGTTTTCTTTCAATATTTTTAAAGTACAATTTCGCGTTACGTATATTTATTACGACGGCTGTTGCGCACCCGCGACCAGTCTCCACTGAGTTACCTGTGTCTGAGATTAATCATCACTCAAGCACTATAAATACCTTGTAACGGTGATCCATTTGAGGTGTCATATTCGTAATTTAGTTGCAATTTGTATAAAATTTATTTGAAAAGAGTATACACCACACTTTAGTCATTTTGATAGCGTTACACATTTACTGCATTGATGATAAAAGAGTGATATTTTTCTGTTACATAATTTATTTACTGTAAAAAATGTGTTTTTTTTTCACTAGAAGTAAGTCATAAAACTAGACGAAGCGTAAAATTAATTTAAATTTCCAAATCAATAACATTCACAAATGAATAACGAAAATAACAAATTCTTAAATAAAATAAATTACTTTAACTCACCTTTTTCTCCGTGAGTGAAATGACACTTTCACGTCCCATTCAAAAAACACATTTCGCGCATGTAATACAAAAACACTTTGTCGCATCATTGTTAGAATGTGTGATATGACTGTGTTGTTTTTAGTAACAAATAAGAGTAATTAATTTGCACGTACTCGCATATTAATACACACTTTCTTTAACTTGCTATTAAATGTGGTTCTTCGGATTGGTTATATTTGCTTAATTTTTTTTGTTGCCTTGAAGTTTCTACTACATTCTAACATAATTATTTATTTGTATAAGCATTTTGTATTTCTCTTTCGCAATGCAAATAGGCGATCATTCTTATCAAACCGAATCCTGTGAAGTTCTTGCCCTATTTGTTATCTGTCGTCTCGTTTTCCAAGATATATTCATTCATTTAATCAAAATTAAAGCTCATCCTTTAACTGAACGCCACTGCTCCTTTTCACCGCGGTCCATGCTAATTTATTTAAAATTCAATTAACATTTTCATCTGTAGTTAAAACATTTTCCTTGCGGATTATGCTCTTCTCCCAAAGGATGGGCTTTCCTGTTTATTTACTTTTAATTTTAAAGCGTGGATGGTCACCTCCACCAACCAACGTTGGGGTACTGCGATTAAGAATTGAAGGTTATTACGGACAATGCGATTTATATATGCGTAGTTTGCCGGGATTTGCTTGCGAATGGAGACATCCGCGTCACGCGCCTCCACCAAAATGACAGCGCTCGCGTAGTTTGGTTGTTGCGTAGACGTTATCCAGTAAATTGTTAGTAATTGAGGCTATGCCATGTACTATTCAGTTAACAATGTAAAATAATACTGTTATATATGATGGTTTGAGTGAAGTCAACCTAAAGCTTGGCTGTATTTGAATTTGTTCTGTAGTAACATATTGAAAAATTACAATATGTCTAACTATCCATCAAAATACTGATCGCTAGATATCAAGTTCGGAAGATGCTGCTATCGAATGCATCCCGATAGACTTCCAATAAGCAAAATGATAACTTTGTTTGGTGAATGTGTATGCGCATTAGCAATTTATCAAAGCGTAATTTATCATAATCCCTACCATGCCTGCGGGAAAGTATTTTTAAATTTTGATACAACCTACATCTATCAAGGAAACATGGAAGGAGAATAGTTACTGGATTTGTCAAACAGTTTTCGTTCAATTATTAACGAAAGACGATTTTGATAATACAATTCAGTTTTGCGAAACCCTATCCGAATGAAGTGTTCTGCATTCTGGACATACCGTAACTAGTTGAAAAATCCTCTAAATCTTAGTTTAGAAATATGAAATAGTATAAGGTTATGGTTATCATTAGGCACACAATACATTTTAAATCAAGAGCATTATATAACTACAATACGTATTAATTGCATTAAAAAAGCACTTGCAAGAATCAAGGGGTGAGTTAACGTTAAAGTAAATGTGATCAATATAAAATCTTGGAATAATTTAGCCTTTTTGAGGTGACGATAGCATTATTGATTCGATTTTATCACTTGAACTGAAAATTGTTGGTATAGTAAAGGGTTTGATATATTTATCGGATAGTACTACGACACATCGTCCTGGAAATGCTTGCTTCCAATTCCAGTTTATTCTTGTAACTTTATTGAGAATTATAACGTAATCCATATAGACAAGGAGAATTTATCTTCGAATAGCTTAATATAAGAGACCATGTCAAATCTAAAGTCGCAATATGGTGATCATTATTATTTGGAAAAAACTTCATCAAAAGTCAACAACGCTGTCTTTATTTTTTAATGCATTCAACTCAAAGTGGAAGCGTTAATATGCTCGATTTAGCACTCGTTTGTCCATGGATAGTGAGATCTTGGCTTGTAAGCGTCGGATTGAACTTGGGTTTTCGCTAGATGATAGCTTATTGTCTTTAGGCGTGTCCAGGCAACTTTTGGCTTCAGGCCTCCAGGATGCCGCCTTTATCTTCTTTGGTGCTGCCCCTAGGGTCACAATACCAATATTTTTATACAAAAGTTGTTAAATTGCTTAAAAGGAACTTGTATTACGACTACGACAGACATGCACCGTGGTACCTAAGGTGAAAACATTTGGTTTTACGTTAAGGGTGCTGTTGAACGTAATTTTTGAAGTTAAGTATAATGGTACATGTCAAATTTGAATTAAGACCGTGACAAACATGCACCATGTATCATTGAACAAAAAAATTATGATAGACATGGAGCATGGTACCTAAAAGTACAAAAATTAGATTTTGCTCAATGCATGTCGTTGAACGAGATTTTTGATGCTGAGTATGATGGTGCATGTCAAATTTCTTTTCAGCCTAGTGTGGGCATGTGTACTTATAATATTATATTAAATCGAGATCCGTGACCTGTGGTCTGCGCTGGTAATGCCCACGTAGGAAAAAGAAACAACGGATTATTTGAACAAGTTACAATACTATTGAATTTTTATTCCCCCAACACTATCTAGAAGTGCTTGACGACATATTGTACGGATTTAACGAAATCTTTTAGCTTTTATTTTGCAAGCTGAATTTCGTCCTTATATATGTAGATGCAGTTACCATTTTTAGATACCTATTTAGACTCACATTTATTTAGATAATTAGCAAACACGTATAAAGGATATTGGTCAAACTTATAACATAACAGAAATCTACGTCGAATTACAAATCTTCATGTGCTTGTGATTTTCAACTACCAAATTATGTCCCAAAGTGCCAGCCTGCAGAGTCACTTTTTAATATAGCCGCTAACGCCTGTTTAATTTCAACACGTTACCAGCAACGGTTACAAGCGTAATTACACTAATGCTTAAAATTGGGTCGGTGAAAATGGAGAGTGTAAATTCTGAGCGCACCACGGGCAAGTTAATAATACATTAGGGCTCGAAATTATGGAGTAAATTCTGGCGTGTTATTAAACGAATTGTTGAGAAAAAGAGTGTATACGGGTTGCATTTATGCTTCATTTGTCTGAGCCCTGATTTTTTTTGCTAGAGTGAGACATCTAAAATGTACACTTGTCTTGCCAAATGATTCATTTAGGTGATTGCTGACTTTAGGAGACTTCATTGTACGATTTTTGTTGTTGCATTAGTTGATGCGTTAGATATACCTGTTTTACTACCCCAGAGCTCATGATTAACTTCCAAGAATTCTACTATTCTACTGTCTTCCCCTAGCTCTTTATATTTTACGATTTAATTCTCACTCACAACCTTATTAAGCAATCAATGTTATTCTTATCTGAACATGTATTAATTTCGTGAACGTGTTGGTACAATGCCTATTGAAGTAATAGGGTATATTCGGTCCATCAGAAGATATCTATTGGCTATAAGGAATATGGACCTATACCTACGTCCTATCGAAGTGGAATGGGTCGTTATCCAACAAAAAAATGTTTAAACGATAACAATACGTGTCAGTGGTTACATAAACCATCATGGAAACATTACAATTTTTTTGGGCTTCTTAGTGGTCGATTTTCGTCTCCCCAGTACGCGAAAGTTTATTCAAATAGAACGGTTATTACTGGATGTTCTTTTTTCTTTGTGAGTCAGATTTGGAGAATGCTTCCTCTACACACTGTATAGCTTAAATATTAATAAACTTGAAGACGCTTCTTGATAATTTGCGTTTTATTCGTGATTTGTTTAAGTGATGGTAATGTCAAAGAAACCCAATGGTTGAGAATGAGTATAAAATTAGCAAAATTAAAAGCCCTTTGCACGTGAAGCGATTACATCTTGGCGTGAAATGAAGTGAAAATTGGAAAGAAATCTATATTTAAGAACAAGGTTGGAAATATCCAGAAAAGAAAAACCACACTTTCTGGTAGTAAGATATTTTTACAGAAGAAATATTTTAAACAGTATTAGGAAACTACAAAAGCTCATATTGTAAACACTTTATAATGATTATGACATAGGGAAATGACAAAAAATCCATACTTCAACCGTTGTGCTATCAAAAACCTCTGTTCCCGTGTATAAAACTATCAGTTCTACGCGATTTCCCAATCGTTTGTATCCAAAGTAAGAGCGACCTTAAGTCATTATTTGCACAGAGTGTTTTATGTGTCCTCAATCCGGCCTGTCTCGATGGAAATATCGTTTTAATTAGGGCGAAACTGTGGCTCACCCGTACATGGGGTGCGGGGTTGTGCGATAGTGGTGACGAAATGAGCAGATTAAGGACAAAGTAAATATTCCGTAAAGGGAGCGTGCGTTTGCTAATGAAGTTTCTGCCAATCTAATTATAAGGCGATGTTCGCGAGCGTATGCGTTTAATGGCGGTACAAACTGTCTATTACATCCCCCCGCATGACTGAAACACATACACACTGCCGTCAATGTCACGCTCGATTTATTCGTTCGGGTAACGCTATACGCCGGAGGATCAAAGGTGAAATTTTAAGTGCCGCTTCACGTTAAAATTATCCACGACTAATCGAGTTAGCAAACGCTTCATTTTACAGGTGATTTCAAAATGAATCGCAATAGTTGTTTTACATAAACATTTTCAATCCTTCAAAAACATTTATACTAACACTTTTAAAACAATTGAATAGACATAGATGTTTTTTAGCTTGTAAGCTTGCTATATCAACCTAAACACCTTTATGTGCTTCTGAAACACACATTTAATCAACTCAACTGTTACATTTCACCTTTCTTTTACACATCAAAAACGTACAGCATTACATTCGTATGCATCAAAGCGCAGCATCCTAGTACAATATATTTGATCTAGTTTTCAGTGTAACAAAAGACCTGCGGTAACATTCGCCTATCCTGCTCTCTGAAGGTCATTTGGCGTGTGCCGTTCTGGTCCTCTTACCTCCTTCATAGGAACTTCTGCTTTTCCATTTGGTGCTGTTTTATCTTCCTCTTTGGTTTTCCTCGTTTCCTGTTCTTCGTTTTCGGAATTCTGTCCGTTCTTGGTCTTCTGCTCTTCTCTGGCACAGATCTTAACTTCTTTTTCTCTAATCTTCTCCTCATCTTTTTCTTGTCTGATTTTACCGTTGTAGTAACCCTTCAGCTGCGTAATGCGAGATGCTGTTTCTTCTTTTTCTGGTCTTCCCTGTATAACCTATATACTACTCGTAGATATGCGTTACCTGGTAGGACTTTCAGCGCTACACATGGCCCTTTATATTTCTGTTGTAGTTCTGTTGTTTCCCTTGTGAAAACTATTGCTCCTTTCGCTACGACTATTTCTCCTACATCGTAATCTTTTCTTATCGAATTAATGTTTACAACCTTATTGGTTCCTGATTATGTTTTCTGGAGCTTGTAGTCTGGTATCCTCTGGATCTTCCAATGCCTGAATTTCGATTACATCTTGCATTTTCTAGACTGATTGTATCCATGTAACATCTACCTAGAAGAATTCAATGCGAATTGCACGTTTGTGCTCTCTGTTTGTATAGCTGGAATTAGTGTCATGTTCACTCTTTCTACCGACATATTCCTTTGAGTATGCCTGGAAGAATTTTAAATATGCTGTCCCTTTCGATTCACAAAACCTCTCAAATGCGTCTGCTCTAAAACACCATTACATTTGTATTCATCAGACATATACACCGACATACAGAATCACCACCCCAATTATTACAATATATTTTATCTTTTTTTTAGAGGTAATAATAGGAGTATTCTAACGAGCTAAAATACCATTATTTAATAGAAGTGTTACTTACATATTGTTACGTCGTACGAGTTCGAAAGCTTCTTATTTCCGACTTACCTCCTTTTATTTAAAACACTTGTGTAAAATACAATAAGTCCAAACACAACTATAGTTTAAAACTCCTTTAACTCAACACCAATAGTTCACTAAATCACTGCACTTCACACACTAATACTAAAAGCACCTGCTTCACTAAACCTTTCGCTCTCTTGATAGCTGCTGTTCGACCTCAGAACTACCCGCGCGCTCTCCGTTGGGCTATTTATACACCCATCGAAAATTCTAGAATGCCATCTTCCTGTCGTTATCTAAACTTCGCGAAGGTTCCATTGATAGAATGATCTGGAGAGTCTCGACATTCCCTGCCATCTGTCGAACGCTAGGATCACTGCTACGCCTATACTAAACCGCATCTACATGCCTGCTCTGGTTGGCGCTGATTTCGCTACCATGCAACAATATTATAAATTTAGCCTGTGTCAAACATTTCACTTGTCGAAGTAACTATATTTAAACTTATTTAACAGCCCACATAAAAATTTGCGCCTAAGCTTTTCTTTGTCTTTTTAAGAATGCAACCATGAATGCCATACAGTTGCGTTCTACCCTATCACATCCTATACTAGGAYCACCCAACAGATGAAGTGATCACGTGTAGTCCACACATCTATCACGTGATCGGAACCCCTTTCCTTCCGAAAAGCGTAACTTAAACTGCACAACAAATTTTAACATTTATTTTTTTGAGGCAACATAACCTCTCTTTTTCTGAACTTATCGAACGTTCAGATTTGGAATTTGCAACAGAAAAGTTTACTCAAAGATGGCGTATAGCAATATCTTACAATTAAAAAAGTTTTGCAATTTTAGTTTAATCTCGGTCGATTGGTAAGGTTGGCTAGTGTGAAACGGGGTTGAAGCAGATCTCCCTCGGTTGCGGAGAACCAATAGGAAAGCTGCGTTTGAAAATCACGTGAAGATCAAGCGTGTTTATTACTCCGTCTGTTGGGTGATCCAACTATAGTGGTTAATACAATTTTCATTTTCATGGCTTCTGTGTCACAACTGATTAAAATTAAATTTTTTGTTACTTAAAATTAAATGTTTGTTACTGTTTCTTGTTTAACTTAATGTGTTGCCTCGTTGCTTATATTATAGCACTTTCAAACTCTTCAAGGCAAAGACCGAATCAAGTAGTCCAATTAGTCCAAACTCCTTGGTCCCTGTAGCAATCCCTTAAGTGTTCTGCCGATGCTGTCCCTTATATGCTATATTGGAGATGAGTCGGGAGACTTTGGAGGAAAACCCAAAATCTTTACGCCAGCATTATGTATGAACTCCAATTATTTGAAGGTTATATGCGAAGTAGCGTTGTCTTGTTGGAAAAAGTGCGTTTGGAGCCTCAGTCAATTGCAACAGGTTGAAGAACTTCAGTGATGTACCGTTGCGATATTACGAGGGGTTTTTCGTAGTCTGCCATCCAACTTTCTGTAGGAGGAGTTCGAACCCCACACAACGCCTTGGTGACCATTCCGCATATTTTCGGGAAATGTTGTCAGCAATGTTTGAATAACATTTCCTATTATTGCCTTACTTTTCTCCTGATAATAATCAATGACGAGGACACCACGACTGTCCTCAAAAACCGCAGTAAGAACTTTTCCAGTCAATTTTCTGACCCGAAGCTTTTTGGTCTTGGAAAGCTAAAGTACTTCCATTCCGTTGCTTGTTGTTGCTTGTTGACCCCCAAATTGCAGCGTAAGACGTGTTCACGTCAGAAGAGGTTTCGCATTCTTTTCTTCTTGACATGAATAAAACGCACATATATACCTGTTTGTTGCTGGATTAAGAACATCTACCTACATTACTTTTGAGCTCCAGCTTATTATAAGTATTTTCAATTGTGTGGAACGCAGCTAGCCTTTAAACCAGTTATAATACTATTACTGGCTGGTAAGCTTTCGGATGCAAGCCTTCATTCTTAGTCATCAAGCCATAACTTTTGATAGGATTAATATCGGTAGTCAAAAAAAGATGTGGGAAGGTATGTAGAACATGTCGGACAAGAAGACTGGGAAATAATGAAGCTAGAGGAAACAAATATTTAAAGTGCAAAAAATAATACCGAACATGAGAAAAAGCAGCAGTCAAATCAAACTAGAAATAATTAAGAACTCATGAAAAAAATAAATGCATTTTCTACTACAGCTACTCAACTAAGTGTGGAAACAGGAAAGTATACCTGATGGCTGCGAAACTGCAATGGTCGATATTTTTTTTGCTTTACTGAGCGTTATTGGTGAAATCTATAAAACAGGTTTGAAAAACAGAAAAATTAAGCTCACACATCACCAGATGTAACATTTCTGAATTATATTCAGGAGATGAAGTAGTGTGCGACATCGTAATGTATTCACTCTGAAGAAAATTCGAAAATCCAAGATAGAGTCGTTTACGTTGGAATCATCGTGTTAAAGCAGAAAATTTTGGACAAACTTGTAAAAAGTGATATAACATATAGATAGTAGATGTGTGCATAATTTTTATCTATAACACGCTAATATAATTTTAAACATTATCTTAATTGTCCACCCGAATATTGCATTACCGAAATTACATGTTACTGCCAGAATCAACTGTTTCCGAAAGGGCCGCCTCATTCATCAAGATATTTAATTAGGTCCATGTCCGTAGTGGCTTGCTCCAACTTCGAACGGCCCTCTAATATTAATAAATCTCACTTACAAGCCCCAGATATCCATTACGTGAAACTCGCCATTGTTTTAGGGCCGACCGCGATTCGAAATGAATTAAATTCGCGATGATCTACGACGAATAATCAGAGGAGCTTCCAGTCACAATTTACGCCCTAAGCCGAGCTACTCGTAGCGACTTCTACAACATGAAAGCATTGTTCAAAGTTCTTGAGGCACTTCAGTATATCCAATTAAGGTCAGACAGTTTCAGGCGTAGAAAAGTTCACTGAAAATCTGGTAACAAAATGCTGCTTACACCAAAATATTAAAAATGTGGGGCAACTACTAATATAACTTTATTGTAAAGGTTTTTATATACTTTATTTAATATTCGTGGCTTGCTAGTTCAAGGCTTCGAAAAAAGTTTTATAAGGTTGCCCAAATGCAAACTATAATCAACTACGACGTTTACTAGAAAAAAATGAACGGCAATTGGTAGAAATAATAATAATACGTCAATTGCAGTCATGTAAGGTATTTATGTAACGGTGATATAAAATGGTATGTGATTCTTTCAAGAAATGGTAATTTTCGTTATCAACCCATAAATAAACAGTAAGGTAATTTTTAACTATTAAATATTTAACTAGATTTTAATAAACAATTATATAACTACTACGATAGTTACTGAATCTTTAAAATTGTAGGAACTTCGTAATTAGTAATTAATATTCTGGCTTCGGTTTTCCAGGTCCAGGTTTTTGAGTCTTGAAATATTGCATTATAAATTTTTGACCCTATTCGGCAAATTTTTGTAATTTCAAGGGCAATGTTATATATAGGTTTGTCAGAAGAGCATCGTACAAGAACTTCAGTGTTTTTTTGAGGCTACGATTTTGGGCATAGGTAAATGTGCTATAATGAGTTTGTAGTTCAGCTATGTTCAGCAGATTCAGTCACCAGTAGTGTGGCATTCACATGAGCGCAACTGTTGGTGTTAATTGGCCAGAAATTAAGCTTTCTACAAGGCGCCATTTAGATCTACAGATGATTCCTAAACTAGTTCAGCTTTTTTTGATTTCATGAAGGCCGTAGAAAAAAAGCGATTTGTATGAAGTTCGAACAAAAGATGCTGATAATAAATATATAACTAGGTTCCCTGTTGTTTTCTCTGTGTTAATATACTGAATAGCAATGTCAATATTCACCTGAAAATTAGGTACTATGACGATACTGAGATAGCCTGAGTTCACTGTCTATAGTGAGCACAACTGATGTCGACGGATTAATTGCTAAACCATGGCTAATGCAGCAATGATTTAACATTTCTATAGCTTTGCATATATATTGGTTTATAATGAAAACGTTATTTTTACTTGTACGATATATAATGATTATTAGAGATATAATTAGGTATTGTGCAGGTAAATGTATTAATTTAGTGAATTTATTAGTATTTAATCGAAGGTTCCTAATTTGGGTGGTACGAAGTTGTACTTCAGAAAATTTTTCAATGGTTTTTGACCACAAATGATCTGGATTTCTTAGTTTTTGCAGCTTGCAATATAATTAACATTTTATTTCCCAAATCCTAAAAATCTTCTAGTTCTATATTCAACAATTTGTCGCAGTTGCATTTATGTCACCTGAAATAATTCATACCTAGGTAAATATATTGTCTAAATCAAGTCGTTAGAATAAATCTTACCTTCGTACGTACATAAGTAATCGTTATCAGGCGCTTCTTTTCAACACTTTTTGTTGCAATTTTTTTTGCTATGTATCCATCTGTAACGTTTTAAAATGATGATGAGCTTCTGGCATTTAGACACATGGATGTCGTTAACGTTCAAAGTAGATTTGAACATTGAGTAACGTTGGAAGGTTTTGTCTGCTTTGATAATTCCGAAATTTACACTAGCAAAACTTTTGTATATATTTTGACCTCCTTACCGCTTAAACTTTACGAGCTTTCTCGGAGTACCTAAATTCAATTCTACACTTCTTGCTCTTCTCTGATTTTTTGTCTGCTAATCCTTCACCATCACTATCACTCATTTCTTAAATACCAAAAAACCAGACACCATATACCTATAAGAGAGTAGGTTGTAGCACAACCTACGTTATAATGTATGTATAACATAGGTTGTGGTTGTAGTAAATTGAATACACACCAGATTGAAAAAAGTAGCAATATCATATATCAAACAACATTATTGTTTCCGTATCAACGACGCTGTATAAGCCACCCATGTCTAATCGTATTTTCTCATTGTTTTGTGTATTTTATGATTTTAACACAAAAGTATGACCAACGAAAAATCATACATGTTCAGTTTGGCAACACAACAAAGATTTAATGCCTTGGCTGGCTGAAAAGGCCCGACTTGGTCTTGGCCTGGAAATGCCAGCCGCGGCATTCGCATTTTGTAAAAGAAATTTAAATAATTTACACCAAAGATAGGTAACCGTTTATAGTTACGTCACTAACAGTTAACAATTACAAATATCCTAATATAACCGTAAAACAAATAAATTGTGGTTCACAATGGTTTTTAAGTAGATGAAACTGAGTAATTCGACATGCAGCGACCTTGATACCTAAACGAACACTATACATTATACCATACCATATAGTCTAGCAAGTATCATTAAAGTAGTCGACCGCATGAATACGTTTATGAATTACTTTGTAAATAATTTAGTATAATACAAAAAGCATTAGTTTATAATTCGATGTATGTTGATGGCTTTCATTGTATGCCACTTCAAAGCTTTATTGAGCAGTTGGCTCAGTGGTCTAGGGGTATGATTTTCGCTTAGGGTGCGAGAGGTCCCGGGTTCAAATCCCGGCTGAGCCCAAATTTTTTTCCTTGGTTTTGTTTTATTATAGACACAATAAATTAATAACAACCTCATCCACACAATTATTGTCTATAACAAGTGTTTTCCGAATATGGTATACTTTATTGATTACTACGATGAATGTTTTTAGCGTACAACCAATATATTTTTTTGGGACAAACGCGATCACTATAGTTCAAAACTAACAAAAATTATCAATCTGATGTCTCGGTTACTTCTGTAACCCTTGTCAGGCAACCTTTTAAAAGTAAAAAAAATGTCCTTGCGTTGATTCTTTTAAAGCGGTTTTTCCGAAACAAGAACAGGTTTCATATTTTGTTGATTGTTGCTAATGAGTAAATTAATTTAGGATTCATTTGTATTATGGGATATAGATTGATACGCGATGAGCAAGTGTTCTAATAATGCCTTTTCACTTGTGTTTTATGTGCTTAACTTTTATTAATAGGTTTGCGTTCCTAAACCTAGACTATCTTGATTCGTCCTTATTTAATTAATCTGATAATTAAATATGCCTGAAATATATAAGTGGTTTGTTTCGTGCACCTGTATTCGTCAGTACCTACGTTTTTCCAACAAGCTGCTAATTTTCTCGACATGTAATATAGATTTCTCCAAACGTGTAATGTTCTCAAATCTATTTATGTGCTGCGGGCGATTGCTATCAGATTCTTCGGTGAAGTTTTTTGGATTAACCTCCCAGAACCTCAATTACGTAAAAAGGTGATTACTGACCGAACCACCCTTTCCGTTGGGCATTCTGCTGAAGAAGCAATTTAGACGAGCGTTCGATGTCGTTAATTAGAAAACGTTCCGCTGCTTTCCGCCCCCGGCTGGCCGATACAGGCGCAAATTTGTAATTGCTTCTGTCGTCGTTTTCGTTTTTTCCTAGTACTTGCGTCCAAAACGAAATAAATAAGAGCAATAGTCTACAACGTATTGTTACTCAATAAAAAAACCGTTAAAGAATTAATGCTATTTGTTTTGTTTGTTTTAATAGAAAAATCAGATAATTGTTATAGGTACCTATATCAGTCAGTTGCTAAATGGTTTATATCGTGATTCCACTTCACGTAAGCTATTGATTGAATTATTGTTTGCTTCGTTTTTACTTGTCCGTTCGTACCTCTTACTTAACACGCGTAAACTAAATGGTCTCTGTAAAATAATTATATGTATTTTTGTATTTATATGAAAAGGCTGGCATCATACTATTTCGTTATCCAAACTGAGTCATTTTAAGTATTTATTATTATTACTATTAAAACAGTTTTATGTAATGGTTCCTCTGCAGCTTAACAAATAGTATAACTAAAACTAGGTATAATACATTTTGAATAATATGAAAGGAGTTACCTGATGTATTAACAATACAGGCGAACTTTCATCAACCGTAGCATATGCCAGTAAGAATCTCAATATTTCCTATACACACATATATCATACATTTAAATTGATTTATAAATTCAAATATGAATCGTGGCTCCTGAATATACGTTCCAAATTTAATCTAAGATAAGGTTATTAATTTAATGCAAAACGCGTATAGTAATCCAAGAAATACGTTTTTACATTATTTCGTAGATATATTTCATTTATCCAGTCCAGAACACATTACCTATGTATATTCTGTTTATGCATTTCGCGTTTACTAAATTGAAGACACATTTCTTAAAGACTATATTTTAACATTTAAAACGCAAATAATAAAAAACTTACATGTAGGTACATATTTTCCTTAACAAGCAATATGTAAGTGTTAGTACCCTATTAAATACCCTGTTTAATTTTTCATCTAGTTACTATATGTTGCACTTATCATCCCACTCCTGATATCTATTATGTATTTTTCTTGATGATAATAATAATGTTGATGATGTTTAGCACTTAACAAACATTATATAATGTACATGTATAAACAAGCACAAGTATCAACTATCCCTAATAAGGACAACCAATATATACTGATAAACAAAATAGGCCATCACATACCAATCTACACATGATCGTACAACTACTATCTACTTCTTTGTACTGCTGCACATTCATTCCCCTTGTGGCTGCTAAAAGCTACTATACAAATACATATAGCAGACAACGGCATCTCAATAGCTTAGCATCGCCACTTTCTTATTTCTATTATGGTCTAATTATCAAACTGACTTCAACTCCAGGCAATATGGCTAACTACACCAATGAAGTAAATCACTTAACAATCTGCACTAAAGTGCTAGGAAGCCTCCCTATCTAATCTAATAATAATACTTTATAGAACCGACTGTTGCGCAGAACACATACAGTCGACTACCTCTGTAGGCAATTTATTGAAAACTCTTATCAAAAAACTCTTTATGGCAACACTTTAAACGTTTACTATTCATTTATGTCATTTCCTGAAAGCTACTGCCTATGGTGGTATCTAACATTAGTAAAACTGTAAAGAAAATGTTGTTATTATTGTTCACCTGCCAAAAACAAAAAACACTCTTAATAATTACCATGAAAATAAGGACAGTAATAATTTCTGGATATGCAGACAGAATGCCTGCCAAAGCTCCTGGTGGTTGGAGGCGGAGCTATTGCGCTGCAATTAGAGAAGAATGACGATCGTCTGATGTTTTAAAGTAACTAACTTGTGTTGTGCCGTAGTCTGTCAACTTGGTGCTAGCTATAATCATAATTTTGCACATTAGTTTTTTAACACAAGAACTGAGRCACTACAGAATCAACRGTAATTAGTTGACATCKTAAATTTCATTGTCCAATGTCCAGACAGGTATTTTCTGTMTCTAACAATAATGTAATCAACATAAATGTAGAATGACAACTTAGCATGCCTAGCCTCTCGAGACAGGCTGAGGGTCGTAACGCAGTTCACAATAGTGAGTTTAACATTAGTTGATGCGGTTTAGTTGTTTAGTGAAAGGGATTTACTTCTACTTATTTAGCACATTTAACATCTTGCTGTTGATTCTGCTTCAAATAAAGAACTAATAATTACTGATCCTAATGTAATTTAGACAGTGCTTCAAAAGCAGACAATATGTGGACTCGAACCTTAACCGTGAAAGTTATTACCATAAACTGCCATATTAAGATACAAAATGATATAACTAAAGTTGATTTTAAAAATATTGAAGTTGTTGTTGATCTAATAATCATTCAGGTATATACAGCATTACATGTAACGACTGTAACTCTGTTTATGTTGGACAAACGAGAACATCTTTTCTTATTGGGGAAAGTGAGCATTTAAAACCATTTAATAAATATAAATATACAGACATTGTAACTACAAATTCTTCGTTAGCGAATCATATATTAACATTACTCGTAAACGTACTTCCATTTTGGACAATTTAAAAAGTTCACATTTTTGTAAGAAATCATCAAAATTAAACTATTTCAAAATTTTAGAGATATACAAAATTTTAAATGTCCAAAATTGGACATTTCTAAATGATTTTTGCAATTTCAGTTGTCCCATTCTAAATTTTTTACTTGAACTCTAGTTTTTATGTTGCTGGTTTGAAAGCTGCTTTCCATTTTTTTTAGTCAAGATTGCTTGTTTAGATTTTTAGTTTCATTTTATAATTTTGACAATGTCATAATTTTTGTAATTTGGTACTGACGATGGCATATTAGTCAAAGCGCCTTTACCTGATAATAAATAATATATTGTGGGTTAAACTTGGCGAAGTTATTTAACAATAATAACAATACGAAGTAATCTACACGACAGGCGCTATGTTTGCGTTAAAAAGAGAAAACCGTGTCTTGCTTGACCCGTTCTTTTATGAACGCTCGTTACTATACAGAATGGAGCAACTTACTATATTTGGCGAATGCACGTAACCTTTACGTTTTTAAACAAGGTTTTTCTTATGGTCTACAGTGAAACTTACTAATTTAAAGTGAAACGCCCTGTATGTCATCGGAAATTTAGATTCCTCCTTTCCTTGTAGGTTAAGTTTGTGCATGACATATTTTTATACAAATTGACTTCTGCAGCGCTAAAGATCTATCTATGTCGAATTTATGAGTAGTATAAATGGGCCCTTCTTTAATTTTTTAATGTGTGCGTAGCTGGAGAGCGCGGAATGCAGTAAGCTAATCGATAATTTCCATAAGCGCCCTGGATGCATGAATCATTTATTGAAACCCTGTACACTTTATGATTTTTATTGTTTTTGTGCGTTTTATGTCAACAATGTCCGCTACTCAACAAAAAATAAGCGTCGAAACAAATAAAAAATAAATGAAAGTTGTCAAATCTGTTAACCGAGATTCATTGTGTAATACATATTACCAATTAATTTGTTTGTTTCTCAGTTTTCCATACTTCTAACTGCAGATCGTCTTGCAAATGAGTTTATCTACAAAAGAAATGGCAGACGTCATAAATTGCCTATTGGCTTCGAGAAGTTATGAAGGGAGATGTCTGTAATATGTTGAACTTTTTATTTTTAAAAAGCCTAATACTATACTTAACTTAAAGTGCCCTGGTAACACGAGGCAACAATATAAGTAAAGCAAAATGTACTAAATGTTACAAAAAAGGAACATACTGTGTTTATTAATAGTATACAATTATAGAATTATTTAGTAGTTACTAAAAGATAATGCATTTTTTGCGGTTTTATTTACGTATTTTGCGCTAGTTAACACTTGCAGTTTAATTTTTCCGGTACTAAATAAGATAAATATATTTGATCAGTGTCGTCTTCATCTTTTTATATCACATAGATATAACAAGTTTTGTTTATAGAACATGAAGAAGTATTTTGATCATGTCGTCTATGGAAATTGAAGCGAATTTTTACGAGTTTCAATTTCACGGCTCACTGGGTAAATATTCCTTGGCTGTTTAAAATTCTAAATGCACACTGGGTTCAGTAGATAGGTGACAATCAGCTTCTGTAGGAATATAAAGTATAGGAGGATGACCAAATGCCAAGAAAGGATCCTACAGTATAATATTTCTGTCATTATTTAAAGCGGTTTGCAAATAAATTGTAACTTTATAGTCAACTTTCATAGCAACTTAAAAAACAATATTTTGTAAACTTATCTTTTATAACTGTTCCTATTGAGTTGTGTACTGCGAGCTGTATTGTAAAAACTTCGAATTCAAACTTACTCCTGATGAGTTCGATTACTAATTCTTTTTAACAGTGTTAGTGTATACTACCTAGGATCTAACAAATGTAAATTCCACATTTCATTTCTAACCAGGTTAATAACTTGTAAAAGTGATCTGTACTCTGCCATTCTTTTATGAATTAGCATTAAAATTCAATGCATACAATACAACCCCAAAAATATCAGTAAACTCAAAAGAAAGCTCGTAGTTCTATGCTTACTAAAAATATATCGTTCATTCGAGATTAGTAAAAATTAACAAAAGTTACGGAATTTATAAGAAGTGAAGACTAGAACCCTGCAATACAGAATAATTTGAAATTTGCCATCCGTATTTACGTTGAGCTCCGGCGTGGCGTTCGTCGAACATGTCCAGTTTAATTTATTTATTCGAGTGAACTGGTAAATTCAGAGGACTTAGCTCTTAGCTCAATTCAGTGTGATGGCAGGCCGTCTCGTTAATATTTATTGGTCATTCTACCGTCAATTTTATCTCTATACAATGATGCTTTTCAGGAAGGAAATAGCAGGAATCTGCTTTTGGTGAAACTGGGATATTGGAACCAACTTGTTCACGCTACTTTTTTTACAAAAGGTCTCTTATTATTAAATTAAATGAAAATTGAAAAAAATTCCTAAACAAAGCTAAACAAAAATGATGTTCTTGAATACATAAATAATGTCATTATTTTAAAATAGACTGAAAAGAAAAATACATTAATTATGAAGCATCTTTACTCGTATCCTCGAATCAACAGCTTTTTCCCGATTACAGCTTATTTTCACAGTTTTTTGTATTGGTATCCCCAAGTATTGTATTTTCAGTATTCTATTATTTTAATGCTTTCGTCTTCGTTTTTGTTAAAATTGTAGCACACACGTATTTGTTGCAAATGAATGTAATTGCTTTGTAAATAGTCGCAAAGCTGTTGTCCTAAGATGTTCCGAAATCAAAATTCTCCTCAGAATGTATTATATTATAGCTTACCATAAGCTAGTCGGTCACAAGACCAGGTATGAAATATATGTTGTGTTCTAATGTTCTATGTTGAATTTTAACAATCAGTAATGGATAATGACCGTCCCGTACTAGAGGGCATATCACATTTTTTCATCCGGTAAGATATTTCAATGCTAGACGTAATCGAATTGAACAATCTGTTATCATGATTGAATACCAGGTTCAATTTTCTAATAAAGTATAATTATATACAATAAATTTATTAAAAATTTAGGTGTACCGTAAAAGTCAGGTCAGAAGTCGTTTAGCGTGCTGTAGTACCTATATGAAGATTATGCTGATTAAGATATGAGAAAATTTCGGGCCAGTCTGCACCCGATTATATATAATCCTGTAGTGGTCATAGTAAGAACTTTGTTCATTTTGCGCCTACAGTGTCCATAGATGGGACCGCAGATGCTATAGTTAGTTTCGTGCAGGACATACATATGCTCAGAACAATCAAGGCCTTTCGCCTTTCACAGCTGGACACAATATGATAAAATTGGATCCAAAATGTTGCTATATAATACGTCTTCTTTTATCCAAGTCTTTGTGAAAACAATGACATCATGTCCTCTTTCATTGAAGTCATGTTAAACTATTATTGAGAATTAAATAGTGAAACGCTRAAATGATAGTCGTGGTGCTGTCACAATTTTTATCCACATGGCTAATATTCCTAGTCTACCGCTTAGATTTTGTGTGACTTGCTTTAGGAAGTTACTTATTTATATTTACATAAGTGATATTTGGGGTAACGGGTATATCGAAGGGTTGTTCAGTCAATTTAGTTTTTTTTATTCTGTTCACATACATTCCCCTTAAAGTATGATAAAATGTTCAGCTATATTCATTGTTTACTTTTTCTGTGACAGCCGCTAAGGTTATACTTGTTTTTATGAGGTCGGCGATTTTTGTTTGTTAAAAGAAATGGATCAAAGAATTTGTATTAAATTTTGCGTAAAAATGAAATAAAGTGTAACAAAGTATGTGAAATGTTAGCAAAGGCCTATGGTGAGTCGGCTATGAGTAAAACAAGGATTTACGAGTGGTAGAAGCATTTCCAAGATGGCCGTGAAGACGTTGAAGATTACGAACTCCCCGGACGCCCCAGCAGATCAACAACCGATGAAAACGTGGAAAAAGTGAAAGAAATGGTTATGAACGATGGCCGAATTACAATCAGACAAGTCGCTCATGACATTGCCATATCGATTGGCTCATGCCATTAAATTTTTTCTAATGTTTTGGGTATGATATGAGAGCAGCAAAATTTGTTCCAAAATTGTTGAATTTTGAACAAAAACAGCGGCGAATGGAAATTGCTCAGGAGTCACTAAATGAAGTGATCGACAAAGCAGAATTACTGAAATGTATTATAATAAGTGACGAAACATGGGTTTACGGAAACTAAGGTGCAATCGTCCCAGTGGAGCTCGCCAAGACCGAAAAAGGTTCGACAATTGCGGTCAAACGTAAAGGTTTTGCTCACTCTGTTCTTCGATTTTAATGGTATAGTGCATCATGAGTTCTTGCCACCATGTCAAACGTTCAATAAGGAGTACTCTCTACAAGTTCAACGCCGTTTGCGTAAAGCAATCCGAAAAAATGCCCGGATATGTGGAAAAACAATTCATGGCTTTTGCACCACGATAATACACATTCCTCGCACTTCATTGCTTGCTCGTGAATTTTTGGCCAAAAACAATACTGGAACGATGCCTTAGCCTCCATATTCGCCTGACATGGCTTTATGAGACTTTTTCCCACTTACAATAATAAGGAGAACCTTAAAGGGCTGGCGTTTTACAAGCATTGATGACATTAAAATTGCATCGCTGAAAGAGCCAAAGCCTATCCCAAAGTTCGAGTTTGGAAAGTGTTTCGAGGCTTGGAAGAAGCGCTGGCACAAGTGCATAATATCTAAAGGGGATTATTTTGAAGGCGACAGCATTAATGTGGACGATTAAATTTTTTTTTCGAAAAATAAAAACCCCATTATTTTCTGAACATACCTAGTAGGTATGTGCTGAAAAATTATTCCCAGCTTTGACCAGGATTTTAACCCGGGACCATTAGGTTACTAGTCAAACGTGCTAACCACTGCACCATTCAAGCCCTATTCAAATTTCAGTTTAAATTGGCATATACATATATATACGTCAACGTTTGCGACATATAACGCTACTGAACGCCATCTGGAACATTTGTCGTAAACTTTGACGTGTATATGTCACTTGGACATGGAACTTGAATAGGGCTTTGATGGTGCAGTGGTTAGCACGTTTGACTAGTAATCAAAACGTCCCGGGTTCAAATTCTGGTCAAAGCTGGCAAATGTTTTCAATACATATATATATGCCTGTTACCCCTATAAATATTAATTATGTGAATTAAAAATACACCCAGGCGATTAATATCTTTATTTTTTTTTAATAGTGCTTTGGTGCACATTAGAAGTATGTTGTTTCCCAAACCATTCTTTGAGACTATTTTTGTCTATTTTTTCGTGATAATCACTGGCAGGTTTTGACAACAAAAAAATCAAAATGTTTAAACATATTTAATTTAACTAATATGTTTGGTACTTTAGGGCAGTGCTGATTATTATCATTGTAACCAATTTATACAATATCACTAGGAAACAAACAAAGGTGCACTTCAAGATATATAAATCAGCCACTTCAGAAGTATCTTCCTTGCTCTGCAAAGAACACACAAATATTTCGCAACCGTTGCATACGTCTTTCGGGTAAACTTCAACCCATTGCTTACGTTTTAAACCCCTCCCAGGTGCAGTGGGGAGGGCATAGCTTTTGCATGCAAAGCGCCTAGCCTATACAGCAGAAACAATGCGGTGGGTCGCATACATAAATTATGACCGAACGGCGCCAGTTTGTTGCATAGCGAACTATTTTATTCATTTTCGTGCCATTTTTGCTGCAAGGTTTGCGCAGCCATTATAATACACATTTACATCGCATAATACTTAAAGTGCGCTTATGTTTTTGGTCGCTGCCATTTTCGTATCGTATTTACGAGTGCATGTTTAAAGAGCTGTACTGCATTTTCACCACGCCAATCAGTTGGATTTAGTATTAACAGCGCTGGCGTTTACATATCTAGGGATGCTTGCAACCATCTAAAACGGTGGAAATGATAATTTCGTGCCTTTCAACACATGTGTCTTATACCTATATCTGGGTATAGCTTACAGGCTTACTCTCTATTATTGATTGATTAATTGATTCTTAAACCAAATAGCGGTAAGCATTACTGCCATTCCCGGATATCCCACCGCCGGACTGCTTAGTGTTAAGAGTTATTAAGGGTTGACTTAATCCTTCAAAATCTCTATTATAATCCTCCATTATCAATGATACTTGAATACTTGTATCCCGTGACAGAATGAAATCATAGATTTGTGGCAGTTCTATCTAAATGGGTAGCGAGTGAATCAATCACTAAACTAGTTACTAACCTAAGCGACAATAACAATTTTCACTTTTTGTGGTGTACTGAGGACGGAATTAAAAATGCATGTTCTATTGACGAGTTTATTCTTCCAACTGGCTATCCCAGATAAGCCGAGTACAAAAAACATCGAAAAACTCCTATAAGAAATCCCATTTAATATATTTAGCAGCGGAATATACCACATTCTTCCCCCCTAAAGAAATTTTCAAATTATAAATTTTTAACTAACTTAAAATTAAGTATAATTTAGCCTCTCCGGCGCTCTCCTTATACGTTTCGGCCTACAGTTTGGAGAAGTTGACATTTTAATTTTTTTTACTTCTTTGCCAAAAACTTGAGGAGGCGAAACGGCTTCCCTCTTACCTGAAAACTGTTCAATATTGACTTGCAACGGGTTATCATTCTCTGTAAGAGGCAAACCATTTTGAATGCATTTTCTAATTTGGTTCGTATGTCTTTTCCAGGTTGTTTGAAGCTCAGGCACAACAACAATATATGTACATTTTCCAATTCTTTTTGTGATTTTCGCAACAATCCAACTTGGTTTAGAGAAACGATAATCTCGCACATACACTCTATCCCCCACAACAAAAACAACCCCTCGCCTGCCACCAAAATTTTTACTTTGAATTTTTTGTTTTTGTTCAACTCGTAATTTTATTTTAGAATCTGGACGCAAAAGATCGAATTTTGTGCGGATGTCTCTACCTAACATCAACATTGAAGGAGTAACACCCGTAGTACAATGAACTGTGCTTCTGTAGTCAAACAAAAAATTACTAATTGCAAAATTTAAATCTATCTGTTGATTTTGACTTAAAGCATTTTTTAAAGCCTTTTTAACAGTTTTAACGGCGTTTTTCGGCTGCTCCATTCGACTGAGGGTGAAAGGGCGGTGACGTAATTTGTTCAATTTGGAATTGCTTCAAGAATGACTGAAACTCTTTGCTCCTACAAAGATTAGTAGCATTATCGGAAACAATAACACGTGGAATACCGAACCTTGCGAAGACGCTATGAAGGGCTGTAATGGTAAAATGAGCGGTAATATTCGAAGTTGGAAACACTTCTATCCATTTCGAATGTGCATCTAAAATAATTAAAAAATGTCTGTTTAGGAATGGTCCTAAATAATCAATGTGTATCCGCGAAAAAACTTCTTCTGGCCATCTCCAAGTAACTGTAGTAACATACTTTTCCTTAAATTATTAGGAATTACGACTCTATTATTCCAAAGCAATACTTCATCTTCGATAGTAAGTTGATTACGTAAGTCAAAATATGGTTTAAACAAATTGTCCTTTTTGGCATAGTTGGGCCAATCTGAACGTACAAAGTTCAAAATTTTAGACAAAACATTATCAAATTTAATTTGTCTTTTAACAAATTCAAAATTTACGTATGGATTTTCTGCAAAATAATTTAAATAGTCTACATCTTTTTCAGACTGTAAATCATCGACAGGCAACCTTGATAAACAATCTGCTGTATTTTCTTCTGATTTTACGTATTGCAGCTTATACTGATAATTTGAAACGAAAACGGCCCATCTCCGCAACCGGTTTGCTGAATACTGAGGTATGCTCTTACTCGGATGGAAAATAGCGATAAGAGGTTTATTATCACATTCTAGAATAAATTCGCGACCATATAAATACTGGTGGAATTTTTTTATACCAAATATGATAGCGTACGCTTCTCTTTCAATTTGACTCCAAGCCCTTTGAGCGGCAGTTAATGTCTGAGAGGCAAATGCGATGGGCTTTTCCTCTCCATTATCAAAAATGTGAGCAATCACTGCCCCCACTCCAACTTGACACGCGTCCGTTGTCAACTTAATTGTTTTATTCGGATCAAAAAGTGTTAATACAGGCGCTGAAGTTAAACAATTCTTTACTGTACTAAGTGCCTGTTTACATTGTTTATTCCAGTCCCAAGCAATTTCTTTTTTTAACAATTTATGCAATGGTTCCAAAATTGTAGATAAATTTGGCACAAATTTTCCATAATAATTTATTAGTCCCAAGAGTGACTTTAGTTCTGTTACATTTGTAGGGTCTGGGCAGTTATTTATCGCTTTCACTTTTTCAGCAGACGTATGTACCCCGTCTTTATCAATAATAAACCCCAAATACTTAACTTGTTCTTGAAAAAAATTACATTTTTCCAGCGATATTCTTAGACCTGCATCCTGCAATCGCAGTAATACTTGTTCGATTCGTTCGACATTTTCGACTACATTTTTGCCACAAATTAACACATCATCTATAAAAACAATGACTCCTTCAATGCCTGTAAGCAAAGACTCCATAATTTTTTGAAATTTCGCGGGTGCACAGGCAACTCCGAAGGGTAGTCTCTGGTAGCGAAAGAGTCCCTTATGTGTCGAGATCGTAACTAACTCTTTAGACGTTTCATCTAATAAGAGCTGATTATACGCTTGTGACAAATCCAGTTTTGAAAATATTTTGGTCCCCGCAACACACGCAAACAAATCTTCGACCCGCGGTAACGGATATTGATCTATTATCAAATACGGATTGAGCGTTGCTTTAAAATCGCCACAAATTCTCAGGGTCCCATCACTTTTTAGAACAGGAACTATGGGCGTAGCCCAATCTGAAAAATCGACCGGAACCAAAACATTTAATTTTACTAATCTATCTAATTCATCTTCAACCTTAGACTTCATACTAAAGGGTAAAGGTCGGGCTCTAACAAATTTAGGCTGGACATTATCATCCTTTAATTGCAAACGAACTGTACCCTTCGTAAAGGTACCAAGTCCCTTGGAAAAAACGTTTGGAAATTTTTTTACTAAAGCGGTTACAGACAAAGCTTTATCGGAAACATGATTTAATTCTGTAAATCCTAGATTAAATAATCGCATAAAATCTCTCCCTAATACTGTTGGACCGCCATTTTGAACAACAAAAATTTCTAAATCTGCAACCTTATTCTTATAGCAACATTTAAAAATGTGTGAACCTAAGGTATTCAGTTTGTCACCATGCCATACATACAAACTGACACTAGGCGCAGTTAACGGAATACTTTTAAAAAGTTTATTCCACAATTTTTCAGACATTGCAGATCTGCTTGCACCCGAATCTAACTCTGCCGAAAGTTCTACATTATCTAATGTAATATCAAGAACAATAGGATCTCTATCATCATTAGTACTTAATAAAAACAACTCATCCTCAATTCCGTCGACACCACTTCTGGAAGAGTTGGCTGGCTGCTCGGATGCAGAACTCCCGCTGCAATGCGGCCTGCTAATGTCACTTAGCAGACAATTTTGTAGCCTTCTACCCTGCTGTTGCTTTACTTTGGGACAAACAGGCGAGAGATGCCCCTTCACATGACACGTATGGCACACGTAATTTTTGAACCGGCACACACTTGTCACGTGATTTCTTCTACCGCACACACCACACTTGTCGTTGCTGCGTTGACTCCCAAAATGTCCTTCCAAATGACCACCACTCTTGCTCCTGTTTTTGCTTGATGGTAAATGTTGGATACTTTCCATTTTAACATCAAACACTGGTTTCGTAGCCATCTTGGTAGCTGCTAGGGTAACGATGTCGGCAAACTTGGCGTCCGCCTTTTCTTCAAAAAGACGCTCCTGGACAGTTCCCTTCCCGAATCCCATTATAAACTTGTCTCTCAATACCATATCAAGGATATTCTCTGGAAATTCGCACTTTGTAGCTTTGTAGCTTCTCAGGCGAGCTGCCCATTCTTGAGCATTTTCTTCAGGCACTTTTTTTGACTCATAAAACTTGCTGCGTGACAGAAACACTGATTCTGAAGATTTATAGTGTTGATTAAACAACTTGATCAGCTCATCAAAAGACTTATCCTCAGGAACAACAGGCATACATAAATTATAAATTAGCTGGTAAGCCTCTTCGCTTAATGCGTTCAACAGCATGGCCCTTTTCATACTACCATCGGAAATTTTGTTCACGATGAAGTAATTATCCATGCGTCGCTTGTAGATTGACCAGTCCGAAATGTGAGGGTTGAATTCTCGCAATTGGCCGTAATATGACGTACCGCTTGAGCTCGAGTTCGTCGCCTCTTCCTTTGTCTCAGGCATTTCTTCTAATCACCTTCTCACTAATTCGGACACAACATAAAAACTTGACACACCTCCCCACTGAAACAGTGGCGAGGTAAAAAAACTATGGAGATAATCTCCCAATTCGCGTAATCCTCGTCGCCAAATTTGTGGTGTACTGAGGACGGAATTAAAAATGCATGTTCTATTGACGAGTTTATTCTTCCAACTGGCTATCCCAGATAAGCCGAGTACAAAAAACATCGAAAAACTCCTATAAGAAATCCCATTTAATATATTTAGCAGCGGAATATACCACACTTTTAGTTATGGACTGTAAATAATAAGTACAGAGGCTATTGCCGGATTACTCGGTCATTGTATGAATAGTTAAACTGTAAAAAAATTATATCAGAAAGAAAATATAATAGTAATTGACAAATGATATGGCAGTCTCTTAATTAAAGTAATACTTTTTTGATAGCGTCCTAAAAAGTACATAATAAATAAGAAAAATTTGATTATCGGCGAAATGATAAAATAAAAATATTTTTTACAATTAAAAACATTCTTCGGTGCTGAAATTTATTATGTCATTTTCTGGATATGCAATTTTTTCTTATTTACTACTTTTGGACACCATCATAAAATCATTCTTTTAAAAATATTTTTTGTTACATTACCATTGTACAGAGTTTCTATAAATGATTCATGCAAAGCGGGCGGCGTTGATTTCTGAATTCTTTGTGCCGCCTTTATGTAACTGCTGCCAAGCTACAATAAGCACGGCGATAGTACTGAAGGCTACAGACCAAGTTACAGTCACGAAATTGATGGCCTTATAAGATTTTCCAACACTTTACGGTTCTATTTTTCTGCCAAAGGTAAGACATTACAATAATCGTAATCTCTACAGTCTACACCCTTGCAGTAAAAGCTTTATGGAGTGCAGCTAGCGTTACTACGACTTAGTCCCAGACTAGTAGTCTCTGAATTTTACCATTGAGGCAGGCTAAAAACATCTATTAGTCCATCACAATACAATTATTTAACAGGCTTAATGTAGCAACCACAACCTCACAAATACGATGCATAACCTAAAAGTTATACGAAACCGTGTCATCTCACTCCAAAATGTGAGCTTTCTGCAACCTTAAAGTTGATTATCTCACAAAACACTACAGAATATGTTGAAAATACACACTCCCATGCGTTTTCGCATATTAAAATACATCAAATAATTCATAAATCGACAAATGACAAGTATACGTCAAAGCAATAGTTGTGTTCACTTTCCGGAGAGGCGGCAAATTAATTTAATCGATAATTTCCATCATTTATAGAAACCCTATAGTATCATGACAACATAGCATGCACACCAATTTTACTAAATAGCAGTGCATTCTGTGGAAGTCTGACGATACCTTGTTTTTGACGTTAACACTTCTTATATCGCACTTTAGCAATCATTTTGTGAACCTGTCTATATAGGTAAGTGATGTAGCGGTGACTTTACGAACTACAACGCAGGTTGTTACGGTCTGTAAGTATAGGAAAAGCCCAGTGAAACGGTAAATTGTTTTAAATGATTAACCTTTGTCATATTCATTTTAAGCAGTGTTTACTACGTTATACCACTTTATTTATTATACATTTATATAATCATAAAGTGTTATAAAGTAGTCAAAAAGTTTTTAACTGTTTAAAAACGGAGTACTACAAAAAGTATTGTATTTGCAACTTAGAATCCACGTTATTTTGGGACAAAAGGCTTTGCAGAATAATAACCCTTGTTTATGTTACCAATTACATAATCCATTTACATGTAAGTAAAAAGAGTCAAAGGTACGGTGTGCGTGTTTCTGTGTTGGAATACAAGGTCACGTTTGCGTCGATCCTGCTCTGTGCTGAAATATTCAGTAGCATTAATGCATTATTAATTTTTAAGTATTGAACTTCGTCGCCAGCAATTTACTGTAGAAATTCCTATATTCCCCACTATCGATCATCATTATCGAAGATATAAAAGCGCTGGGATTAATATCACATCTCGTCTGGAATGGATAAAAATGAGAAAGGTGGTAAAGGATACGGCCTCGAGAGTCTGTAATCAATTGCCATCTTTCTTGAGCATTGACGGGCGCGGCAGAGCAAATGCTTCTGGGCCGTGACCGTGGTACCCAAGAATCTGTTTATGGATATGGGTTTTAAGAAAATCTACTGATAGGGAATGTATGTTTGCTACACTTAGAACTGTCGAGGAAATGTGTCGGAAAATAAATTATTTATATTAAACACAAACTTTACACCAGCTCCGCAGCTCATAAACTATCTATAAATGTAATATTAAAAGTAAGTGTTATATGGAATTTGTGTTCGTTGATGAAAATGAGATTCTGAAATTTGTTAACAATATCAAAACTAAAGCATTTGGGCATGACTATATTACAATAGATCTTATCAAATTATTGTTTGGGACATAATATATTTCCGAAACCGTAGAAAACTTCTCTGATTAATCCAGTTGCAAAAAAGTTACGACACCAGCTAGTTTTAATGACGTTAGGCTCATAAGTATCTTGCCAATACTGTCAAAAATACTCGAGAAAGTAATGTACAATCAAACGAATATGCATGGAAAAGATGTGATCTACTTCCTAATTATCAATCAGCTTTCGGAAAAGTATATAGTTGTGAATCTGCGCTACTTCTCGTGTTGTAGGAAATCTTAACATGTATGGATAAGAATCAGTTTGTTGTTCTAGCATTGCTTGACTTCTCAAAGGTATTCGATACCATTAATCACGAACTGTCAGTAGCTATTCTTGATCATCTTGGCTTTAAGGCTTCTGCTTGTAAGTTGATATCAAGCTTTCTGAATGATAGAATACAGATATTAAGAGTCCTTAATAAATTGTCTGGTCCAGGTCGAGTGGTGTGCGTGTGCCGCAGGGGTCTATTCTGGGTCGCCTGTTATTCATGCTGTACACCTCGACAATTGTCTCTAGCATTAGGTTCAGCAAATACCACTTGTACGCTGATAACACTCTGAATGAAGATTTGGCTAGTTTCTCTAGGGCTGCTGAACGTCACTCGCTTATGATTATCCTCAAAAATCTAAACTTATGTTCTTTGGAGGTCAGTTTGAATCGAGCTCAGTTAGTTAACAAATTAAACATTCAAATCGACGGTACTCAGCTAAAGTTTACCATATAATTACCATATAAATACATTAATTCAAAGGGCCTTTGCCAAACTAAAACTAATTTATAATATCCGAAAATTTATCGACTTTAAAACAAAAATTCTCTTATGCGAGATGTTGGTTCTGTCGCACTTTAATTATGCATCTACGTTGTATGATCCCTGCCTGGACCGGGCAGATGAATGGAGAATACAAGTTGTTCAAAACTCTTGCCTTCGCTTAATTTGTGGTATTAGACGACGTCGACATATTACTCACAAACTGAAGTGTATACCTTGGCTGAATATGAAGACCCGCCGCTTCTTGCATGCGACGTGACTCTATCACAAAATTATTGTACATAAAATACCCCCTTATTTGCATAACAAAATTAGATTTAGGATAGACGTACATCACATAAATATACGTAGAAAGGATGTTCTCGCAGTTCCTTTTCATAAACATTCCTTTTACAGCMAATCATTCTCTTCCAACATCTCTTGCAACTGCATTGTTAGTACCCAATCAGATCTAWCTMTTCTTAGTGTGTAGATCTTAGATCCGGCAACTTCTACGTCGTTGGGAAGATCAGTATGGTGACTACTAACTGAAATTAGTTTGTGGTAGAAAAGTCGGCTGAGTATTGCAGTAGCGTCCTCCCTTCTTCTGTTTTTCATAAATAGAAAATAAATCACTGTGAGAATGCTTCCAAGCAGCAATGCTGATTGATTGATTTGGCACAAACAAAGTTGACTTTATGACCACGATTATTTAGAACCACAACTTTCTTAGCGTTGGCCGTTATTAATGGATGTGAAAAAGTCTCTTCTTTCTGTTACGCAGTGCTAGAAGTACAAACTGAGAGTCTAATATAATACAGTCAATAGAACAAACCCTTTTTTTAAACAAAAGTACTTATTAATTGCACTCATTCAAGTGTAAATATAGGTATTTCTGGATCAGAGCAGAACATGCTAGAGAAGTGGAGAGACACCCTCCGCTGATTCAGATCCTTATGTATAAATGGTGTACTGTCAGATACAGCAGAACACAAAATTGCTTTCACTTATTTTCAAGCCATTGCTGCTCACGTTTGACACATTATAAATTTGTTTCAGTGCAACAATAATGTGTTCTTTGATAAAAGTGGAATATGGATCTAGGAATGAAATTTTTTAAGCAGATGGAATATTAGAGAGCAGTTTCGCACAAACCTAAGTAGACACTGCATTTGACATTGCATTCTGCATCAGTCGCGGCTGTTCAATAAGTGCCAACGTGCCATGGCACTACCAGCAAAACTGTAGAAAAATGTTTTTTACAATCAAAAATTGAATTATAATTTATCTCAAAGTGGTTGAATTTGTGTGAACATCGGCGGAACTGCAGAACGCACCCACTCATACACGATTACTGCCCGCGCCCAGCACCAGCATTCGATCCAACTTCACGCTCGTGCCAGCTCCGAAATGGCATGGCATCACAGCAGCTTTTGGATCTCCGCGGAGAGCAAGAGGATGCGAGGAGTATGCAAGTTTAAGTGGACGTTCGTGCCAGTGAGTCGATTGGCACGGATGCAGTTCAGAGCGACAGTTTTCAGCCGACGCGATTTAATGCGTTCGCCGCATACGAGTATACTCATTAGCTAAGATAAAAGATTTCATTTTTTGGTTGACATTTTTTCACAGAATTATGCCCCACGTAGAAATCATTTTCCAGCAGTTGCAAGCGACAAATACAGATCCAATTAAGGTTAAACGGAATTTAAAAACTTTGAAAATGCAGTGCAAAGAGAATCTGTGATCAAATGGACGAAATAATTTAAGAACTGGAGTTGGAATTTTCTGCAGATGAGACGATGAGTCGGAGAAAACGCCCCATTGTGGATAACTCATCAAGTAAGAAAAGGTAAGCATTAGAAGATTGTGACACTATTATCTAACAAATTAAAATCAGATTCTCTTTTACGGGGCACATCAAGGCTACAAAGAAACAATTTTCCCGACAGTCTTCTCGTGGAAGTAGTAAATGACTATTTTTGGAAAAGAGTAGACTGAAAACCGAACTAACGGTAATTTATGAGAGAGGAGATGCAGGTGGTTTCTGGGGTTATTTCGTTTTTAACCTCGGTTTCTCAAGACGAAATACGCTGTACCTTTCAAGAAACATCAAAACTTCTGGAAATTTTACTTACTTCACATATGTCGACGCCTGGGACTGAACGATGTTCTATGTTGAAAAGAATTAAAACTTTTCTGAGAAATTCTATGAAAGAAGAAAGATTGAATGGCTCAGCTGAAAAACGATTACTAAATACTTAATATTGACAATTTTAATGCGAGGGATTGACAATTTTGCAAGCAGAAAAGAGCGCCGAATGGATTTTGTTTATCGGGCAATATAAAAACTACATAGTGACTTAAGACACGTAATTGACGATCGCGTTGTTATGCAGTGTAGGTTTTTAACGAGGTACCTAACTTGTTTTGGATGGAAACGTGTGATGCCAAATATGGTAGGTGACTTACGTACATATTTTATAAATTGGATATTTTAAACTACCATTTTATAATTTATCTCTTTAGTTTTATAATCGTTTGAAACATATCGAATTTTTGGCACTACCTTGCGATACAGACACGAGCCGCCACTGTTGTGCATTGTAGACTTTGGAGGCAGTAAGTACCAAGATATACCCGAAATACTAGCAGGTTCTACACCCACTACAACACCAGCGTATAATCGGAACAGTATTTGTTTGGCTAGGCATCTAAAACCATTTCATTGAGACTGTTTCGCTTAGGGATCACAGTCTCTCATTAAACTGTTAGAAACCGTGTGGATGCAGCAGATCGATGCAACAGTCATCACACAGCACAAGGACATGTGGAATGAACTGAACCACATCCTTAAGTTTTGAGTTTCGACCAGATAGCAGAAGAGTAAGGGTTTGGTTTGGTTTATACATGATTTGGGACAGTACATTCTCCTTCATAAAACAGTTCGCTTACATCGATAGAATAAGTGCTGCGGAGCTGCGGAACACAGTTAACAGTAMTCCCAAAGAAAGTTAATACGACTTATAGTTAATATTTTTGGTAATCCTCTATTTGAAAATCTTTTGAGGGTACAATCGCGATTTGTTCACCAGAAAGTTAGTTTAAGCATGTCAAAGAAGTTTGTTAAGCCGTTATTAATTCGCTAGGTAGCAATATATCGTACTAAGTAACAGCAGCAACAACTGCAAATTTTTTTGTTATACTGCTTAATTAATTAATAATTTTATTAATAATGAATTTGCAAGCATATTTGACCCTAAAATAGACCCAAATTTCACAAATACGTAAAAAAGCTTCCTTAGATCATTTTGGGGAGTGAAGTTATTGTTATCGTAGCAAATGAAAACAATATTCGGCACATATAGTTACGTTACTTTTAGTTATGTTCAGTAGATATTATACCTCAATAAGCTTTCTTGAAATTAGTGGCTCCTTACAGCCCTTACACTTTCACACTATAAAACAAAACTTCTTCATTAGCTGCCATCACCATCAGCGAAACAAATAGGAGGTGCGCAAATGCAACAAGGACGTAAAAGACCCTCGGCAAGATACCGAGCAGTTACGTCGAATCTAGTTCATAAAGTTGCTGGCAACCCTGAGCGGCAGCTGCAGCGCAATAAAACTTGGAACGCTCGGCTCCTTTTGCTGTTTTTAAGCGAATTTCATTACGCTCTTAATATATCCCTCGCTCACCTCCAAGATATTGAGTTTCCTTACGTCTTATGCAGATTCGAAGGTATATTACGCGCGCTTTAAGCTCGCTATGCATATGCGATAAGCAGGAGTTGCCACCCAACTAGAAGAACGTAACGAGATGTTGTTTAATGCACGGCATGTGTAGGAGTAGCTCTTTAACGGCAGTTCAACTATAAGAGCGAAGCAGCTGCAGTTTTAAACTGCTCTAATTCGCTCCTGGGGAAAATTGAACTATTAAGAGGTAGAGCACGAATTCCTACTTCCAGTTTAGCAACTGAGAGGAGTTTCAACTCTCGCATCTGCTGGTGTTGCTGTTGAGGTTTCAGTTTTAGGTCTTTGCCGATTTCGGTTACGGATTGTGACAATAAAATTGTACATCTTAACGGTTTCTTCAAGGTGCCCGGGYTTTTTGGAAGCGTAAGATTCTGATACTACATAGGATTACCATTCGCTGGTCAAAGGCAGGACATGTTTTCTTCAATGCTATCATATCTGTCCAGCCGGCTTAAATAATGTGTTGGACTATTTGAAATTTTGTCTTTTTAACACTGTAATATAGACGATGTAGCACCAAAGACCCCTCGCTTCATAGCTTCTTCACAATTATTTACAATAAAATATTTTTGGTTACTAATGGCGTACCGCATTCTAAGGGTGTATCAAACTCATGTTATTTTATATTGCAGATTTCGAATGTACTTACTTTCTTATGTAACATGTTATACCCCTAAATTAAAACTTTTTCTTCTCCAAATGTTTTACGTTTTCACGTATTAAATTGGGAGACAAACTAAGAATTTTTTGAGTACTTTACCGAAAGAAGTTTTCTGAATGAAACCCGCAAAAAACACCGCGTTGGATAGCCAAAATTCAAAATTCTTCATTGGTACCAAAACAACCACACATTTCTTAACAAAAATTCAGAGAGAAACCCAGTTGAAACTCCAGTTTGTTGAAAGATGTTCTTTTCCTTWCCCAAGTCTGTCATGATAACACAAAAGAAAAAAAAACAGTGAMCTGTCGGCAGCGTCATTGTTTTCTAATATACGTTGAAAAAAAATTCTTCATACTCAAGAAGAATTAGGTAGTTAACGTAGTGTTCATTCTTGGAAAATGTTACAGCATTCGCTTWTTGGCATCACGAGTGTACACGACACGCAAATACACGGGATGCCATTGCGCATATTCGCAGCTCACCTCGCACAGATCTGACGTCACTCTCGAGCGAAAATCCGAATATTATCATAAGCGTGACACTGTATTTTTAACTTATATCTCTGTATCGCTAAAAAGATCATTTTTATCCCAATTTTCCTTGTACTTTTACGATTCTGGTGGTTTGTAAGTTACATCGGACATTATATTATATTATATTAAATTTTTTGACATGCGAGGAATTTTTTGTGTTAAAAGATAAAGGTAAACTTAAGCGAGACCAAATATCACATACACATTGAAAATGGGTTTAGTGAAAAAGTCAGTTCGATATCTCTCTTACAACCAAAGTTACAGGTATCTATGTGACCGGAATTGCCAGCGCTTATAAAGTTTTACTTCAACCCCTACGAGTTTTTATGAACTACATATATCTTTTTATATTGTATGAGTGTGTATCTACTATAGTTATCACAAAAAAAAATACATATAAAGCACGGCTTATTCGATACGAGCCGCAATATCGCGTCTGCGCCTACGTCCGTAACTTGTAATAATTTCGTGTATCCATTTTTCACATTTCTCTTCAACACTAAACTCATTTTAACTAACTGACGTCAACACAAATAAAAGTGACATTAGGTTGGTTCTAATTAAACAGTGTGCACGGATGGAGTTGAAAGGAGGAAAACTTTTTTGTTTTCGACTTTACGGTAAAAGTAAATCTTTATGTAGGTTCTGATTTTTTTATAAAAAATAACATTGTCATAAAAATTTGAGGTCAGATATAAGGGATGTCTATGAATTAAAAAAAAACATGAATATTTTGTGGCGTGAGCTACATTATGCCTTTATTGTGTTAGAACGAAATATTTAACTTTGTATATGTATGTTACCATTTTTCCACTTATTTTGTCAATTCTTCGGGAAGTAACATTCCATTGCTTTGCAACGTCCTCGTTTATTAGGGAACACGTGGCCACAGCACAATTGGTTATAGTAATTGTAAATATATGGGTAACAGCACATCACTAACAATTAACAGTACAATAAAATAACGAAAACAAACGTTTTTACAATCTCTGAACACCTCATGATCACAGAAGTTCACGATACAGGCAACTCCTGCTGCCCGGGGGCGTGGCTTGAAGCTTTGAATGTGACGTAATGCGCAGAACTGGTCACAATATGCAGAATTAATGCCATACCGTGTTTGTGTACCGTGATCTCGAACCACGTACCTACGTTTTAAAAAGTGTTGGATAAGTTTACAACTACTGAGAGTGTTATGCGAGTAAGGAGAGATAGAGAAAAGTCATTTTTAACGGAGGCTAATGAATTGGAAGTTCTTGAGGCAGCTGTTGAAAAAATCAAGGATGGTCAGTTTCTGATGAGAAAAGGTTTAAGGGCAAAACCGCTAAAGGGTGTAACATGTTACAAAAAAAGTAAGTACTCTTCTATTGAGGACATAGGTTTGACACGCCACTGGAAGATGGCACGGCACTGATGACCAGAAATATGAAAAAAAACCTGGCGATAGTAATTGTCAAAATTTTGCTTTTAGACTTTTTTCAATATCTTCTATAGTAAAGGTGCTATGGATCGAGGGGTCTTGGATGCAACACCCTGTACAATATTTAACCAATTTTAATTCGGTTTTGCTCGCTTTAAATACTTGCTGATTATTGTGTCACAGCTGTATGCTTGTCGTTAATTTTTTTTTTGCTATGATAAACTTTATGTAACCCACCTAGCTGAAGAAACTACATATGTAATTTCTTAAGTCTACACAATATTTTCAGGGCATCGCAATTTTTTGTACAGGCAATCTTATTTTAATAGAAAGAGGACGAGGCTATTTTGTTGTAGACATACTTACTTATGCATGGTAAGCAAGATGATACTGATACATTTGACAATCTACAGGATTTAAGTTAAAATGTATGCAATGCACAGTACAACACACAGGCAATTGATCAGTATTGCTGTGTCAGCATTATATGTTCTTATGTTATATCTACTTGCACATACCATATTGTTACGAAATTACTCGAATACTGCTGATTTCTGACATAACTCATTTTATTTAAAACGCTTGTCTAAATACAACTAGTTCACAATACTACTATTTTAACACTAATAAACACTAAATCACTATACTGCATACACTTGCACTCAAAACACCTGTCTCACTAAGCCTTTCGCTCGCTTGATAACCGTTATTCGAATTCAGAACTGTCCGCGCACTCTCCATCGGGCTATTTATACCCCTATTGAAAACGTCGATTGTCGATTCTTTTTTACCGCGCGAGTTTCGGCAATGTGCATCGATTTTTGAGTTCCCCACCGCCAGATGGTTTCGGAAACTGCCGTAATTGAAGATATTCTCGTTTTCTATTAAATCCTCCAGAATATTTTCATATGAAAAGCTACCAAAGTAGATATCTACTAGCATATTTAAGGCCCTACGTATACAGAGTTCAGTTTTACCGCTAAAGCTTATTGGACATAATACCTTTTGTAACCGCTAGATAGTACGGCACAAAATGCATCCCATAACTAGAGGAAAGACGTGTCAACGTCAATAATATATTATAAGATTTATAAAAAAATTTACTTTACTAATACACATCAGCCTTTTGTGTCAACTGACTTGATACATCTACTCGTAACTCTAATTAGACGGTATACGCAAATTGTGCTGTTAAATTCGATACTTCATTGTTTATAGCAACGAGTCGCTACTTAAGACTTTGTAATTAAGAATCCCAACCGTGATAAAGCTGCAGCTGTCTAACTACTTGATTGTTTATTGTTTGAAACGTCAACAAAGTCGGATTCAGATTTTAATTAGTCTTTTAATCCCTTGCTGCAGTATAACTGCTTCGCTGCATTGCAAGGATAGCCGCATTTGAACGTATTTTCTGTTCGTCCGCGGACATAAAAGGCTCATTTGCCTTCTCTTTCTCCGTTATATTTAGACGTCATTGTCGAACAGTCACAAAACTTAATTAAGCACGGTGCTTTCAGGACCCCGTTATTGTTGGACGGTTCAAAACGGCTAGCAAACTGATGTAATGAACTGACTGATTAATATCTCAGTTGCGTCTGATGGAACATTGCATAACATTTATTTAAATCCTAAATATTAACCAAAAATTTATCCATTATTGTTACGTGAATCACTATACTGTTCTCTTTCTGCCTGTTTCGCGGCATTTCGTTGGCACCTTCTTCAGTGATTCTACATGACTACAGTTCACGCAGTTTGATTAGAATTTGTCAGTTTGTCCGCTACATTACCATTCTGAATGTCACTTAGTGATTCGAATATTAAATTAATTAAATGAAAATAAATTCGTATTTGTTTCTTAGATGTTTATACTGAAAATTTATGGCAATTTGTTCACCATGTCAAACATTTTCTTTGTACTTTTTGTCTTTTGCGGGAGTTGGTTCCATTAAAAATTATTTACGTTTCGGCCGTATTGCTTCTCCAGATAATTTTTATTTCTTATCTAAAATGTAACACTTAAATGATGTATTTTCGAATAAAAGTACCTATACATATAGTTTTTATTGCTTGAGAAAATGCGATATTGTAAACACGGAGTTTACTAGCCCACCTATAATCTATAAATGATTTATGCAACGCGGGCGGCGTTGATTTCTGAATTTTTTATTGTGCCGCCTTTTTGTAACTGCTGCCAAGCTACAATATGCACGGCGATAGTATTGAAGGTTGCTGATCAATCACCCCATAGCTCCGAAATGTAAGCTTTCTGCAACCTTAAAGTTAATAATCCCACAAAAAAACACTGCAGGATATGTTGAAAATATACACTTCCAGGAGTTTTCTCACATTAAACAATATCAAATAATTAAAAAAATCGACAGATGACAAAAGTATACGTCAAAGCAGTAGTTGTGTTCACTTTCCTGAGAGGCGGCAAATTGATTTAATCGATAATTTCCATAAGCGCCCTGGATGCATGAATCATTTATAGAAATCCTGTACAATTCCTTTAGTTACAATCAAAGCTATACAAAATGTAATAATGTTTGTTTGATTGGGTAGCGGAGCCGCTTATAGCAATCAGAAGACTGGCAATTAAATTTAATAAGGGATTGAAAGCTCGATGCGCCTCGAAACAGTAAAGACTAATTAGAGCTTCTGTTTTTGCCTAAACCGTTTATAGTTCATTGCCGGTGAACGTCTTTCGAGTACGATAATTATCGAGGCAGCCCGCTGGTTTTGATAAAGCACAATTTTAGTTTGAAATATGATTATGTGAACAGTCCCTGAAATTTGTTACTTACATCTAAAGGATATTCTTAACAGAGGTTATTTCCCCCGAAACAAAAAGGCTAAAGATATTACCTACAAGCTTAATATTTTTTACAATTATTAATCCAATTCTTTTCAGTTAAAATCTTCGGTTGCCAAGAGTTTGGTTTAAAAGTTGTCGAAACGAACGTTGAACTATAAAACAATCACCTACTGCAATTCAGTTACGACTAATTACATTTAAAGAGTTTTGAGATACCAACCCAAATGTTATGTGGATCTTTTATAGTTTATAATGTTGCTAAAAGACACATGTAGATTATGATTGACTGTGGAACAACGCAAAACTATCCCTATTGATATTGACAATAACCTTAGTTCTTCCTTTATTGTTATGATAAGTAATTGTAATTTTGATATAATAATATATTGCCTTTTGGTGCAATAATGAATTATTTTTGTTACAGGTAAGTCAATACTTCTACGTTTATCCTAGGTAAGTAGATTTTAAGTAGGATACGAATATTTTTTAGCCGTAACGTTTTTGTTATTAGGTTACTTAATCCAGATGTAGCCGTTTGATTTGAGTGCTCAATCTTGTGCGAGGTAGATTAATCAATGGTGGCTCCTAAAGGAGAGCTCCCAAAGAAAATAAAATTCAATTAATAATATGTATGTTGTAGATGTACTACGTAGCATAATACTGCATTTACTTTCCATACTGGAATTGGATTATTAATTATTTTGCAAACTTAAATAACCAAGTTAACAGGGGCGCAAGCCTTTGCGTCCAATGGTTTTATACAGTTGCTATGTCACGTTGCCATGGCTACCGCACCATTCACTCTGATTCATAATATTTGCTTCTATACAGGGTGATTTTTTGAAAACTTCACACCTTAAATAACTTTAAATATAGCAAAAATTAAAAAATTTGCAAAAACAGGTAAACTTTTGTTTGCAGGGGGACAACTTTTGAGATAAGTTTTTAATGGATAGCGCTTACTCTCTGAGCAGGGTAGACACCCCTTTAAAAATTTTAAATGGAACTATCCATCTTGTGATACATCATTTGAAAGCTTATTTCACAAAGAGTCTGGCCATGTAATTAGTTTTACCACGTTTAACTTATTGACGGGGTAATAGATTAATAGTGCCTACGAAACAGGTTGCTTATTAAATTGAATATTTTGGACTCTTTTCAACAAAATGTATTTTATTTTAGAGCGGAAATAAAATTTGTCCTTACGAGAACCCAAAATTTAAACAAACAACTTGTAAAAAATATGACACTTAAAAAACTCCCAGAATACTGAATATTTTCTTTTAACATTATTATTAACATTAAAGTATTTATCATGTAATTTTTTAGAAAGTCCATGTCTACGAAAAAGAAAAGTTATTTATTTGTAACTCCAAAAACAGTGTGAACAAAACCATAGAAATTCAAACCTTACAATAGATTCTCAAAATGTGCACCACCTCTTTCCATACAATAATACAGACGGTTCTCGAACTCCTGCTGCACTTTTCGGAAAGTTTCAGGTGGAATCCTCCTGCACTCGTTAATAATTCTTTCTCGCAGATCGTCCAGGCTAGTAGGTTGTGTTTTGTAAACCACAGATTTTAAATGACCCCATAGAAAGAAATCTAAAGCAGTCAAATCGGGTGATCGTGGCGGCCATTCAATTGTTCCACGCCTACCAATCCAGTGAAGAGGAAATCTATGATTTAACCAATTTCGCACATTAATGGCGTAATGCGGTGGGGCTCCATCATGTTGGTAAAACAATTCGTATTCATCCAACATTGGATTTCCTTCAGGGTCACGTTGGTTTTCTAATTGCTCTGTGATTAAAGGATCAATAACGTTATCAAGTAATTCTAAATACATTCCCCCATTTAGCATCCCATCAATGAAAATTGGAGCTACAATTGCGTTGCCAAGTATTCCAGCCCAGACGTTCAGCTTCTGAGGAACTTGTGTATGACCTTCTCGAAAAATATAAGGATTTTCGTCACTCCAGTACCTGACGTTATGTTTATTTACAGAGCCGTTCAAAAAATGTGCATCATCACTGAAGCAGATATTTTTATTAGATTTGGATTTACTATAATCTTTTCTGTCATAATTTCGCAAAATTGCAGTCTTCTATCGAAGTCATCTTCGCCGAGTTCCTGAAGAGTTTTCATCTTATAGGGATGGAGTTTGTGCAGTTTTGTAACTTTCCTTACAGATGATTAAGAAAGTCCAGTGGCTGTATTAATGTTACGCATCCCTGCCCTTTTTTTGTTTACTACAGATCCAGTGTCTTGAAATTTCTGCACGAGATCGAGAATGTACCTAGCGTCAACACTTTTATCGGGGTGCCGTTCGTTAAACACCCTTGCTGACGCACGAGCACAGCTATGCTCAGCACCGTAAATAAAAATTATTTCTACCTTTTCGGCAGTTGAATAAACCATTATCACTTGGACATTCACTTTAAAATTTCACGCGATTTATAAAAAGGAATGTGAACAAAAAGATGGTCGTGCCAAAGAAGTAGCCAAAAAGTTGAAACAAAAAAATTGGAAACACAAAGTAGATAATTATTTAGCCAATTCAGTATAAACTGTCAAGTTGCAATATCAAGTAATGTCGAAAGAAAATTTTAAGTATTTTTGGTATTTTGCTTAGGTGTAACAATTATTTTTTAACAAGTTTTTTTAGGCTTAAGTAAGGACAATTTTTATTGTAACTGCAAGACAATAAATTTTGTTAAAAAAAGTCCAAAATATTCCATTTTATAAGCCACTTGCTACAATGCACTTTTTGACCCACTACCCCGTCAATGGGTAAAAAATAGTAAAACTAATTACATGGCAAGACTCCTTGTGTAATAGGCTTTTAAATGATGTATCGTAAGATGGGTAGTTTCATTTAAAATTTTTGAAGGGGTATCTACCCCGCTAAGAGGGTAAGCGCTATCTATTAAAAACGTATCCCAAAAGTTGTCCCCCTGCAAACAAAAGTTTACCTGTTTTTGCAAAATTTTAAATTTTTCCTCTATTTAAAGTTATTTAAGGTGTGAAATTTTCAAAAAATCACCCTGTATAGGCATTTTAGACTCACTGTTGCGCGTCCACGAACAGTGATGCAGTAGATAACAGTGTTGTCTTGCAGGTCTGGTAGGATGGTATGCAAGACAACTCTGCAACATTGCCATCAGTAGCGGTTGACTTTAAGAGGGGAAATATCTACAAACCAAGAGTTTGCTTAATTAAAATAAAAATTAAATAGCTGTTGTATATTAAATTCTTAGGATGTAAAGGCATTAAAAATTAAATATTTTGTTTTATTATTTTAATTATTGTGTATTAATGTACGGAAAATAGCACTGAGCCTCTCAAATTCGGAGGTCCATGGGTCGCCACTGAGATTAATGTTTTTCAATGTAAAATTCATAGGTACCTATATATTTTATTAGAATTCAAGATAATTAACCTCTATAAAAATATGCGTAAACTCTGATCTCTGATACAACTATGAAAGCGCGCAAGGATCACTAGGCATTTTTTTTTAATTCTACCGGGTGATGAGCTTTAAAGTCCACCGATCGAGATAATTTTTTAAATTAAATTACATTTGGTTAATAAGTCAGGCACAATGTGACACAATTTCCTGTTTGCTGGGTAAATGTTAGCTTTTATTTTTATTTCAATAAAATAACAACCATTGAGTTTACCGCCATAAGTATAAAATTACCGTATAATAAGAACACGTATCGTAATACAATAATTAAGAAACTCCTGTAGTATCACACATTTGTATTGTATTACTAAATATTCCTGTCACGTAGTTTTATCAGCTGATCATTATATGTATATCACTCTGAATTAGAGATGGGCGTTCTAGTTCAGCTAAATGAATAGTTTAATTTTATAGTTCAAAAATGAACTATAGCTCGAATTCGCTGGACGCTTCCCATTAAGTAGTCCTGCAGTTGATATAATTGTAGACTTGTGCAATACAACACTTGATTAAATGTTTAGTTCTATGATAGCTGCGAATGCCGTGTATATTTGAGATATGGAATGTAATAGGTACTTTACTGTTAATGAAACCGGCGTTATGAAATATATTTAAATTAATAATTAACTTAAAGATTTGGAAATACAATATAGCGAAAGTAAAAATCATATCCTTGTAATTTGCCGCCATCTACCGGTGATATTTAAAACCTCCTCTTTCCAAAGAGTGCCATTTTTGTAGCATGACAGATGGCAAAGATCGTTAAGTATCCCTAAGTGGACTTATCCGTACTTCTAATCTAAATGTCGCCTGTAAAACTATTCTTTTAATTTTAGGCATATACAATAATTTCACTGTAATGTAATGTTTTGATGAGAATACCCCTGATTAGTTAATTACGGAGAGCGATAAATACACGCAGTCTTCTACCAGACACAGAGTAATTAAAATCAAATATTATAATAGGCGTCTGCCTGGGCAGCGACTGGAACACTTCCTTGCTCCCATAGTGTAGGAACTAGTAACTAATGAAAATGTAAGGACGACGCGATGCGTAAACAATAAAAATTGCCACGTTCTGTGGGGCGGTCATTAATGCAATATTTATTCGTCCATTGTTACCCGCGTTTCTCAGTAGACGGAGTGATTTAATCCGTTTTTCACGCTAAATTAATCTGACATATCTAGAAACGAGGTTCGGTATAAACACTTCCTTCCTTGGTTGCGAACCTGCTAAATGATATGCAGGTCTAACGGGTCAGGAAATTATTCTTTGTGGAGCCCACCCTAATGCCAACTGACCACAGTTAAATACGGAGTTTCATGTTGGGGTAAGCTCAAAGGGGTCAGAGTGGAAAATCGGCATTCAAAGTTTGCGGCGGACCATGTTGAATGGGAATGGGCAAAGCCTTCCGTGTTGTGCTGTAGGGTACGGAAACATGTTTTTGCCGATTATATTCTGCAAATTATAGGGAAAGTTATGAAAGTTCCAATAATAAGCTGGCATAGTAAACTTAAACTTGAAATTGAAAATTATTTGTTTTATATTATTTATAACAATGACGTTTAGGTATCGTAGCTATCGATAATCAAAGATCGACTAAAACGAATAGGGATGACATCGTTCATAAAGCAACTTACTATGTTAAAGTGATAAAGATAATCCAGTATTTATAGTTACACTCGTTCATAAGTACAGGGTGGTCGCCGAAGTATCTGAGATACTTCGTATAGAAATTCTATGACCAATTTTAAACAAAAAAATGTGTGACCACTGCTTTGTGCAATGGATGCCCAGGTGTATTTCTCTATATTGTTTTTCATCTCCTAAAACGCTGCATGAATTTTCTATATGAGTCTTCATATGTCCCCACATGAAAAAAATGGGTTGAAATCCGGAGATCGAGGTGGTCAAGTAATGAGACCACCAGGACCTATCTATCGATTTGAATACTGTACATTGAAGAAATTACATAGTGACACCTGTTGTATAGGGGCTGGAGGGCCATTATGCAAAAAGAGTATAATCCTTCTGATCTGAAGAGGAATGTCCTCAAGTGGTGGATGTATATCGGTATATTTCGCTGTTCAAATTTCCGTTGAAGAAATGTGGTCCCATAAATAACTTCATTATTAACTATTCGTATCCAAACATTTACGGAAAATCTTCCCTGAAAATGCGTTTTTGAACATTGTCAGGGATTCCGATTGTCAACACATTGTTGTGGAAATTGGTGTCTCCATCTCTTGAAAATGTAGCTTCGTAACAAAAAAGGATCGTTGAAGGACTATCCAGATTATTGCTCCACCATTCACAAAGACGAACTCTCTGGGGAAGATTACATGGGAAGAAGTTCTTGTACAGGCTGGTAATGACAGGGTAGATTTCTGACTATATCCTTTATTTTAAACATTTGTATCAAATATACTAAATCTAAACACGACCGTTTCAACACTACTAAGTCAGTAAACCACTATTACGCACACTAACACTAGAAACACCTGCTTCATCAAGGATCTCGCTTGATTAACCGCAATTCAAATTCAGAACTCTGCGCTTTCTCCTTCGTTGTATTTATATACCCTTCGATAATTCTAGAAGAGACATCTCTTTGCCGTTATCTAAACTTCGCCTAGATTCCATAAATTTACTGGAGAGTCCCGATATTCCAGCCCTCTATCTGCTGCTAGGATCACTAGCTGCAGTATCCTATGGTACTAAATCTACATGCCTTCAAGTCTCAAGTCACGCGCACTTATTATCCGCTAACATGTGACAATACATTCCGATTTTCACAGAGCCCTACACAACTGTCTGAATTTGTCCACTAAGTATATAGGTACAGAAATTTTTCTCGTACTAGTACCAGGGTCATAAATTTCAAGCACTCTTCAGCACGTTTCTTTCCATAAGGTATCTTTTATGAGTAGCTTTGAAGGTTCTACTGAACGTTTGCTTGCCTAAAAGACAGGGTTTGCTTATCGTCTTTCATATTCCCTAACAGAAGCAGTTGTACTATCGTTGCAATATCCATACACGAAAAGCATGTCCACGTATTCTTCATATGAAGACAAAATAAAGGCAACTAATCAACTGTCAATGATAACAATTAATGAACTGAACAATTTTATGTTCTGCCTATTTATTTTAGTTGGAGTGTAGTTAGCGTCCATAAGGCAGCACTGCCGCGATTTTCTGTGCCATAATTGTGTGATTTCTTGTATACATCGTTTCAAGCATTTTTCGTTTTCCTTAGATCTGTCTAATCTTCTTTCGGTTGCATTGAGTTCGTGTGGCGCTAAGAGAAAATTTTGACTGAAAAAACGTCCAATAGTACGAGGATTGAATTCATGGTTTGTTGGTTAGCTTGTCATTTTACTTCTTAATACTAAAGTATGGGCATTGGTATTTACGTTCGTTTGTATTCCTGGTTGTTATGGGCTTTAAGTACTACTGTCCCTAGTATTCACTTATTTAGTGATGTACTGCCCTTCTAGGATGGGTGAAGAAATCTGTAAAGTAAGAAACGGTTTAAGGAAATAAACAATGGTATATCGTTTGTACCGATCCGCGATGTAAGCTGTAGTTGACCTGTTTGCATACTTTCTTGTTTTACTGCATTTTTGGTGTGTAACGTTTAACGTGTGTATTTACTTCATTTTGGAGTCTGTTTTATGTTTATTTCAAAGCTAACATCCCTCATATTAGTTTTAAAGTTTTCCCTAGCTTTGCTGTGTATAGTTTATATAATGCCGATTTTGAATACACTGAAATAACTATTTCTAATCATGCACATGCAGTATGCGTAGTTATTATGCCAGTCAACGATTCTGCAACTGCAACTTTTTTGCTGCTGGTGGCTGAGCTTGAATGAGTTGGTCGTATTTGCCTGCGCTATCGGCTCAGGTATGCTAGCTTAACACAGTCACATCAACAACCTGTTATCTGACACAAGACCGTACAATATTTAATAACAAGTACGTATTTGGTGGCTTACTTTTCATACCAATAAACGTGTAAAACTTCAGAGTGCAGTATCGTTATGTGCATTCACTACGACGGTTGCCACCGAACATCGAACGGTTGTTTTGGTAGTTACATACATATTTGTTTATTTCGTGGAACTCCTTCGTTAATTGTTTTTGTATTTTCCTTTGCGGGCTGTGGTTTCTTTTTCTAAATTAAAAGCTTGTGTTTTAACTACGTTTCGCCTTTATTTTTTTTAAGAAAAAAGCTTTAATAAGACCGTTCAAGGCCTAAGGAAGGCAAAACCTTAAGAAATAAAGCCAAAACGTAGTCAAAAATACAAGTTTTTAATTTAGAAAGGGGAACCACAGCCAGTAAAATAAAATACAAAAACAGTTATATACATAATTATGATATGTTATTTTTTTGGCAAGAATTGCTTAGCGTTGTCTGGCTCTCTGGCAAGGCATTCGGATATAGAATTAGTAAATTTCAGTTTATTATTTTTTTTTATATCTCGTATCTAGCAATTTATTTTGTGCATGAAACATTTGGGGACATCGAAACAAGATACACAAACATATTACTTATATGGAAGATCATAATCCAATTACAGGGACACGAGAAGAAACAAAATTATGTCAGTATTGCCTTGTTATGTAATATATGTGCGTGTCTTCCAAATCAATTAATTTAAAATGAGTGTTACACTATCCTGAAGATGTTGTGTGTTATATGAATGCAACCGGTCGGCTGAAACAATTATGGTGTTCTCTCCCCTTCCTGTAACTGGATTGCGATCTTCCACATATTTATCTAATAAAACTAACTGAACAACATTTCATATCAGGTTCATATAAAAAGCGTCAGTGGACGCAATACAATATCACAAGTACATGCAACAGTGCCACTCCCACGCACGTGCTTATCGAATTATTGACAATCCACTATTGTTAATTATACATGTAAACACAGACATCGCTGACTGCGGAATCTGGCAGGCTGTTTATCAGCACGTGCAGATATATTCCGAGATCGATTAATGTAATAGCGGGCGATACCGTGACACCGAGCACGGTTACGGTTTCGTACTTCGTTGTAGTCTTTAGTTGTTTCGCAAAACTAAATTTTGCTCATGTGTATCTTGCTTTTGGATAAAAAGTGAACACGGCCATTTGGGGCAGCGAGTATTTATTTTCTTTAATGTGCTTCGCCGTAATTATCACCACAAACGTTCTGTAAAGGTCTACCATATTCTGGATTTCGTAAATTTTCGAGTTTATAACGATATGTTACATGTTCTGCAAGAGATATATCAGGATCTTAAAATCCATGCACAAATGATTTACCTTTTCCGAGATCGATTGGTCGAATACTTTATTTTTAAAGCATCGCATCAATAAGCAGTTATTTAGTAAAATTTGACCTTGATTAATATTATGAGGATCATTGACATTTTTTGCATGTTTTGAGTTCACCGCTATAATACACTTACCGGCTTCGTGAACAAAATAAGAAAATTATTTTAGACAGAACTGAAGATGATGCAGCTGACTGGCGATTTTACCTTAAAACAAACTTGTATTGGAAGCTACGCAACAATCAGATGAATTAATAATGCACTTTACCAGGCTTCGAAGCATGCTACTAATAACGCTAGCGTATCAGAGTGCCTAGATGCCCGGGTTCAAATCCTGCTGACAACGAAACATATCTTTCGAAAAACAAACAATGTTATAGTTATAAACAGGCAACTAAATCCACAGGCTTATTTTTTCCCGATGTTTAGCATGGGAATTTCGGATTCGCGCGGTATACACCTAAGAGTCGAGTTGTTCCTTTTAACAATTCGTTTGCGATCGACCGAACTCTATCCAGGACCTTAACATACCGCAGCAAAATGGGCGAGTAATATAGCGTATAATAATAATATGACTTACGTGGGAACACGTATATTATGTGATGTCAGCTTTTTTCCTTTATATTTCATAAAAAGTTCTTGAAAGAGACAAAACACGATTTACAAACTGCGGTATATTTCATAGTCATAATATACTGGGCATCCCTCAAGCATGAGGAAAGTGTGAAAGTCTTTAAATGAAGTTCTTTTACAACTCCTGGTTTGGAACAAGCAGACCAGTTCCATGGCTTAGTTATGAAAGAGTGAAAGACCTTAGAGAAGCCGTCGGAGAAGCAAAAATGCCAAATCTAAGATCAAGATTTTTCCTTGCCTAGTTAGATTAAAAATACAATAAAACAGAAAAGTTTATATGAAGCCATAACCACTTATGGTTCGTAATAAAAAAGGTAAGTTTCTCTTATTTTGAAAAAGACGGCTTACTTGCAAAATTAAATGACATTATCTCATCTAGGGCATCATTTTGTACAACTTCTGCGTTTACAGTTTTTATGTAAAATAATAGCGACGTTCGTAGAATAAGAAGATATCAGAAAAAGTTTTTTCAAAATATCGAGTAAGCCACGAACTTTTTCAAAAATCTAATGGAACTATTATATTAGGATCTCAAAACCCCAAACCTTCCCCCTTTTAACCTTTTAACTCTTCTGAAATCCCAATGTTAAACGACGAAGAAACTCTTTAACTGTAGAAGCTACCCACTTACTTGAAACATTGTTACTATATAAGCATTACATTCGTGATATGGTTATCGGCAATTGAAATTAAAGTGATCGTAATTAGCTAAAACTAGGTATAGGTTTGAGGACAATTGGATTCAAATATTCCATCCAGTACGGTACTACTCCATTTTTCATTACTGCAACAAAGGGCGTGTTTAATATGCCTCTGGGGTTCCCCACTCATAATGAATTTCCGTCGCATTTTTCGCGGCATTCGGAATTAATTACTGGTGCGCCAGTTTCGTACAAATTAATAGGTTTCTAAGACGCGCGTTCTTAATGAAAAAACGCTCGTTTATATCCTAGAAGCTGTCAACGACAGGCCGCAAGTAAAAGATGGTCCGCAGTGAGAAAACTGAGACGCTGCGGGATGTTCAAACGCAAATTCCACACCGATTCCTCCAAGTCGTTGCGATGTTTTGTTCCATTACGGAAATGGATATGGCCCAACTGGTCTGGGACTGGGATTGAAGTATGGCCTCGCTATAGACACGGCTGGGTAAGATGTGTTTTATGGATCAATTACATGTGCTGGAATTACAGGCAGAATATATGAATGCCCTTGAGGTTTTCAGGTCCCCTGATCATTAAGGACGGATTAAAACTGACAGTTTATAAGCATGTATTGTTGAGGTAGCAACCACTCTGCGATAAGTATATAGAGTAAAGAACGTGTTGGCTTTTGAGTGGGTAAAAAATTATTTGTTACTGTGAAAGCTAAATTAGTAACATACCTATATAGACAGAACTGGTCTACATATTAAAGAATTTTATCAAATATTTTTCTTATTAATAGTGTTGCGGAATCAGCAACATTGTGGATCGTAGTTGCAGGCGTGTAGATGTGGTGTATAATAGGACACTAAGTAGTGATCCTAGCGACAGACAGATGGCAGGGAATTCCGATATTCTGCAGAGAATTCTATCAGTGGAACCTTCACGAAGTTTCGATAGCATTCTAAAGGTGTCGCTTCTGGAATTCTCGATGGGGGTATAAATAGCCCGACGGACAGAGCGCGGGCAATTTTGAATTTGAATAGCGGTTATCAACACAGGGAAAGTCTTAGTAAAATGGGTATTTTTATTGCTAGTGTGTAACAGTATAGCGAATTACTGAAGTAGTAATGAACTAGTTGTGATTAGACTTAGTGTATTTGATACTATTTAGGGTTTGCAAACCATCAGCATGCTTTGTTGTTACTTAGCGTATCACTAAAATTCATTTTGGCCAATTTAATTAAGTTTTGAATACTTTTACAAAGTAACATACCAATACTGTGGCGTAAACTGGAAGCCTCTAGCTTGAGCATCAAATCCCATTGTACCCCATTCATTGGTCCAAGATGGTAAATGAGTATTCCAGATTCCAGAAGATAAATGGGACAGATTTTTGAACTCGGTTAACTTTGGCCAACTACCGGCAAATGTTTCCATACCCTATATTAGTGCTTAACTATTCCAATACGGATTATTTTAATGGAAAGTCATGCAGCTTGTTAATGCGTAGATCTGCAAAAAGAAAACATTCAACTTATTCACGTTAATCTACAGTACAACTTTAACGTATCCATAGCACCGTTGTTTGAATAATTATTATTCAGACAACGATATCAGTTAAAAACAAATTACTTATAGCATTCTTGACGCTTTCATGGCTTTCATCTGGCGATGTTACTTCCGGTCTGCCGTGCGATGGTTTAAGGTTATCTCTTTATTCTCCGTACGTTTCATTGCTGTTCGCGAGTAGCGTTTTCATTTGTGTCTAGCTTTATCTGAACCAGGTATCAGACATTCTTATTAGAAGCAACACCATGTAGTACCAGGTTGGTAGAATTCACTTTTATGTTCTGCAGTTCTTCTTTTTACTTGGGACGGAAGGAAACATCGGAAAATTATCTACACTCCACTAGAAACACATACCTTTAGAACAAGATTAAGATAAAGACATTAGACAAAAGCCCTTTAATATAAGATTTTGAACCAATGACAAAATAAAATTGCTCCAGTGCAACCGTCGCGTCGTCATACATTAATGAAAAGAAAAACGGTACGATCGTATGACTTACCGATCAAAGCATTTCTACACTAAAGCCAATTTCTTTGATAGTACTCTGAAAGGATGTAATTATACCTGGAAGTTTTCGTATGGTGTGGGGAAATTGCTATAGTATTTGATGGTGTTTAAATTTTGCTTATAAATTAAGGCCAAGCTTGAATTGGGAGTAAGACTTAATCTTAAATTTATCGATGTTGACTGCTGTTAATGATTTGTGATTTTTTAACCACTTATTAAACACCGCAGTATTTCCTGAGTTTTAGTATTTGCATTCATAAAAAAACGGGCCAAGTAAGGGGATAATGGTTTTTGTCATAGTGAACTGTCGCTAGTGGCCATTGTCAAAAGTACTTTGTTATTTTTGTCTGCTTATTTTGCATAGAAAGAGAAGGTCATTGCTTGCTTGACCTGTTTTTTACGAACCATATAAGTACACACTTATTGTAAAGTGATGTATTTCTTAGTAAAATGCATCGCACTGCGCTGTCGAGTGGCAGAGTATCTTGCGACGGCCGTGCCATGCTGTTGGTGCATCGAATGTTCATTTTACCCTACCCCTGCTATAAAAGTTTAATCACGATTAAAATTATTTAAGTTAATGTTAGCAAGAAAAAAACGTTACCATTTTAATTTCGTTGTGTGCTTTGTTGGCAGAAAGTAACAGCGAAATACTTATTTATAGCAGCGAAAACGTCCTTTGTTGAATCATTTCTGTTTAGATATAAAGCTCAAATCCCCTTCAGGGACTCGCAGCGTAGCTCTCCTGAAGCTCCCAATTATGTCGCAATATTCCACTTCCAAAAGCCCCACTCGTACTACTTCACAGCAAAGGACAGCACTTAACGATTTCAAAATTGTTTAACGACAGCACAAGAACTGTTTAATTCAATATTGTGAGACGTAAAACTAATTAACTGATAATCAAAGTTATCTGCGAGGACGCGGCGGCCTTTGTAAGGGACCCCGATTTAATTCCTAAGCTTTATAGTTGGGGAAGTTAAGGGGCGAGAAGGGCCCAAAAGAAATTTAATGTAAATTAGATTTCACTGGTATTGCAGCACCGGCACCGGGATATTCGCCTCGTCTCAAGTACTTTACCTCCGCACTGATTTAGCTTCGTGAGCTGCTTTGAACTTTTACAGAAAACGAAATTGAAATAATTTACCGAACCACTGTGTTAATTTTTCAAGTTTAAAAGAAGGTGATTTTAATATTGTGTTATAATAAAGTTTTTCTTTGATATAATGATTAACTAATAGATTATACTCGTATAGTCAGACTTTTAAAATGTAGTAGTTAGAAGCTCGCTGAAAAAGTGAAAATGTGTCCGGTAGGTAATAAAGAAATATTTTTGTTGGTTATTAAATATATGAAACAGAGTATTTATGCGCAAATTACATAAATGGTCTAAGCAGTTCAATATTGCAAAGAAATGGTATTTACCTCTCCGTTCCGTAATTCCCTTAGCAGGCATTTATTAAATTTTTAGCTCTGTGTGCAAGTTACAAGGTGAGAAATTAAGCTAACCTAATTTAAACTGCGTATTTAAACAATTTCAGTGCATTATTTAAAAAAAATGTGTGAATTGTACTCCTTAAAACAATTATTTAGTAGTGTGTGTGCCAAATCAATAGTGGTATATTGAACTTTTTGGCTTAGACGCTGGTATATTGAATAAAATGAAAGATAGTTCCTTACACTCAAATAACACAACTATGTGCCAAGAAGATGCTGAAGTATCCCAACATTTGCTGTAACAAGTAGTATCTTTAAACAATTCATAATGTTTCATAATAGAATTTCGTTTGTGACAGAGCAAATATTTAGTTTCAAGCCTCAAAAAACAGAGTTTGTTCTGCTTGTAGGGAACTATTTTAAGATTTTTTTAATTTGACGTTATTTAGTATTTTACAGAAAGCAAATCTTAGTTTCTAAAGATTTATTCATAAATAGTAACATATTCCGCCAATATTTTAATGCTGCTGTTATATGCATTGTCACAACATAAAAGCTAAAATCATTATTAGGCACACCACTTTTTTAGGTATAATATCCTAACTATGATTACGATATCACACAGACTCTGGTGGTTGTAAATATAATATTACTACTATATATATTTCTCAAAATCGTCCTAAAGCTTGCAATCTTTAATGATTTTGTATAGATAAGGCTGACGTTCTTGTTATTGGAAAAACAATAGTTCATTTCAGACAGAGCAGCAAGTATTTATTATTTTCAAATACTAAAAAGTATTTAGATACATAAAGTTTTTAAAATACAAATCTGGGTTTTAGTATGCAGTATTTCAAGTATTTTAACCCTTTAAAATACCGTAATGGAACCCTCAAAACCTGCTTAGTGCAGACTTATATTGTGCACATGTGCACGTGACCACACCACCACACGATTTCATTTGGAGGGCAGTTCAGCGGTAGATATTTATTTGAAAATACTAAACTAAATACTTATTGGTGTTTAAATACTTTTAAAAAGTATTTAGCGTTTGATTAAAAAAAAGTATTTTAAATACAAATGTATTTTATATGTGAAGTACTTTTATATGGGGCGACACATTTGTAATTTTAGCCGCTAAAAAACAACTTAGTTCGTGGTACATGTTCTGAGTATTGTAATTAAATTCTAGGTTGAAAAAATTTATTTATTAGGTTATATTGATTTTGTTTCAGTATTCAAGGTAATTACATATCCTTATACGTTGCTTAATCGTTTTCAAAATTTATTATTTTCCTGACCAATGTACATGAAACACTTATTGTCATATAGAAAAAAGTAACGGCAATGTGAAATTTTGTTGACTTCACGTTTGGCACCCAGCTAATCTCCAGCACTATGTTTATAAGTAGGAGCTTCTATAGTGCGATTCAGTGCCTAAGCGTGCGGCTCAGCACTCAAAGAATTGTGTATATTTCACAAATAGAATAAAGTATGTATTAATATCAAAATAATTTGCTGCTTGCGCCTTGACGTCCAATCTTCTCACATCTATCCGCTTAAAAATGCTTTTTACCATTTCAAATATTAAAATAGAAAATTCTTTTCCGTAAACCTTAGTGACGAACCCGGTACATATACTCGTAAGTCGATTCATCTGTATCAAGTAAATTATTCTGCAAACAGGAGAGGGATTGCCAGTTGGTTCACTTTTACCTCCAGTTTTGTCAGATGTTGAAGAAAAAACTATTTCCAAGGGGATATTTAATTATCTTAATTCGAAACCTCGTGATCGACACTTTCAGGTAAACTATTTTTTATGTACACACTAAGTGGTGCAATAACCAAAATTCGTAAAAGTGTAGGCTAAAAATAATGTGAAAGGTAGACCTCGCAATTAGCAATAATTTTAGCAAAAAAATATTAAGTATATTTAAAATGCATGTCTATGCTGTGCTGTCTACACCTCAACCAACTGCAGATAGTACTATTTCGCTGTCATTACAGCTCATCAGTGCAGTTTAGGTCTAGTGTAGACAACACGGCATAGAACTGGTTTTGCTTATATACCAAAGCAATGGTATGATGAAAGTAAGAATTGAGGATGGGAATGCCATCTGTCAGCATTACACTGACATGATGACAAAGCCACCTAGCTGCCTTAACGGGAACTACTTCCTAAAGGAAGTGTATGTTGGTTCTTGCCCGTCAGCAAAAAGTGCCGTGGGGGCCTGCTGTCAAATTGAAGTATGCAGTTTGCATGCCAATTTGTCAGGCTACAGGTCACTTCCTTTAGGAAGTAGTTCCCGTTAAGGCAGCTAGGTGGCTTTGTCATCATGTCAGTGTAATGCTGACAGATGGCATTGCCATCCTAAATTCTTACTTTCATTAAGTATATTTGTTTGAGAAATAATTTTATCTTTCAGATAAGCATTCATTTATCTGTAAATATTCAGTAGTTTTTAGGTGGTGCTGTTTTGTAAAATAGGTTGTTCTCTTTCTGTCGTTAGTTCGAATATATATTTCTCTCTCCCCAGGATCTCATCAGCCTTAAGGCGATTGTTCATTACTCTTCGGCAAAAATCTGTTAAAAATCAAGGTAATTAATAAGTTTACTTTCAAGGAGAAATTTGAATTACTGATTTACTTCACGCGAGCGTTACCTTGTAAGCTCCAATCTACAAAGCGAACAATTTTTTATTTCTTTAAGCTAATTACTCCTTATTGCCATTATTATTGTAAAATGCATGAAATTGTTAAAACTGTTAAAGAAAAGAAAATTAAACGAAGATAACTGGGTGACTTCAGCAATTGTGGTATGCAAATAAATTCACTACAAAGACCAATTGAATGCGGCAAATCTATTTATTTGTGAAAAAATTTAATAGTAGGTATTTGTACTTGTTCCGACAACAGTATTTTGCAGAAATCTTTTCTGAGAAGTACTTCTTATGTGTTAGGACAGGCTTAATGCCTTAGCATATTTGTCAATTGAACAAATACTTATTCGGTCTATTTCAGGTTTTAATAAAAAAATGATTGACATATCTGCTTAAAAAGCACAAACGCATTGACTTACTGTTGAACGAAAGTAATAAATTTATGTGATATTAAAAATAATCCTCTATTTTTCGTTTTAATTCCGAACTTTATCAAACATAGGAGAATTAAAAATAAAGTGAAATAAAAATTTGTGATGCGCAGCACTGTCCATGAGCCGCCACTGATACAAGTCTTCTGCGCATACAACGTGGATTGAATTGTCTCAACTTTTTACACTAAATAGCACTACATTTAAGAAGTATTAAACATTCTACCAAAAACTTTTATCCATTACTTCTTCCGGACTCTTAACATTTTGACACTGTACAGCTTTAGTGCTGGAACTCGGGTATCCTTTTGACGTGCATTCAACCTTCTAGTTTGAAGCGTACTTACCATGTAATCATATATGTGTAATTACAGTACTTCAGTGAGCTGCTTATAGGTGTATGAATTTCCTATAACGTACTCGTAGTGGGAAACTAAGTCATACAGCATTCAAAACAAAAAAGGCGACGAACTTAGTTGTACAGGGCTTCGATAAATGAGTCATGCATCGCGGGCGGCGTTGATTTCTGAATTCTTTGCGCCGCCTTTTTGTAACAGCTGCCAAGGTATAATATGCACGGCGATAGTACTGAAGGTTTACAGCTCCGAAGTGTGAGCTTTCTGCAACCTTAAAGTAAATTATGCCACAAAACACTACAGAATATATTGAAAATACATACTCCCAGGTGTTTTCTGCTATTAAAATATATAAAATAATTCAATAATTGAGAGAGACAAGTAAGCAATAATTGTGTTCAACTTCCTAAGAGACGGCAAATTGACTTAATCGATAATTTCCATAAGCGCCCTGGATGCATGAATTTTTTACAGAAACCATGTACTAGAATAACAGATGCCATCAGCTTTGCCCATATACCGTGAAGTGTTTTGCACAAAGTTTTCGACAGTTGCTTGCACAAATGCTAAAATTTTCAGGAAACAAAGAAAACCGAAGCCGATAAGCACATAAATCACCCAGTAAAAGCTAAACGATTGGGTTTCTTGTGTACGGCCGAATACAATATAAATTTTCTTGGATTTCAACACAACCTGCCAGAAGGCACTCAGCAATAAAAACAGATTTATCGACACATAACCTAAGCGGGATTTAATTATTCACCTAACAAAATTAGATGAGCATTATTTAGTTTTATACGTATGTCAACGTTGACGAGGCCATAAAAACGAAAGAATCTGTGTCAACTGCACCACACCTGTTCGTGTGACTTTTAAAGCGTATGAATTGAAGAGAAACTGTGGTCATTATAAAGATAAACATTAATGCTTTTGTCGCCTACACTTAAGTAAATATCTGACAGAGGCAATTAAAAGCATACAGGTTTATATTAATTTTTGAATTAGTCAGAGATAGCAGCAGTAGTTTTAGTGCAATCTGATGTAACCTAACGCTTGGTAGAGAAAATTTTGCTATTATTTTGTTACTGCGGTTGTACATAACTAGGTAATTATGCGTAGTTCTAGTTCTAGTTTGCTATTCGTTACTCGCTGTCGAGCTGCAAGATTCTTATTGTCAGTTTTGTTCTATCCCACCATTTTTCATGATTGTAATATTACTAATCAATTTTGTTTTTCACTGAACAAATTTTTGTATTTTCAAGTTATGTACCTTCATAATATATTATTTTTTTTATTACTATGGAATGTGGTCCGGGAATATTTTGATTAATATCTTAAAGCAGTGCTAAGTAGTTTTACTTGGCAAATATTAAAATTATTCAACATTTAACTTTTAAAATAATATATGTATAGCGCGACTATGTAATCGGTGTACGTCAAATACAGTATGCATTTTATCAATAATGCTATGACTCCTGGATTAGTGCATAAGTAGCAATTTTTTTCTGTACAAACAGTGTATACAGTGTGTCGCAAATTTGAGGTATGACGTAATCGATTATTTTTATGGGGACACTGCATTTATTAACTATTTTTAAGCGCAAATCATTATTATTATAATAACTATCAATTTCTAGCTTTCTCTCCTGCTTCATTTACAAGATGGGTACATTCTTTATATACTCGTAAATTTGACGTCGATATGTGTATTTTAAATATATGGTAGAGGACGAAGTTAACTTTGAGCTAAAATATGACAAATATTAATTATTCAAAGTGCTTTTATTTCACTGGACTTATTTTTGCGCTGGTCTTTTGCTATAATTACCGACCATACATATAAAGCCACCAATAGATGGCGATTTTCACAAAATGAACGGGCAATTGGCAATTAGGTCTCTGTACTTACAGACCGCACCATCCTACGTTGTAGTTCGTTAAGCCACCGCTAGATCCTCAAAATGACCCTCAAAGTGCGGTGTAAGACAAGACATGTCCACTTCACAAAGTGCACTTAGTGAAGAGGTCAGGTCATTCACACCAGGCAGAACAGCTAGTGAACACAAAATTAGCCATTCTTCGGTAGTAAAAATTCTCAAAGTGCAAAAATTTTGTTCTACGAAATTAACAAAAATTCAGAAACTGATTAGTTCTGTGAAAAATATGGTGGATATACCGGACGTGAACGGTCATTAAMACCAAAAAATTCTTACACGGTAAGATCGACAAAATTGTTGTTATTGGGCAAAAAAGGAATTCACGCTTTTCTCAAATTTCTTAAAGCGGAATGAAACAAGAATGTATTACAAAGCATCCAACTCCACAAACTGAAAAATTCGTTCGAATCTGAAGCACCAGTCCATTTTAGGTAAACAAATTCCCGGTTCGCGCCCATTTTGCTAACCTTAGCATCTGGACAAAAACAACTAAGTTCAATTAATGTAGAACCATCACATTACCAGTCAGTACCTACCTGTTTTTTTTTGTTGTATACTTTTGTTATAAGTACTGTGAGTAAAATATTAACCCACTCGAAGCTTTGACACAGGGAAAATTGCAAATGTCAATATAAAATTTTACATAAATAGAGAGCACTAATTATCGTCAAGCTGTTGCACCGTAAAATAAAATATGTATTCCAACCGGACCGGCGATCGCTTTTTTTAGTCTGTAATCTGATTTCCAATTTTTTATCTTTGTGTAAATTTGGTGGCATTGGATTTGCCTTGGATAGGGAAAGATAGGGATACCTAACTAAGCCATTGGCAGATTGGCACATGTACCGAAAGTGTTACCAGAAACGGCCGCCATTTTAAGTGCGCCTGACTGCCTGACAGGACTTCTTAAACACCGTAGATTTTGCCAGCTATTCTGCAACATCATATGGGCGGCCCATTCGTGACGGCGGGAAATTTGAATGAAGGTGTATACGGAATATTCAGTTACTTACTGTTTTTGTTTATTACGCTTATTATATCTAAAAATTCCACAAGACAATTGATAAATGAAAAATGAACGAAGTTATATACATGTACAAATTCAAATGTACCTGGTAGTAAGTAATATAATACTTTATTTCGAAATGACGATCGCATATTTGGAAAGCATATATTTCAGCTGGTGTAAGGCGCAGGATTGATTCCATGCAGCATTTACCAATTATTATTTTAGGCGTCCTTTGTCTCTTGGCGTTCTTTTTTTGTCTCGTACCTTGGCACACAACAGGCCTTACGGTTCATTCTTACTATGATGTTTTTATTGTTTTTCAATGACAGTTACGACCTTACGAGTTTGTGTTTGTTTAATGTTCCCTCGGAGTTTTTTTTTTGAAAATAAAAAATTTCGTTTTATAATGGTTCCATTTAGAACGAAGGGGAGAAGGGACCAAACGATCAAACTTAAAGATTAGAGAACTGTCATATATCAGGCTTTGATGCATAAGGCACGTTGTCAATCACCTAGGGAGAACCCAAACAACACTAAAATTGTTTGTCTTTATCTAACTTATTGGGCATATGAATTGTGGTACTGTAATATAATATTTAATGACTATTCTTGTGTTGTGTTGTTTGAGTTCTCCCTAGGTGATTGGCAGCTTACGTTGTGCATTAGAGCCTGATATCTGACAGTTCTGTAATCTTTAAGGTTAGGTTTGGTAATTTGGTTCCCTCTCTCATCTTTCGCCACTATTTTGCCCTAAAGTGGCGCCACCTAAGCACCGGCCCCTTTGCAACACAGCGACAAGCACGCCATTAGCAGTTTGACCCCCCCTATCACTCCCTGCCTACAACGTGGTAACTGTCATTTGTCTTGTAAAAACTGACACGTACCCAACTTAAAAATGGCAGATTACAAGTACCATATTTTCTTATTTTTATAAAATTTCTTATATTTTCTTGAGCAGAAGCATCAATATAGAAAGAATTGTTTAAAAAAACCATTTCATAATCTTGATGCGTGCGTCAAAATAGCGCTTTGTGAAACTAATTTTTTATATATACTATACGATAGGCATCTTCTATTTTACCTACACGTTTCGCATTGACATCATTACATTTCTAAATGGCACCTTACAATTTTCTAGCTGGCATAGACGTTTCCCTAGACTAATTACGAAAAATACAAGCAAAACATTCGGAAATAACGGCTTGGGCTACAATACTATATAATATATAGTACTGTGAAGTCCATAGTAAAATGGCTACTTTTATTTAACCCGTATTTTTGTAACAAGTTCGAAATTTTAATTGTTCTAACGCTAACGTTAACGTAATATCAAAATGTAGGTGTCATCTTTAGCCAGTGAACGTTTTTGAGTGAACGCCGAATCGCGCTCCATGAAGTTCATTAATCTAATTTCACACACCGAGAAATATCATGCTGAAAGCAGCCGGGGTGCAAAAACCTGGTCCCTAATCGTCCGATTGCTGAACTAGCACTTAATGTTGTAAGTTTAATAGCCACTCCACAAGGTCACAGAACCCTTTCGTGCGGAGGGGATTGCAAAATACGGATCCGATGATGTTTTATCTCGAGTGATAGATGAGAGGCTTCGGGACCTACTCGAAAACGGGCTTGCCTAATCTTGACTCGGGCATTTGCTATGACCAGCAAGTTAAAGTGACCGCTTAACGTCCACTCTGCCACGTTTAGCTTTCAAATAAGCACGAGAACAACGAGAAGCAATCGAGTTTGACATTCTAAAAGGTGGCAAGTCGAGTCGTACGATATTAATGTGACAAATTGAAGCTCGTTACTGCATGCTTAACGTAAATGTCAGTGATCTAAAGGCGACTTTTTCAATTAATTGGTTTAATTAGCTTAATTACTTACAAATTGTGTAGCAGCTTTGAGCTTTATATGTTTGAATAGCTACGACTGACCGTTCGTTTTATGATTTACAAAATTGTAGCTGGCATGGCAATTTGAAGGAAAAATATTATAAGCATTTATAATCAATAACTGAATACTAAATCTCTTTAAGTCAATATTCACCAATTTACCTACTTTTCCTTTGCTATCTAATGTTCTATAGGTTTGGACAACCAAATTTGAAACACTGAAAATACATGAAAAATTGTCCTCACCCCTTATGCATACCATTTTTCAAAATAAACTATGTTGCTGCAGGCTGTGCCTCTTTAAACCAGCTTTTAATTGTATAGCCTTCTTCAGTTCAATTTTTAAAATTATTTAGAGTAGTGGTTTAAATGGGGGAGTTTCTTGATTTGAGAAGAGTTTTATGGTGTTTACAAGAAAACAATTGAACATCATTCTACGATTTCAAATAAAAAGGTTAGCTATTGTAGACTGTTAGCGTGAACACAAATCATTCTACCCGGAATATCTCAAAAACAAATGAAGACAGGGTATTGTTATCTTAATACTTTTTTTGTTTAATTCAATATGCCCAATCTAATGCGTTAGAAAAAATAGGGTCGTTCTATTTAAAATATCAAACTTGTAGTCAATATCTCCGACAGTTGACGTTCAATTGTTTTTTTGTTAAACACCATAAAATTCTTCTCAAAAAATTAAGAAACTTCCTCATTTAAACCACTACTCTAAAATTTCAAATAAAAAAGTTAGCTATTGCAGACTGTTAGCGTGAACACCCTGTATAGATATAATATATTTAGTGACTCTAGATGGAACTATAGTCACTAAATTGGATGTGGATGGAACATAAGCGATACGCCACCTGGTGGCTTCTACTCTCGTTACAATCTGTTATATAAATAAATATATGAGCATTTCGCTCGTGGTATGTTATTGTTCTATAATAATTATTTTCGTGTGTTCAAACTAGTACCAGTTATTATAAATGGTTAAAACACGGATCACGGATTTTGCCGCGTTTCCCGCGTAAAATAATGTAACCGAATGTAGTTCCGGAAGCACCACTGTGGCGTTGCAGTCTTAAATTCCATTGCCTATACTTACCAGTAATACATGATGGTATAATTTGTTACAGGTATGCATTTTAGTTATATCAGGTTGTACACATACTATTGAATACATTGTTGTCATTGTCAACGGTCCCTGTTCCGATTACTTTAGTTGTGTTCACAACAAATGCAAGCACATCCACGTAATTATAGGTATCAGAGTAAGGTTACAGATCCGTCCGGATGTGTCTGGTCAATTCCGGGCTTTTTGTCTTTCTTCCTAGCTTTTTATAATTTTTTTTATATTTTATAAAATAAAACATAATTATTAAATTAGTGTTCAATCTTGATTAAACTACATAAAACTAGTTCGACTAGTTAATCAATCTCATCTTAGTTGCGCGTTGGGTTTAATGTATGCGCCAGGAAAGAAAGTAGCCGTGCGGTTCACTCCGTTCAAATGGTGGACGATGTTACATTCCTACGGTCGGAGTTCTTTCCTGGCGCACACTATATACTATTTCCTTTTTTGACTAAAATGTCCCGATTTTTGTCAGTGTTTTCAAATTTGGGAATAATAAATAATAACCCGATATCGGTCAACCTAGGATTAGAAAAACGAGCGTTTACGTTTGGAACTGTTTCCCACTGTGTTTTGTAGCATTGTAGTTTTCCCGCGCGAATTGTGTGCCCCCCTTACCTTCGCAGCGTATTTGTTTTTATTTTTCGAAACGCAGAGTTCACCGACACCCAAAAATTATCTGAATGTGATCTACAACTGATGTTCTACAATGAAATGATAGGGTTTCTCGTTGCACAGATCTTTGATAGTTGCGATGTTTACGTGCGAACGTGCGATTCGAAAAGCTATTCGGCTGAAACAAAAAATAATAATATTAATAATCAATAATCAATGTTGCAACGCAACCCACCCCACACAAAGTAATATATTAATTAAATTTTGTATGAAATGTAGGTACCGCCCTAGCAACGCTACCTAAACAAAGTGGTTTTGGCACTGTTACAGATCACAAGCTGCCATCTAGCGAAAACATAAGATTAATCTGATGTTTAGGAGCCAAGATATCGCTATCCACGGACGGACTTATGATGGATGGAAAATAAAAGGAAGACAGAAGATACGTACCTTTTAATTTAGTTTTTATCATTTTAAGATCATTAATATAATTTGAATGAAGAAAGTTGTCTGTGCAAGCCTACAGAGCATAAGCTATCATATATCGAAAACCCAAGGTCAATCCGATGCTTAGGAGTCGGGATCTCACCATTCACGGACGAACGGACTGACTGACTAATGGACACCAAATCGAGCATATAACAGCTACCAGTTCTGGTATTTTTTATCTGCTTGCTAAAAAATAATAAAGTATACGGTATTGTGTTATAAAGCGAACAGTAGTGAAGTAAACAAACTACTGGCATGGCACGTGACAATACTACAATTACCTATACTCGACAGTCCACATTTCTATTTGCACATAATCTTTTTTATTTGAAAACGGTTTTGTTTTGAGAATCGCGTTTCTAGCAATCTGTAACTAAGAATGAAGTTCAACCTACTGCAAATGCGTAAATTATAAATCTGCACCTTACGTGCGGTGTACAGAGTGAGGCCTCTACATCTCTTGGCCGGATACATACAGAGAAAATACATGTTAAGAAAATATGTTGCCATAAACGTAACACATCACAAAGTACTTGACAAAAACAGATAACTAACTATTCACGTCGAATCAGTTTTGTCCTAATTTGCTATTTCGCTCAAAAATCGAGTCTCAGTGTCCACTAGTCTATCTTCGCACTAAATCCTGATTGATTAGGGACTACGTAAACGTGGGATCAAATTCTTGAGCTTCATTATTCAGTAACACGTTTATATGTACAACGGTGCATATGTTGTCATCTATATCCATGGGGGTAGTTCTTAAATCTATATGCTACGAAAATACAAATTGCTATATAAATTGTTTCTTTGCCGTTTGTTAAATAAAAATTTGATGCGCAATTTACCATGAGGTGCTTTACCTGAGCAGTCACCACTGCCATAACGCATAAAGAACAATTTTTGTATTCTAGTACTACAAATACCTACTACTGAGGCACAAGAATGGTAACTGGAATAGGCTTGAAACGTTATTTGTATTTGCTGCCTAAGTGGCGTTAAAATAGCTACTTATATCGAAACACAATCCTTGAATGAAAGACTCAAATTATGCGTATAACTAAAGGCACGAAAGAGAATATTCACCATTTAAAAAATTCTTATCTTGTCTCTCATTGTTCATGGCGGTGAAAATAGGAAATAGCGACTTCGTCTAGAAGACAATTATAGGTATTCTCAGTGCTGTCCACTTAAAACTTCGCTGCAATCACACATTGATGTAAAAGAAGCCGAAACAAGAAGAAAGAAGATGACTCTAAATTTCAATAAGAAAATCTCAAACTTTAATCATATTCAGAGCTGTTACATTATCTACTTAACGTCTCTTCTATACCTATGCGTCAAGTAGGTAACAATCGCGTTTATCAATATGACTAATTTATTTGGTACACATATATTCTAGTATTCTTCGAGAATTTTTTACTAGTTGCAGTATGCCTGCCTTATAAAATCGTGCATTATATTCTGTTTTCTCAGAATCGACATTGTCGTTTCAATATTATACAATTAGGTCGCCCGCTTACAAATCAAAATGAAAAATGAAAATGAATTCTTCGTTTTGCTCATATGACCTGATTTCACGCTCCTTTTAACATCGAAACGTATTGAATGTGCTTCTAATTTTGAAACCTGAGTACACTGACACACATGAGTCAGTGTGTACCATTGTTCCAAAGAAACAATAGCAAATTAAGATAGGTTTCGCATAATAAATAGCAGTAGAATAGGTGTTGTTTGAATGTAATTATAACATTCCTTTAAACTTAATTTCTTTGTTTCAGGTAAGCCATATTGGTACAGTGGAGCTAGAAGGAAGGAATTGGGTATGAAAAGCTGTGAATATTTAACCATTCGTATTAGATATTTCTAAAAATCGATACCACGAATTATTCTTAGGCTGTGGTTCCAAAGCTACTTCTTGCTGATTATGTTTACACCATTTACCTACATTTTTTAAATTGTTATGAATTCCCTAGCTTTTATTTGTTTTCCTCCTAGCTGTTTATCGCGCATGAAACAGGTAAATTTCATTTAAAGTTCGCAACGAAGTTCTCGAACATTAAAGAAATTAATTTATCTTTCAAATTGTTGGGAAGATTCTGATTATTTTGTGACATTAGACATTGTTTGCCTCTAAAGGGCGTAATTTTGAAACTAATTTTGTTACAAACATTGGAAGTTGAGAGCGCAGCGCAGTAAGCAGCGTCCTTGTTCCTTGCGAATTAGCTTGGAGACTTTTATAGGTCAGTCGATAACAAGAAAAGTTGCATGTTCCATCAAACAGCACACAAATATGTTATGAGGGAAGGAAAACGGCATAAAGCATGTTTCACTTGTATTGTCTGCTTTATGCTGCAAACCAGTCAACGCATTTCAATTTCATATAGCATGAACCCACAAAACTGGAAACCTACTTTTGGCGTCAAAAAGCTCGTAAATGCATTCACTGAGCAGGTAAAATACGGTTTCCCACAGTCTCTTTAGGTAATAACGAACTCGCTTTGAAGGAATATTCTCGGTAATAAACGATTTGCCACAATCCTGTTTTGTGTAACCGAAAGCCACTGGCGTGGTTAAATTTTGTAAAATCGAGAGATTAATGACAAATCGTTCAAAATCGGTAAAATACGATCATCAGTAAAAAATTGCAGATTATAAACGATACGTAACGAAAAAGCATACTTTGTAGGAGCTGCATTTGACTGACAACAAAGTCTTTGTATTAAAAATTAATTTATTTGCGTTGGTCTTTTACTAAAATACCTGTATCTAGCTTAGTATTGCTCTTCACTCAAAATATTTTACTTTAGGATGCTTTTTTATGCCCATTTCCGAACTTMTTTATTAATAGGTCTATTTCGTATGACAACATACACCTATGTAGAAAATTTGTATGCCTTTATAAAATAGCTAGTTTATCTTTTTTTCTTCCGATKGTAGTTTTACCTACGCTGCACTGCAAATAATAATTTTGTTTCACTAATAAAATGTAAGATACTTTTAAACTGCATTYTATATAATGTTTTGCTCTTATATAAATTCAATCGAACAGATTCTTTATTTTTTTTTTGTTTATTATACTATACGCAGCATGTTTCCTTATGAATTAATTTTTCCTTTCGCGGTTCACATTGGTTTTAGTTCTGCTAAAACTTTACACATTCTGAAACGCTCAAATTCAGTTTTAGCGTCGTGAGTGCATATATTATTTTGTAAATAATAATACACGGTGTGATTCTTAAGCATAAGCAATAACTCTTTAAAAATATGTCGGACATTTTAAATTTACAAAAATTTAAATCTTGGTCTTTTTGGGTTAAATCGCGTTGGTTTTGGTAATAGGGTCATCGTATCGCTCTCTCTTATAAGGTGCAACATCACGACTGTAATATATAGAACTTAAACTATAAACTTAACGCGATAATGACGTTGCAGAATTGGATTCCAGTACTGGAGAGGTGAGAGTCATAGCTATCCTCGTGGTTCAAGTTATTCTAGTTATAACAAATCCCAATGGCTTCTCGCATTTTACGAGTGGAGTAGAAAGGGACTTTCGCTAGAACTGGTACATATCAAATAAAATATTGTGATGCTCATCTACAGCTGACTTGGGGAAGAGACACGCTGCATGAAAGCTTACGTTCCTACATTAAAAAAAGGTTTTAAAAACATCTCACATTTGCACATTTTTACTCTACCTGAGGACCCTGTGTACTATGAACAAAACACCATCAATTTGTTGCTGGCAGATTTTGGAAAAGTATTTCATTGTATATTGGTTGTAAAATATTACGGTCATTTTCGTAAATATTGAATTTAAAGTAAACGTGTGCATAAAATTTGCAGGGTTGGCTGCTGTTTCAAAAATATACTAATAATACCATCACCCCTACTAACAAGTTTTTGTAACTCTGAAGGGTTATAATCGAATTCCGGGATACACTTTAAGAATTCTGCGCTAAAAGCCATATTAATGTTATTATTTGAATTATTGATTTTAGCTTGAATTGAACTTAGATCTTCCTCGTCTGAAAGCTGCTCAACGTCAAACTTAAGACTTTATGTATTTCGTCAGCAAAATATTCCGTCATATACTCATAAGATAATAAAACAAAGGATGTATATTTGCTGGAACACTATATAGCGATGTATCTTGCGAATATGCTGTAGGTGAATCAGAGTTATTGAGAGCTTCTTTCGCTTTACCCGCCTTCTTGGTTCGTAGACACCTTCAATAGGTCCCATACATAATGGCGATGTCTTTTTTCCAATAAGCCCGTGGATGCTGATGAAATACGGGACTCTGCGGTGTTTCTCTCTTCACAATCCTACCGACTGCGCCTTGTATACTTTACGTACTTGATTGCATATATTTAAAAAATTATTAACTTCATTAAACAAGTAATACATAAAGTTCCATGGACCTGACTGTAAACTTAACAAAAAAGGTGTCTAAACGTGTTTACAGTTTTCTTTTTATATCAGAAGGAAATGCTTAATTCTCTGCTTGATAACATTCCAACAGTTTGTAGTTTGATTTCAGGCGTTATGAGTTGATCCGTTGGTGCATATACTGGGTGTATGCCATAACTTGCTCGTCCAGATTATAATGAATGTTCTGCAAAACGATCAGCTCTTTGTTCGTTATTTCACATAGTAGACTATTCTTATGTGATTATGTTACCGTGGGAATGCCAAGTCATTATATTTATTATAGAAATCAATATTGATAGGTCATTGTAAACGTTGGTAGATAGGTAACTAATTAGAAAAAAAAATTATGCCAAATCGTTGAACAGGTGCTTTTTTAGATACTAACTAAAATAACTGACTTTATATGAGATCTCGGAACTTTTTGAGGAGCAGTGGAAGAACTGCGCTGGGATCTTTACTACTTTTATTTTTTATAGATACGGGAAAGGCAAATAAGTAATATTTCGAAGAGAACTGCAATTAAATTTAAAAAATGCTTCTTATTTTAACGGTCTTGGGTTCCTACAAATTTACAGTTTTTTTGCCTTAATCTGACACCAGTGCTTATCTTGACTCGCTGTAGATTGTAGCACAAAGTAGCCCAACTACTTATTGCACTCTGCACAAATACCATAATAATTATAAAAGCATTTAAAATTTAGTTTTTCGGTGTTTGCCAATTTATGCGATTGTTTAGAAAGCAACAATACAACAACTTCAGTGATGTCGCCTAGATAGGATTCGGAGGGTCGAGGTAATCCCCTTAAATCAGCCTTTCTCCAACTGTTAGTGTATGGGCCCGATTTTCGCTAGCTGTTTTCCTTGCGCCCCCTTCTCCTCGTTTTATTGGGCTCGTTAGACGTAATCTTCGCAACGCTTAATGCTCCTGACCAACCAGCTGCATGCAGTATTTGTGCCCTTTGGCCCACTGGAACCTCCGCCCTTGCTGAAATCGATCGCATATGGGAAAGGTGCGCTCCCCGCCGTGCAGCTCGGGTCGTCTTCAAGCTAAATTCCTTAACCTACAAACACCTGTTGGAATGTGGCTCGGTTCTTCGTTTTCTCACAGCGATACCCTCAGGCGAATTCGTTACGGGCTGCACTGTGTCGGTGGGATCGGATTCAAACGCCGCGGAAAACACGCCGTTTTCCCCATAATAACTGTTAAATTTGGGGGGTGCGAAAGGGCTCGTTCCAGGTTCGGCGATTGTTATCACCCCCGGAGGTGCCATGAGATGTTTGCTGAAGGCGTTTTAGGCTTTACCGAGGTTTGCGATTGACCGTTGGGTTGCTCAACGTCGGTTTACCAACATTGACGTGTGGGATTTGTACTTAAATATTTAATTCAACGGATTCATGGTTCTGAATGAAATATGGCTCCGCTAGTTTACTTTGTGACTTTAACATTTTATGAGTGGCACTCAATTTCTACTGCAGTGGAGCATGTTAAAACCAAGGCTGGGCTGATTTAAATCAATTTGCTTAAATCATAATTTTGCCTAACAGTTTTTTTATACATCACAATTTGAATCATAACCACATCTAATGATGTTGAGAAAATTAATTGATTGAAAAATAAATGACATATTCAACTAAGTTTAATTTCAAAAATAGGAAACCAACTTCCAATAATAAAAAAACACAGCACACTTAATGCCTGTTGTAAATCTGATAGATGGACTTCTTGGATATGTATGATATCCATTACATGATATAGATATCTATAACACATCTTATGGATATCTTAACGTCCACCCAGTATCCATGTCCGCAATAGATATCTTGCAGGTGTCAAAACAAACATCCATATATCATAGATTAGACAAGAAGTGGAGCACACAGGTATATCTAATAGAACTCTAACGGATGAATACTTTTGGATATCCATAACATCTACCAACTCAGTCCAGTAAATTCGTATGCGAGCAAAGCCGCGGGCAACAGCTAGTAGCATCATAAAACAGATAGGTATTAATAATGATTTTAGAGGGGAGATAAGCAGGGACTCATTACTAAGCTTCAGCGCAGCCTTTAATGTTTTAAATTTATCTCGTATATAGTATATAATCGCATGGATCAGCAAAAATGCTTATAAGTGCAGTTTGAAAGTAAATTATCATTTAAAATAAAGTATTTAGAAAACTTACGTTACCATACACTACCTGAAAATAGTTATTTTACAAAGGTATTAATAAAATATATCCCATAATGCTGTGCATTGTGTATGTTTTACTTTTTGGTTTTACGTACTTAGGAAAAATAAGTGGTGTTAGATTTAATAATTATATTTTGCGAATCCTATCTTAAAGTTAGTTTCCACTTATATACTTATATACACTTATATACCACTTATACGCAAGTGATATACATTCGTAACTTCAGTTTCGAAAAGAGTTACAAGGCTGCCTTGCTTTAAGCTTTCGCATTCCCGAACATTTACACTCCTACCCCAATTCCATCCTTTGTTTTTTTTATTCCCTTGATTTCGCCAGCATATTGCTGTGACCTGCAATAAATATTCTGAAGGGTTTTTGGAAGTCAAACATCACGCTGCTTTAGTCTGACTGCATGCTCAGCAAGCTTCTATCGCTATGGGTTTTTTATGACTCTGATTTTCAGCCTATATGCTACCATCAGTGCCTCTGATGTTACAACTAGGTGTAACGGAGGCAGATTCATTTCCATGGTCGCGGTAGGCGGTGTACACATATGCTTAGCCCTTGTGACGCATGCAAGTCTTTGTTTCTAGTTTCAGTCCATTCAACAGTCTCTTCTTCTTTTCGTGAACGCTATAATTGATGTCTGGGTAGGATTGACTGCTAGTTATTTCATTGTATACCGCACCCGTTTACGGTTTTTAATGTTATTCACGTTATAAATAAATTGTCTTTTCTTTTCTGTAAGCACTAGAAATTTCTTTACGGGGGTTATCCAGGCTATCGTATTACATCTATAATATCACTAACCTCCTTCATTAAAATGTAATTTTGAATTACGTTCTCAAATATTCGTACCACAGATCCGAATGTTTAGTAAAAATATGTTTAGTAAAAACATTTTAAATGTTATGCCAAGTTATGTAGTGCAGTAGGTTCTTGTGTTCAAATGGAAACCTTATATTTGCTGTATTTAAATCGGTATTTACGAAATGGTGTAACGATTACATGATAACCGTTTTTTAATATTGTGAAGATAATTAGAAGAAACTGCGACGTCTTCCTGTTGTATGAAGGCTTCCTGGAATTAATTTCCAATACATTTTATAAAAAGAGCAAACTAGCGAAACTATAACATAAAAATAGCGGTTCTTGGAGTGTTAGTTAACAGTATCGAAAAATAATAAACAGAAGGACATAAAACTAGCATTCAACAAGTTTATATACTACACCTTCTTTATAATAGATAGTAAAAGCGTTCGTACCTATTAACATTTCTCGTTGCCAAAAGATTAGTCTTCATTGTCCTGGGAAACAAGATATCAGGCAACCAAATAACCAAATAAGCTCGTGGGGCTCGTGCTTTGAATATATATGTTTCACGTTGTTGATCAATAATACTTGATTTTCTGTCTTTTGTATGTATTTATCAGATACACGCACGCACATTTCACAATTGTATTGGCCTGTTCACAAATTTTCAGTTTATCAAAAACTAAGTAATATCTAAGTAGCTAATCAACCGCCTCCAAGCAGATTTTAATTTGCTTTTATAGTTTTGCTCTCTGAACGTTTACCGAGCCTTAAAAACCTAAAAACGACACCTTTGTATGGAGGCTAGCGTATACGCCACTTAGTGCTTCTGGCCATATAATTCTTGTCCTGTGAGCACTTTATATAAGATCATTTTTTATTATTTACGTAACTGCGCGATGATAAAGGCGCCACATTTGTTACCGCGTTACCCACCGGACTACTGGGCTACCTGTAATACCGACGTATCGTTTGTTTGTGTTGCAGAAAAAAAAACAAAACCTCTATGTAGATACTAGTATCTAACGTATGAATTTTACAAAAACCACAAAAATAAGAAAATTAAAACCAAAACAAACGATTACTCATACGGGCCCTTCACGCTGATACGTCTGTATTACAGGTAGTCCAGTCCGGTGGGTAGCCGAGGTAACAAATGTGGCGTCCTTATCATCGGCGATTTTAAAAATAATGTTTTTATATGATTTATTAAAATACAGGTAATTTTATTTAATATCTGTAGATCAGTCGCTTGAGCTTGATTAACCTGATCGGTTTTGTCGCGCAGTTACTTGAATAATAAATTATCTTATATAAAGCGCTCAAAGTACAGGAATTCTGTGGCCCGCCGCACTATTATTAAAATAGTTCTTGTTTTGGTTCAAACAAAAATTACTCGATATGGCTCCTACAAGGGTGTCGTTTTTTGGCGATTATTTGAAAATGATATGTGCAATTAAAATTCTGTTTGTTGGAGGCTTACCATCAGTGCCCTAAATACATCCAGAAAAATGTACAATTTTCATAAAATTAAATTTTTGTGAACAGGTCAACAGGTCAACAGTAATTGTTTGGTTATTTACCTGAAAAATTAACGTTGTCGATTAAAGCACGGTCACTTTTACAAAGAAAAAATACATTACTGCTTTCACTGATCTAGATATTGCTATGCAAAATAACTGTTATGTGCTTATATTTGGTGGTCTGGAAGAAAAATGAAAAACAAATAGCAGTAATAAATTGACGGAATCTTGCGACAATCAGGCAACGTAGCATAACAGCTCATTGTTTCACTCCCCACCACTGGTAAACACTTCCATCTTCGTCTATTCTATCATTACGTACCTATCCGATCTCTTTTGTTAACCGACCGACGTGGGAGTGCTTGGGATTGTTCAACCGTTAACGGTTTCCCATCTCGTTCCAGCAATTCGAATTTCGTACGTTCGTGGCCGGTTCGTGATCCCGCCTTTTTTCCAGTCAACAGGTGACTCGGCGATCATGAGAAAGTAAACAGGATCGTAATTTTCGGATTCTTGTGTCCATTTTCGTAGGTGTCGGTCAACAGTCGGGAGACTCTTGTAAATAAGCGAGCATGTAAAGCTTCCGCGATGTTTGACGTTAATGAGGGGGTCAACTGCTTGGGCAAACGGTGGCTTTAATAGGACGCTGCCTTTGCATTGGGAAATGCACACAGAAGTGATAGTGGAGAAAGTATGTGGTTGGTTAATATTTTGTTTACGCTCAAACAGCCGTGTAGTCAATTTTCTTGCGTTAAGATTTCAATAACTCATTCGTAAACGAAAACATGTAAATCCTATTATTCCTTTATTGACGTGCTGCTGCTGTTACTACTAGGGAAGAAGTTATAACGTAAACATTATTCCGACTGTAGTTATGAATACTAGCAGCAGTCGAGCTGGGGTGTGACTAGAGTGACTGCCAAACACTATAAAATTAAATGCATCCGAGATGCTGCATCATGCTCAATCACCGCTCACTTAACGAGCAATAAACAGGCGGAAGAAACCAAAATATATTACCAATAGTTAATTAAGCAAGAGCAGAGCTCTTTCGGTCTCTTAAGAAAGACCTTAATCAACGCAACATCTTACATCTGATTTTTTTTTTAAACATCAATGATTGTATAAACAGTTATCAAAAATGATGTTTAAAGATTACATTATATTCAAAATAGAGGATGAAAATAAAATTTCTAAAAAACCTATTTTGTCTAGGAAACCAAAAAAGGTGACGCCGGAGAAATACACTTAGTGCAACAGAACGTTTGCACGAAAAATGATTGTAATTGTGTGGCATTTCAACTACTTTTTTAAATGCCATTGATCTGTTCCTGTTAAAAAAGAGTGTTAGGTCTTCTTTTTTCTTTATGAACAAGATTCGTCCAATTTTATTTATAATACCAATAGAAACACAAAGGTATCTTTTGTATTAAGCTTTTCAAGGCTCACATTTTGCGCCAACAATACCATAAATTTGTATAAGGACTTTCTATACTGGACCTAGGTGGCACTGACGAGTTATAGAAGTTATAAAGAGTTATAAAAAGTAAATATGGTCGTACTACTCCTGTGTCAGAATCTTCTATCAAAAATCAAAGTTCTTCCTGTGGAGTGGAGCAACATAACCATCAAACTTTCTAATTCCAAAATCTCGAATCAATGTAAAAAATCAAATTGTTTAATCTCGATTTATGCCACATGATTTTATCCAAAAAATAGCATATTTTATCTTCTTTTAATCTGTACGATAATATCTTATTTTACACAATGAAAAAAGATTAATGCATTCATTATGCGATGTGTGCTTGTTGTTCTGCTTGTATTTTTATCCACAACCTATGGTTTATTAAAATAAATGTTTCTTTATCGTAAACCGTTATAATATTTCGAGATAATACATCCAAAGTCCCAAATTATATTTTCCCTGTCTGCCTTATTTGCCTTGTAATAAATAGCAGAGAACAGTACGTTTAATGCTATTACCGTTGTCTGAATAGTCAGACAACGCTATTACCATTTATTGTTAATTCACTTACGGCGCCTTTAACTGTTGTGGTAACTCATATGTTTAATATATGCATCTTTATAATAATACGTGTGGAAACAGCCTAACTTATCGGAGGCTATTGAACAACATTACGGTTGTACCTTAAACGACATTACATATGGATGACAATCTTGTATATGTCATTATATGTATGTTACTCACATAATCAATTGAACAGCTTGGATACAAGCTGGTTATTTGAATATGTCTTGATTCACCTGTTTGATAGCTCTGACAACATTTTAATTCCACTGTCATTTTCGAAGAGCGTCAAAATTCAGATATGCAGAATTTTGTCCAGAGACGTTCAAAAGATCAGTTTGTTTCCAAGCTATGTGACGTATTCAAAATGTTTCGCAATTAGTGCACCTTTGAAAGCATTCAACTTCTTATTCACATAATTTAGACTTGAATTCACAACTAGATGATCAACCTAATGTTTTTAAGGGATGCAATTGTTTGGAGCACAATTATGTGAAGTGAGGCCAGGTATCTTTTCTACTTATCCGCTGTGTGAATTACGTTCTGAACTGTTTCATAAAAATATCTCACATATTCCAATTTGATGTACCTTTTCCAATCTATAAGACTTTTTCAGCGACTATTCTTTTTGATTACGTAATCCGAGTGCTTTATCGATCTCAATAATATTTTCGATTACCTTCGGTAGTTCCTGCTTTCAGTATTCTTGCTATGAATAATAATATATTGCAGTAATCCAGCAAGTTTAACTTAGTTTGTTACTCCTTCTTTAAGCTGTTGTATTGTCTGTTTTCATGACAAAAATGGACAAAGACGGAATAATCTATTTGTCAATTATTTTTGAATGTTCACTTCTATTTATCTTGATTATCTAGTGGCTTACTAAAGCCCTAGGTTCAATATTACTTTTTAGCTACTACCGTTATGTCCTAGAATGTATATGAGCGCTACAGGGAATCGTTTTACTCAGCTGTATCAACGGTAATTAATTGCTTTTGCCCTTAGAATAGATTTTGTGTGATAGAATCTTTTCAGGGGCAGGAATTGTAAATTACATCTCATATAACTCACTAGGCATTTACTGAATTCTTAGGCAGTATTATTGTTGCTGTTACACTGACTGCTAAGGGCTTTGGATGCAAGCTGAACTGAACTGTAATAGTGATTAGGATGTGACTTCTAAGATAACCAATAACTTACACGGACTTTGGATAGCCATAGCATAAGTTTAGATTTAGACGTTACATTTAAGATGCTTTCTTTAAATGCTCCTTGACTGTTTGGATTTTTGCAATAGATTATTAGGATTCGTTACTATAATAATACTTTTCCGCCAAACACATACTTCAAAATAGATTAATAAATATATATAGGTAAGATAATGTTCTCCAGTTGTGTAAAATAACCATTTCATTTTTTAGCAGTTCTGCATGTATTAATTAAAAGAAAAATTTGCACTTTGATTAAATCTTTCTGTAATATACCTATATTCTGCAATAGACATGCAGCATGCTGGTATCTGATTAAAATAAATTACTCTTGATTGGAAAACGACCGTAGGAAGTCATTTTTATTTTTCATGCATTTAGCAACATGCAGTCCTATTTCTAGAGATGGTAAATTCGTAAAATGCAATTATTTTTCCTCGAAACTCCGTGAATTGCATTTTACGATCTCCCAGTTGGGGATGCTCCAGAAACCCTCGACATCAGGTGCAGGGTCGATCAGCTGTTGCCCAAATAGGAGTCAGGTGCCCGCATCAGCGCAAAGAATTTCGTTACACGGAGATTTGAACGGGGAACTAATGGCAATCGCGGTCGAATACCTGGCCACGTTGTAGCACAGGTAAAGAGGAAGCGGGCATGCATCCCCACCTCTCGCGACCAACTCGCAGGTTGGTATAACGTCGAAGGCGAAGTGTGACCGCCGCGTCGGTGACTTTTACCAACGGTTTTCGTGCTGCGTTCGAAAATACCGAGAAAAACACGTTTGATTTTCGCGAAAATGTGCCGTGATCCCTAGTGCCCTTGTCCTGTGGATTTATAGTGCAGTTTGTGAAGTTTCTGTGTGCTTATGCTGTGTGCGCAGATGCGAAAACTTTGCTGAAGACCCCGGAATACCGATGCTGCATCCCAACTTCGGAACTGTTTAAACTTTCGATATAGGTATTTATCCGCTTGTTTTACTTCCATCAAGCTGAATGGGGGGAAGTATTAAAACTTTCCTTCCCGTCTGCATGTCATAAAGGTGAATAAAGTCGGTGATCGGTCAATATCCCTTCGCATTCTCATCTCTTGAGGAGCAAATGTTTGCCTTTCACTTAAAAACACTGCCGGCTCGGCGATTTCGAGCACTTTCATAGTTACGTAGGCGAAATGTTTGACTGAAAAATGCAAAGACCGCTTAACGCTCGGAGTGCGACTACGAGACCATGAAATATTGACATCCCAGACAAATCGTCCAATCCATTTTTCCTCGAACTTCTTTTGATGCGTAAAGGCATACGCTCCGAACCTCGCATTGAAATTACCATTTGCTCAAAGGAGCTGAACGGAATACGTTGCCCGGTCAATGCGAAACCTCGAACGCTGGCCGTTTAATGCCAGCATATTTGGCAATATTGGGGGACCCATTCTATATTTTGGTGCCCGCAGCTAGTATGGCGTAACACCTTGAGAATTTCTAAATTGGGATCCTTCAATTAACATTCCCCCTCTCGCAGTCCTCTCCTCCGTACGAGTTATTTCGTTTCGGAGGTAATTTGGTGTGTGTCGCTGAAAGCAAGGCCGATGCCTGACATTTTAGATTGTTCTCTTTTTATCGGTGGAATGCTGTATAGTAGCGCTTTATATAAAAAATTCTACGCGTATGCCGCGCAACTAATAAAGAGCCAGGCGCCTTTTTGTTACATTAATGTAATTGAAACTTATTTTGTAGTAGTTTACTGGAGAAAAAAGGCATAACACAAACAGGCTTGTATTAGGTAATGTGGAAAGCCAAATGAAACTACAATTTGTTTTATTCCAAAGTAGTTGCCAGATGTGTTATTACATTTATCCCACCAGAAGACTAGATGATCAATTCCAGTCTTGTAGAAAGGGGTAGGTCGCTGACGGTTCCTCAACCTCACCCATTTTTGGACTTCTTCGTTCAGTTAAAACCGATGACCACGATTGTCTTATTTTACATCGACAAAAATGTTGAAGTCACAAGGGAAAAGATCTGGGCTGTATGGGAGTTCTTGAAGTGTTTCCCAACTAATTTTCTGAATCTTATATTTCTCACCAGATTGGTAGTAAGGCTACAGACGTCATCATGAAATGGTGCGCTTCCGTCCGACAGCATTCCAGGGCGTTTTGATTTTATGGCATGTCTCAGTTTCTGCTTGCCTCTATTTCCAATGCTGGACGAACATATATTTCACTACGCTTAACTCCAGAGCTATAACGAAATAACTGTGTGTACCTGCCACTGATGGCATTATTGATACATAACAATGGTGTTGCCAGATTTTGCAACGAATGTGTCTGACGGCGGGTGTTCTGTTTTCATTTGACAGCTTCAATACATGTATTGGCAACAGAACACATTCTATCCAATACCGTCAATGTGCCATAATTGGTTCTACGTTACTTTAGTTAATTCGTATCTCCAATTAGGCATCCTGTTTATGTCTGTGTATGTACAATTTCTAAGAAATCTGTTCTCTGGTTTTTCCAAATTGCATATGCTTACGCGATGATAAAATGGTGACCAAATAATACAACAACATTCTAAATTACTACGTACATACTGGATACCTACAAACAGTTTATATGCAATTACATTTTAAAGCATTTACGCTTCTTTGAATAAAACCTAACATCTCAGAAGATCTATTAACATTAATCCCAATCAAAATAGATGCCCAAATCTGTAATTACAGTGACTCTTCAAATTTCGGCCAATAAGGTGATACTTACCTAATTGTAATTGTTTCTTCTATTCTAAAAAAAGCTGATGTTCTATACATTTTTGCTCTAGTCCAGTCAACACAGTCCTATCATGTGGACACTACGTTAAATGCAAACAAAATCGGGGATAGATGTCTCTATTAAGGAACACCAAATATGACATTGAAATTAAGAGACTTTTACTAGTTAACAACCGCAACGGGAATTTATTAAATACAATCTTCACAAACAATGTGGGTATATATATGTGATCTTTGGATACGGGTCTATATTTTGTATTTCTATTTTATCACCACCTTTATAGAAAAGCACCAAAAAGCTTTCTATTCACTTAGTGGGAAATTGTCAAAGGTTTACTGAAAGCACATCTACATTTGTATAATAATACTAAAGGAGAAATTCTATGAATGTCACTACTTATTCTATAGTTTAGAGGCTATAACTCAACAAAAGCAGCATCCTAGGAGAGATCACAGTCATTGAAATCCACAGTCGTCGGATAATTTAAACTAGGCACAGGTACATCTTTGTTATCACAGTGAACAGAAGCGGAGCTTTCAACAAAGTAATTAGCAATAATGATGGAGTCATCAGAAGAGCAATCATTGAAGCTCATACAACTAGGTAAAGCATTATTAATTTCAGAACTATTAACGAAAATCCATAAGCATCCGTAGAACCAGAAAAAACGCAAATAAAATTATTGTAATAAGTGGTTACCAGATTTTATACCGAGTTCTAAGACTGCTATAATAAAAAAATAATCATTTAACGTGATATGTAGCGTTTATGTGCTTTTGTAGGATTAAATCTTTGATGTCAAATATTCAGTTACTTGGTGTGAATATTGATGCATATAACGAATAGCGAGAAAGACCTATAGCTCTGCAAAAGTTAAACAACATTTCGCCTATCTGTAGGTACTGTTTGCCTATCGTAAAGATTAGCATGGCAATAAAAATGCTTGTAGATAAAGGAGTGCTTTGCAAATAATCTGGAGAGTCTTCGACACTCTTCCACACACATATTCTATGCTGTATTACTGCTAATAATTCAATAATTATTAAATTGTCATATATTTATTCGTTTATTATTCTAATATAAACTTTGGCTATTTTTCATCATTCCTCTAATTTATTTCATTTCTACTGCTTGCAGTTTACTTTTCTGGATTTTTGTCGACACCAGAGATTCACATCCATACATTAAAATTGGACAGCAAATTGTTTAGTACACTTTGTTGTCACGGATATTCCCTTCATATATATAAATATTTTATGTAAAATTTGTTGCATTTTTATGGTTCCGTATGTTATGTTTAATGCTAGTTCTTGGTTTTCACTTCGTTCTATGTTCCCCCCAAGTATTTATACTGCTGTACTTGTTCAACTATTCTATGCTCTCCCTTTGGCTACTAACATAACATCATGTCAGCTTCTTTCAGGATCATGTTTTATGCCTCTCTCGCAAACATTTATCAGCATAATCGTGATCACTATGACATGAGATCATTAGAAAAACAATATTTGTCCTTTAGCTTATTTTCTTTGTAATAACAGTATATCCATTGCTTATTTTCTTTATTTTATAGATAAATTGCAATGGAATTAGAACACCTCGTGGCTTCAATTTTCCTTTGTTGTAAATTCTGCAGACTTCATCTCCTTTTATATAATATTATGTATTTGACATTCTTTCTAAAACTTTGTAACACTTTTAATTAATTTGATGCTACACTTTCATCTTGTGAAATGCTCTTCATTGTTCTGCACGGGATGCTATATCAATAAAAGCGAGTCAAATTCTATTTCTCCAGTTGAAAATATGTGGTCTTTCACACTACTGCATTTCCTGGATGCACTCTGAGTTTTGAGTAGCACTAATTTGTTGATCTTAGTTTGATATCTAATATTCTTTGCTCGTGCACTTGACAGTTACCTCTCTATGACTTTTACGTTCTTTTTTTTTCAATCCTGGAGTATTTTTCTCTTTCGATGCTCCTCTGAACTTGATCTTTACCATTCCGGTACTAATTTTAATATGGCTCGCCATCTTTTCGCATCATGTAGCCATCGCTGCCTTCCCCCACATTTCAGTCATGATCCCGTGAATCTCTTCTTCAATTTCAAGTTTCCACAGTATTGTTTTTAACATCTCATTATTTCCTTTATGAGCTTTTAACAAATCTCTTGGATCATTGCGAAACTTATAAATTAGAAAATTTAGAGAGGCGGTCTTCCGGCAACTTGACCTAAACCCGATTATTACATTTCGCCAAACCTTTCATAGACATAATTATTTTGACAGTATTACAAAAATGATTTAAAAAATCAAACTTATTGTTCCACGTTGCAAAGCTACCTTGTTTCTATGAATTTACATATCAGTTAAATCACGACAGTGCTTGACTAGCATAAATTTGTCGTTTCTTGCACACGACTGTTACGCTATTATCTAAGAAGCCGCAAAAATGTAGTAGCCTTCATAACACAGATTGTTTTTGCCACTGGATGTTAAAAAAAAAACTCCCTTTGCTTGTCACCCGAACAGATCGATATCTTTGCTCTCTTTCCCATCGAAATAATATTTCGATTGCGCAAATTTCCGCCGTTCATCCGCCAACTCGTTGGTGGGAGCTTTTGTTTTCCCTTTTTCTTTCATAAGCCCCCGTAAGCCTCGCACAATAACCTACTTTGTTCGGAAAACGTCCTGTCGGAGCAAATGGCACGTATGACTTTGTTCTTTAGAAGTTTACCGGTGAAGGCATTGAGCGAAGCCTGAAGAATGTGCGAATAAACAAGTCGACCTTTTTTTCATCGACGCAACGATGAATAGTGTTTTGTTGAGATATCGCCTGCAGCAGAGGCGTACCACAGGAGGAGGGCTAAGGGGGCAATCACCTCCTAGGAGAGTTTAGATATGGAGTCTATCGGGTACAAGGGAAATTGCACAAAAGAATTATTGGTTTGATTACTCTGCTGTGAAGGCATTTGCTTGAGGCGCATAACGAATATTATCAGAATAATAATACTATCGTTAGTTGGCGTTCTTACTGCTAGGTTCTTAGACTTAGATTGTGCTTCCGAATGCAGGTGTAAATCAATGCTATTAAGACTACTAAGCATTTTAAATTCATTTGTCGTATAGTATTGGAATCTCAAGAATGACTCTTGTATACATACCGAATTCAGGTCTCATAACAAAAGACAATTTTTTATACTAGGTGGGTATGTAAAGCATAAGGCACCAAATTTCTTTAGAACGCAAACCAACTTTAACGAACATAAGAATACACTAGAAACAGAAAATAGGTTTGCGAGAATTAGAATGTGGATAACACCATGTCATCTTGTAGCAATTTAAGATCTGGCTTCCCTTATATACACGCCAAGGTAGGCTACGTTTATGTAAATTACAGAAGGTTTTATAAGCTGATACAGCTGTTCACACATTGTTTTAACGCAGGCGACATGACATAGGCGTAATTTTGTTATCATTAGAAAATAGGGTATAGGTCATTGTAATAACTGCACTGTTGGAGAAATATATGTACTTGTATGTGACCAAATAACTAATCGCAATCATTGCGAACTAACTTATTAATCATATGTAATATATCACATATTTGCGACACAAACTCTTACATGAAAGTAAACTACTGTATAAAGAACATAAGCAAATAGTGTTTTTATTTCAGATTTCACAGTTTTATATTAATGCCGACTTGAGACATTCTCTAAAATTTTGCATTGTAGATATCTATTACGTAAAATTGTAAATGCATGAATTTTAATGATCGCACTGCCGACCCACATTACTTTTTAGAGAGACCAGATCGTTGGCAATATTTCTCTCCAAAAAGTTGAATAAATTTGGACATTATGRGGTGCACCCCYATCGTGATCCCTTTTAACCTATGATGGGAAAAGTTTCCTTWCCTGGAGACATAGATCGGCCTAGTTGTTCCTTTAAAAAAAAAGTACGGCTCTGTCTTTCTGAATTCTAAATAATACAACTGTTAATGACAATATGGCTTCATTTTAAGCATTTTTGGTTACAAATTACACCCTAAAAAGCATAATTTCTTCGTCCACCATTTTTTGCGGATAGATTTTTCTATATTAGTTCCCTGCAATGCCAGGTTTTACGTGAATTTCTCAGAAATTGTATATACCACTTTTCTTAAAATGCACTTTAATTCACAATTTCTAAATACCTTTCTAATCAAAAACTTATTAGTTGAGCATGCCTTCTATAGTGGATGAATTCATACACCACTTCTCGTAATTGTTCTCGTATACATTATTCCGTACCTCGACCTGTGTAAAATACTCTGTATTAATAACACCAATAAATATATTATTATTAATTAATTGATAATTGGGCATCGTACAAAAGACTAGCAAATCTAGTTTACAGATATATTTAATTTTGCCACAAAATCTGCAGCGATGTTTACGCAATTTTGAAACCAAAACGGTTTTCGTTTGCGAAGTAGAATTTCTTTAACATAATCGGGCTACGGCTTACGCACGTGTACACAAATTGTACAGAATTGCAGGAAATGTCGCCAACAGTATATTGTTGCTGATGCCTATATATCGATTGCAACTAAATGTATAAGTTGCAACTGCCCCTGAATTGTCAGAACCGCATAATTTTTCTGCCGCATTCGATAGTTTTGATGAAAAATGTGAAACTAGATTTGGCATTACCGCAAGGAGTTTAATTTTGTTTAATATTCCTTTATTTTAAGGATTTAAGGAACTCGTGTTTCATTTTTTAATGGGATTAATCGAAGCAGTAGTTATCAAAGCCATATATATAAGCTTCTTTCGTCAGAAAAAAACCCAACATGATAATATTCAAAGGTTACTAGTTATTTAACGCTTATTAAAGAATTTTGTCTTCCTTAAAATTTTGACTAAAAGAGATGGGACCTATCTTTAACTTAACTAAATGAGGTATCTTGTAATGCAACTGTATGTGGGAAAATGTCTAGATTATAAGCGATAAATGCCTCCAGTCATTATTATTACACATTTGGTATCTCCAAAATAACCGCATATGCAATCGTATGATTTCGTACCTTAATGTCTGTCTTTGCGCACCGCTGACTCTTAACGAACAAAAAAGTGTAAGCGTTGAATGATGAATATTATTGAGGCCGCAAGAATTAAGGAAGGACAGCTGATGATGCGCCTATGCCGTTTTTTTGGACTCGGTAATGATGTAGAAGACAAACTGGTGTCGTTAGGTGTAATTCGTTTTTTACTGTCTTGCTTAATGCTGTCAGCTTAGAGGTTGACGCCAGATGCAATGACAGAAATGAGATGGAAATTTTTTTGTGAGTCGTTTTCGTGGATTCTTAATTAAGGACCGAAATGTACCAAGTTATCTTTGCCTTGAAACGTAATTATTTTATTCGTTACGTTAATTTCATGTTTATTATATACATTATGTAACCGTGCTATTAAATATCATCTGAATACCACTTTAATACTGAATGCCAGCACGGTATGTAACCTAATTTCACTTACTTGTATAACCACTCAAATTTAAAATGTCAGATGGCGTAACCGCTTTCAATCTTTTGGAAATGAAAACAAACCTTATTTGTTAATCGCGAGCTGCAGTATAACACATAAAAGCAAATACCTTCAGCTGCCGCATGTGCTTGATGGAACCGAACTATATAAATGTGAAACGCCCATTGATCCTGCGACTAGTTAATTACATTTACTCTAAACAACAATAACCGTAATTAGTGCAGAAATGTAAATTATTACTAAAGAGTTGTTGAGACACCAGTTTGTTGAAATCGCTTTAAAATCTACACCTTCAACCGATAGACTGTTTCTATCATATATTGAATTATGAGCTGGCTGATACTAATATTTTATTAAAATGTGTTTTTCTGACACATATTATGTTCCTGCAAACAGGTCCGTATGCGTGTATTTTTCTACACATTTATTGGTAAAATCTATCTTCTTTTTTTATGGAATGGTACAAGCGATTATACCATATACTATACTAATAGCAGAAGTAAATACTATCAAAGTTGTTTTACTTTGTGCTGTGGTCGAAGAAGAAAAAATATAGCTATTAGTCACGCCATCAGTTTTCATTAAAGGAGATCTACCCAGCAAAAATACGGCTGGTTTCTAAACATTTTTTGTTACAAATTACGCCCTCAAATTATTTTTGGAAACAGATTATCCTTTGTGAATTTTCCTTAAAATAAAGCCACTCCAACTCACTATTTTTAAATACATATTTAATTAATCTTCTATCATGTAATGTACAGAGCTCTAGAAATGTCTAATCTATAAATATATTTAATTAATATGGCAAAACCTGTAGCGGTGTATTTGCAATTTGAAACCAAAAATAAGTAGCAGTTTTGTGGCTTGGTTCAAGCGGTCCACTGTAACGTCTTCATTCGCGCCTATACTTCAGGCCAGTCGACACATTAGCCTCTGCGATTCCAATTGCTGGCGTTTCCCATTTTTATTCCACATATAGTTAAAAACTGTTTGGTCTAGTTCAGAGTCGAGTTATGTGTGCGAGCTAGATCCCCTTAAGGTTAGAAATTTATATTGTATTATATTTGATGAATAAGTAATTAAAGACATTTTATTCCCCACAGCTAGTCGGAATATAATTCAATATTCCGTACTCATCTTCTGAATATTTGAAATGAGGTTAAACATGTTTATTATATGGGATAGAATAAAATGACAAATTTAGCACTACGGTATAACAATCAATTTTCGCGACCGTTGCCCGATCGATACACTGCCGCTCGACAGCGCACTGCTATGCACCAAGGTTCTATAAGGATTCGCTTGTACTGTACTGTCTTTTTTAAAGTTTTCTGCGCTTTCTTATTTGCACATTATTTCTACTTATATAGTATCTTTATGTAGCATTCGTAAATTGCCACTTCTCCCATTACATACAAAAAAGGACGGTGTTGTTTATCTCCCGACGATCACACTTTTTTTAGGTCTGTCAACAAGCTGTTATATAATACAAAAGCTGAAAGTATATCAGCGAGTAACTTTGATTCTGCCTTAAATTTTGCCAAACCTTTTTTCGAATGAATTAAATGAAATAAGCTATCGCCGTGGCAATTTGTTGGAAATGAGCAAACAGAAATAGAAGAAAATAGTTTTTTTTAGTAATATTCAATGTTATTACGATCATCCTGTTATAGGTACCCATGAATCTTAAAAACATTACAATAGTTTACATTTGCCTAGCTATAATTGCAACTTTTAAAGTAATGGTGTGATTGAAAATGCCACGTCTTTAACGACAAACAATCTTTACCATGCACGTTTTAAATTTTTCGACTGCTAGTAAACTGTCGTCTGCAGTTGATAAAATTCAGAAAATTGCATTATATAATGAGGGCATTTTTGAGCTGGTGCTGTTGAACTTTAATAGTGCTAAACATTGATACTTTTACTTGTACTGCAATGATCATAACCCAATTCTTTTAAAATCGGTTTTTAATGGCTTAACAGCATTCAATTCAGTCTAAAACTACCCACCTTTAATATCATTTTTTAAAGTTAAATTCGCGTTACGTCACAGAGCCATATAGAGGGTGACCTGATCTGACCTGGCATTTTTGCTAGCATGGATTACATACAACATTAGCCGAGTGCAGGAAAGAATTGTATGATGGAAATTCCAATTTCCAGTTAGCTTAGATTTTTTCTTATGAATGTAATGCTTCCATATAGCACGTGCACCCATCATCCCCTTATAAGTAATTTGTTGTGTTGTGTTTTTGTTGGTGGTGGTTTTATTTTTCCCACCCATTGTGTGCTTTGCTGTTTCTAATCTGAATCATAGCAGTTTTGCTCGCCGTATTAATTCTACATCGTGTTTAATACTCAGAATTAAATGTTAAAATAAAACCTCTCTCAACTGATAATTTAAGAATATGTATTAAACGGTTGCGGTGTAGTCAGACGTGGACAGGTGTGAAATAAGCACTACTTCCGTGTTTTCCTTAGCAGGAGCCGTTATTAGAGAGCTTGCATTCTTAAACTCACAGCCTCTATAACTGAAAAGTCTTTTCATCCTCAACAAGTTATTCCACGGAATAAGTTTCAATTGGGCTTCCAGTTGAACACAACATTTGATTGCATATCACAATTCTTTCATTTGATTCCTACTACAAAACTGAAACTGATAATGTGGGGCAGTTCTAGAAATTAAGAAAATGCAAAAGGTGCTCAATAATTTCTAAAGGAGATTTGGGGAGGGCTTTATTGCTTGTCTATGATGCCTAAATGGTCTGTTTTGCAGAAAACTCTTCAATCCAGAGCAATTTCTAGGATATTGTCTTGTACGAGAAATCGCGCCAGCATTGTGTTGATGGGGAAGTCTCTTTTTATGGAGCTCTCAGTATTAAAACCAAGAGCGAATTACATTTTTCAACCGCATTCGGCGATGTACAAGTTCCTACGCACTTTCTCGGGTGCTAAGTGGCCCCAAAAGGAAAATGAGAGAGAGATATCTACTCATTAGCGTCCCTTCCCATACTGAACGGAAACAGAGTTTCATCGCATTGTATTCGCACCCGATTGTATCGTGGAATTTATCGACTTTGAAACTTTAATAGTTCCCCTCAGTCCGTACGACTCGGTTACATTCACGAGGCGGTTTGTAACAATAATTTAAATCGACGGCGTTCGAGAAAGTCGACCCGGCGTTCTCAATTCTGTTACTGATTATTCCTAGCTTTCACGCGCCTTTAAAAATTAATAATGATCACGATTGTGTTAGATACGGTCACTGTATCACGTTGTACCGGCGCTTGTTGCCAATGGAATCCGGTAGTTCCAAGCTTGTATGCGATTGTCGCTTGAATTTTGCAATTCTGTCACGACTGTATCTGCATTTGGACGTTGCAACCTGGTAATGGTTTAACAACAGCTCTGAAATATAACTTAGGCCGCTGCTTAAACTGAGCATTTCTCAATTCTCAGTGTGTCTAATGGCAGGGAAAATTAGGAAAACTAGGTACTTGTTCCTCGGTTACTAACCACAGAAATACTAGAAATATCGTATTCTGAATTACATAAATAAGTCTAGGGCATCCTTATCTTTTACTGAGATATGCTTCTTTCAGTATTCGCAGGTCACGTCTTCCTGATGGCCACAGAGATCTAGTTACATATATTACGTGTTTTTATCCTTAGATGGTATTTATGTTCATTGCAATGTTCTAGGCTTACTTTAAAGGTAAAGTTTAAAATAAAAGCGTGCGAATGCTTTTTGTATCTAAAAAAATCCTTCCAACAACGTTAACGTTTGAACGCGTGAAATTAGAAGGTTCGGATAAAATGCTTGCAAGATTGTTGAAAACTGACTGCCATTTACATGTGATATGTTTTTTCTCAACACCTAAGAAGTCACAGTTTATACCAACTCAAAAGTTTCAAGGAGCAAAGAGCTACTTTCGTTATCCAAACGCCCCCATCTTCAGAATTACGAGTATTTCAGTCTGGAAACATTTTCTCCTTTCTTTCATCCTAGCATCCTAAGCATTGAGCTCGATAAACTAGAACGTTTCGGTTAAATTCGGATAAAACCGACGAAAAATGACCGCATTTTAAAGGTGACATGCTTTTCTTAGAGCATATTGTTTGTTCAGTATATGTAGAGCAAATATAATGTATGGGCAATAGAACTTTACAATTACGCTACTGATTGCTTGTTGCTCTGCAACTGTTGTTCAAAATAACTTTAAAAATAAGCCTTTCAAGCATCTAAACCCTGAACTGAAGCGTCTATGACGAGGTCTGTGATGTTTGTATGTAGTAAGTTATACTGCATAGCCTATGCATTATATCAATTATATATAGTATATAACAATATTATTCATAAATATTACAAATGGTGACATAAGGTATAATGCAAACATGAACTCAACCAAACAGTAAAACGAATACAGGTATTGGACATTAAAGACTTTTTTCACCCAAAACAGTTCTTCAGAGCAAATGAAGGCCAAAATAAGCAAATCATGCCACAATATTACCAAAAGAAGTATCCATTTCATTGCTTATTACAAACATAACCAGCATATTGAAGCGGAAGAATCGAGAGATTCAATTTTTTAATGAATACATCGCAGACTGATTTGTAAGAGTAACGAATTTATCAACAAAATTTTAAACACTGCAATTAGAGAGGGTCCCAAGCTTAAGCAATAAAGCGGTTTACAATAAAGAACGGAAAAGAGGCCAGGCATTTAAGTTTGAACTGGAAACTGGTGCTAGTTGTTCTTTCTTCTTTTTAAATATTAAAATTATCCCATGGGTGCATTTCGATATACAGTTTATCCTGTAGGACACAATATGTATTCCTCTTAAATAATACAATCATAACAATGAATTATAAACGAACTTAATTATGTGCCGTATTATAAGTAAACTAGAACTTTTAAAGGGATAGTTGAGATCAGTTTTTTGTAGGGACTAGGTCTGTTTAAAATAGAGTTGCTGTTTCAATTTTTTTAAACCTGGACCAAGCATTTCGTTCTTTAGCAAAACGTAGAGGAATAGCTAAATTGCTTGTTAAAGTAAAATATATTGGGTATTTTACATTATGCGGTAATTATTTTGCAACGATTCTTACAAAAGATGTATTATTAACGATATTGTGCAGTTACTGTGAAATAACACTAAATCCTTAAATATATAAATAGATAAAGCTGCTGTATAGAGTCTCCTGCCTACACAATTTTCAAGACTTGAATTACCTTTCTTAAAAAACTGATCTATAAAAAATCTTCATATCAGTTACAGGGTAACCTCAAGGGCAACCCCCGGTATAAGTATCTCCGCAGTGTCCGTACGACATGCACTTGAAGGTTTAAAAGAAACAGGTTATCCTAAAGGATCAGTTTTACATGACGTTTTCGAGACAACCAGAAACTGAATATTAGGTTTTACGATAACATTTGTTTCTCAGATGACAACATTTTTTGATAATGGTGGCGTTAGCAAAAATGATATGCATTACTATGGGTTAGAAAATCCTTGGTGGATTCGAAAGGGACGTTTTCGGACCATCTACTCTACAAATAGTTGATACGGAATATTGGGGAATCAAATAATTGGGTCTTTTTTTTCTCGCAATAGTTTAAACCGAAATTGTTTCATAAGTGCTTTTTGAAAATGTAAATTTACAAATAATATAAGAGGTATGGTTCCAACAATATGAGGCACCAGCGTTTTACCACTGAATAGTGCGAAATCATCTTGGTTTGGTTTTACCTAACCGATGGGTATGAAAAGGTTCAATTAATCCTTGACCACCAAGAAGCCTGCACCTTAATCGTCTGGATTTTTAATGAGTAATGATAAAAAACATAATTAAACATTGATGGTGTAGAACATTTAGAAAATAATATTCTTGATGCACCTCAAAGAGAGTCTCGTAAGTCTGACGTGGACACACTTGTCTTAAATACACAAAAGAACAGCTAGTTAGCTTTAAGCTAAAATAAATGTGACACAGATTCATTATTCAAAGTAATTTTGTTTTACTGATGGACCTTTCTCCTGGCTTTTCCTGTAAGTACTTGCCGACCACAACACATTGTAGCTTGCAAAGCCACCGCTAGATGCTAGATGACTTATTGGTGACTTTCACAAAATAACTCCAAAGTGCGGCGTATGACGTGCCCAAGTCAATGAAACAGGAACGTTTATTTATCAACTGCTACCTACAGTTGATATTGTGCTTAGAATGCCAGTGGGAACCAAATAGGCAACAGGCTTACCTTTGAAAGCCCGGATTATGTTTGATAACAATTTAACAATGTCCAGTTTTAAACAATTGACAATTTGGAGAAGCGCTCTTTGTGTCTTTGGCTGGATCCATTGTATGTAAAACAGTTCGACGCTTAGAAAAATTAAAGAGGGACATATACTACAACTTACTAAGAGATTAATTGCTTCCTTAAATAAATTACTAACTCGGCCTACTGTTATTGTCAGTTTAAGATTGATACAACCTTTTAATTCGAAGTTACCTATATATTTATCGAGACCATTAGTTCAAATGAATATCTTCAGTAATATTTGCAAGCCCATACGACAAAAACTTGAACATGCCATACCTCATCAGCACATCTATTTTATCGGAAGACCGAGAAACAAGGGTTCAATAAACTGGCATATATGAAAAACACACCCATTCTATTAATTCCGAATTAAAAAACCCGGCCAGCCGACCGACACCCATATGACACGAACTGAACCGTGTCCGACATGGAAAGTGTGTCACGAGAAAACGCATTTTCGTCGTTCATTCACGAAGAGGTTAAAACGTTGTGTCTTCGGCACTCTGCTGTCCAGGCAATTTTTAAATCTTTAACGGTCGTGTTCTCGTTGAACGTATCCTAAACGCTCGCCCACGCTAATGCATTAAAAATTTCTAAGGTTTATTCTTGTGGGAGCGGCTTCCAGGCGCGTAGGTATGAGCATTACGCATATTTACAACATGTAACAGCGCGGTAAAAACTATCAAAAGCTTTCAGGCCGGAATTAATGCGGGAGGGGTGTAAAAATTCTTTAATACCTTTCAACAACGGGGTGACTCAACGGAAGTGGAAATGATTACGCTTTAGCGTATTCAATAAATGCGCGTGCGCTTCGTTGCGTTGGAATGGGTCTTTTAATAATGGAATTTGTTTTGTATTTCATGATGGTATTTAGATTATCAACAGAATAGTCAAGGTTTATTTCATGTATATTTAACAATGAAATATATACGCACAACATCCGAAAATGTTCTCTAAATGGAAACTGTAACCTCTTTTTTTTATTTTATACTGAAGAAGCTGTGATTTCTTATTTTTTTATTATATCCAACTGATAAATTCATCCTCATCTAGCATCAATTGATGCTACCGACCTTGCGTCCAAGATGTTATTTCATTGTTTTATTAAATGCATTTATACTAATCTTAACTGAAATTTGGTATAGCACGCTGTAATATTTATGAAGGTGAAGCTGCACAAAGCGTAATTTAGTTACTTGATAACTGTACACATAAGGCTCTAACCAAGAAGATTAAAAATTTGCACTGTATATGTTAGCATTTGGCATGACGCTTGAATAAGAACATCGGTCATAACCGCATTTAAGTACGTAAATGCGTTGTTGAATTCTCGTGAATATTTCAGCTTTTTGTCACTTGTATCAGCCTAAATATACATTTGAATACTGTGAAAGAAATAAAAGCCATGAAAACCTTGATATTATTTTTTCGCATACTGTTCATTGTCTGGTTAATTTCAGTAAAATTAATAAATGAATGTATATCATTGCAATCTATTTTTAATTGAGATCGTAAGATTGTTCGGTTGTTTAACGCTATTTATCACGTATTGCAATTCAATCTTTGTATACCTACATACAAGTAGTGTTTAACTTTGCAAGTTGTCATGACAACTCATATTTTTCTGTCTCAAAAGTAGCCGCAGCAGTTTTTAAACCTTTGCTTATTTAGATTTCCAGGTACAATACAGTACAGTAAATGATAGTTTGTGAAGCAGATGTATCACCGCACAACAATACTGCGAAGAGAAATTTGCTGGGTTATCTGTAAATACGAAATATGCAGTTAAGTACTTTCTTGTTTAGAAGATCATGTAAATAAATATATAATCATAAGTTGTGATTATAACGTAATGTATGTGCATGCTATATATGCTTTTAAACCTCTTCAAACTTGTACGTTAGATTGCACTCAAGTAAAACGTATTACCGAGAATGAATGAATTTATCATGCACACTAATATAATTAAAATATGTATTGCTTAAAAAGAATATCTTTTAGGAGTAGGTCCATATTTGCAAAGTATCTGGGAGGGTTTTTTATTTGAGAGTAACTGTTATACCTACAAAAGAACATTAATGTGATAAGATTTAAAAAAGGACAATAAGTTTTGACACATTTCATCATATTTGTACCATACTTTTCGAATTTCTTGCTTTAACACTTTAAAAATGAGTGCCTAAGTATGCATTTAATGAATCACAAATAATGACTGAATAATAGTTATAATGACGAGTTATAATTTGTTGGAATTACTGAAGTACTAAAGTCTTGGCTCACATAGAGAAACTCAGACTGAAAACCGTTAGATAACTTCACAGTAATTACCTTACGCTTTGCTAATCACAATTTCATTCTTCTAGTTATGGAAAAGTGAACGCACAATTCATTTGTCATGTTTGCAATTCAAGACAGTCTAATTTCCGCTGTAGGTACTMGWATTAGTTTCCTTGTTTTTTAAATTATTGCGCGTTWCACTATTTTTACGTTAGAGCGTTAACTTTAATATACTGAAGTAGCCGTAGCCGATGCTCTCTCCGAAGGTTTTTATTTTGGACAATTATTAATTTCACACTTACTCAGCGAAGATTACACATTTTCTATTAACAGCAGAATTGTTGTCAAATAATATGCTAATACGCAGTATCCTGTTTTTACTTAACAATAAATATGAGCGATATGAATTTCGTTTTATGTTCCTTAAGTTGATATTGTGGTAGATTATTGTTATTTCGTAGGGGGTGGTGCCCACAATACTTTCTAAGAGATATGTTATGCCAGATGTCCTTGTGCAGTTTTCTTAGGTTCCGCAAATGATACCCCAAGCAAACGTCATTTTTCCATAAGTTTCGTTCTCTTTCATGCACTTCCGACATGTAGCATCATTTGCTATACCAATTCTAGGTAAGTGTTTCTCCATGTACTTTTCAGTACTTTTTCAGTAGTTCTCATTTCCCACAGTAGACTGATATGCCACTTTACAGATAGACTCAGGCTCTATTAAGGGTTCTTTAGCTCTTCTTTCAGCTAGTAGTTTTGCTCTCCCATTGCCCTGGGACCGTTAATGTTCCATGAACCCACTGAAGACTATCTTTGTGCTCCCAAGGCACGAAGTGCATCTAAGAATTCACTTCAGCTTGGAGCGTATAGTTGTGCTATCCAAGGATGTCAGTGCCAGTGCCGCTTGGCTGTCGTTCAGCTCAGAAAATGTTTACAAGGCTCCTGCCAAGTTCCGCCCTATATTTTTGAACTACAGGCGTATCACGTCCTCCGATATCGCTAGCATGTTGCTGTGACCTGCGTCTACCTCTTCTAGAAGTCAAAGATTGCGCTGCTTTTGCCTGACTGCATGCTCAGCTGGTAGCTATCATTTAGCCTCGCGAATATGTCGGCATGGGTTCCCTTCCTAACGGGTGTATCTTCATGTCACTCGCGATTTTAAACTTATATGTTGCCATCAGTGTATCCTTGTATGCACCGCCACCGTATTTCGTGGGCACTTCTGTTGATGGATTTGTACCGCCATACTCAGGACGCATATGCAACTACCGGAAACACAAATTTAGTACTAACCCAGTAAAACATTTTTTGTTTTAGTCCGCACGTTCTTGCTGCCATGCATCTGCAGGCCAATAAAGTTTTTGTTGCTTTACTGGTAACTTTCTATAGGTGAAACGTAAGTCATACTAGTGTTAGGTCCAAGTATTTAGCCTTAGTTTACAGCAGTACATCTTGTTCCCCTTCAGCCGTAGGTTTCTTCTTCTGGTGAACGCTGCCAGGACTAACTACTAATCCTTTCCGTGTACACCACCTCTACTGCTTTTAGTATCTGCCTTGCTAGATTGGTCTCAGTTTTTCTATACTGCCAGCACACTAGGATGGAGGTATTTTGAATATATTCCTCTGTGTAAACACATTCGTGGTTTAGTTCCCTTAGGAGATTATCTATAACGGCGAAGGACGACATCAGGAAGGAATACGACTGAATTACTGACCATTACATCTTTTGATGTAAAACATTTGGTATATATACCATATTATTCTATCATCTAGGTTTCTATCTTGTGGTATGCATGGGTAAACATGTTATTTTGTGCAAATACCATCAACTTTGACCACTCGGTGGGCAGCGCTTTCGTCAAGGATATCTATAGGTAGTGTTCTGCTAAGAAGGTTTCTGGCCCTTTTATAATCCGTCACGGTTATGGAAACTTTGACTCATTGATTAGAATGTGTTGGTTGAATACATGAATTTCTTTTTGATATTTGATAGGGGATTTCGTTGCGATTTGGCATATCTGTGAAGTTATTTTGCTTCATTAATAAGGGCAAATTATAGTAGAAGAAACTAGCCGTCGAATTCGCTGACATATAGCGGGATATCCTAACTTAGGATGCGGGTAAATTCCTGTGGTAAATTAGGTTATAAGTTCCATTATCATCGACGACTAGAAGGGATGATCTTTGTCAATTTAGTAACGATAAAGTGACTAAGATTTTAGTTAATTTGGTCGGGGTAGTCTCGTTCTTGAACTATTGTTTTCTCTATATCTGTAATTACTAATTTGACAATTACATAATGGGAAAGGCCTCAATTCACTTTCATTCAACTCTCAAATCTACTTCATTTCCTTCGGTACGGTCAAACCGTTAATATCTAACGACAATGTTGGCATGTCTCTGTAAAAGTAGACAAGACGGTACCCTTGGTTAAAATTCTTGAAAGGAATAGTATACAGAACAGAGCAAAATGGCGCAGGTTACATTACTGCATACATGCAACAAACTTTCCTTATTTTTGTTTATGTTGTGTTGTCTATTTGATTGTTATCATTATCTTAATATACTTAAATAAAAGCTTTATGTTGGTTCCTTTTGGAAATCTGCTCACTTTAGTACCACTAAGTTAGTATTAAGTAGATACAATTGTCTTTTTTCCCACAGTTCAGAGAAGTTACAGCTACTGCATACTTGGGAGAGCAAGAGATCATATGGGCGACACAAATGCCATCTATAGGCTGTGTCACCCACTAGCGTCCAGCGGCATACCTAACACTTGTCACATAAACGTAGCTTCTTAGGTTATCAAGTTTTCTTTTGACTAATTATTTTGGAATAGAAATGAGGTTGACGTTTAACAATTAACTTGCTTAATATATAGTTTATGTGAAAGCGATTATCTGATATATACATTGTACATTTCCTTTCAGATTTTCCAAGGTGTTAAGTTTTTTTTAGATATTGCTTAGATTAGAAATTAATGTTACATATTGCCTGGTATTAAACCAATCGAACGATATCACTTATTCTAGCGTAATAATTACAGGTTTAATTAAGTTCCATATTTCCTAGGAACGCTTCTCCTACATTTGTCTTGGTTATAGTCGCTTTCGTTGCACAAACGCAACCGAAATCAGCCCGTTACTCGGTTTACTCCAATGAATGTTTACTGTCGAATCGTGTGCATCCTCGAAGCATGTGACGATGCGGCTCTCCCCATTGATCTTAAATTCCGTCTCGCAATTGCTATACGGCTTAATGAAACTTTAATTGCCGAACAAGCCGAAGACGGTTACGGGAACGGAGTCCCGAAGTTGCAACTGCATTTCTGCATAGTAATTAACAGTACCCGGTACTCATGTAATTGTTCACGGTTCTATGGGAATCGAGTAACTGCGTTTGTTTTATAACAGAGACGCACAGGTGGCCTCATATTAATTGTGTAAATATTTTACCGCGTGTGATGGCATAATCATTGCCGGATTCGACCATTTCCCAACTGGTCGTTGGGTAATGAGCCGCCAAGGATCTGCCTAGCCATGAAATTGCAGATATGTGGAGCTCTGATTCTCGTCTTTATTGCACTGCACACACAGTATTCGAAGTCTTATTTAGTTGAGGCGGTTTTAATGAAGTTATCAAAACAACTAAAATGTAAATGTGTGATAGCAAGGACGAAAGCTAGTGGTAAAACCGAACGAATTGATAAGAGCAGATGTTAGTTATTTGTAAAGACTGACCTGCTACATTTGCTTTAAAGCATACGTCACCCTCTTTTCTTTATCTTTATTTTTTTTTAATGGTGATCATTATTTTTTGTCAGCAACTAATGTTTTACGTCATGCTTTCGCATTCCTTACTCAGTTCAATAGTATTAATTTCGATTGTCTCCAATAAACTGCATCTACCATCAGGATTCGTCTTATATATAATTGAGTGATTGCAGTTTTTGATACCAATATTCGAAGTTACTAGTTACACTTTTTGCCCCGCTGCACATTGGGTTGGGATTGAAAATATCTGCACAAGAACCCCAAAATCTAATGTTATCATTTACAGAGTACATTGCTACAAAATGTTGCATAGGTGATGTTGTGTACTCAATTCTGAAACAGCAGACGATTTAATTCGAATACCGGAAGACAGGTGACGCTAGAAAGTCAGCTTGACGCACGCAAACAACCAGATTTTTTTAAACTTTCGTTTGCTTAGAATAAAGAACAATATTTTAGTTAACAAAAGTACTGGAACACGATTCTGTGAAATGATTTACATTTCAATGGTCATTCAATATTCGAGATGGATTTCAAGGTTGTTTAAATGTTTGTGCGCAGGATTCTTGGTTTTACATGGAATACATGGAAACATGCAACGATTAATTTGTAAATAAAAAAACATGCGATGTTTATTTCTGTTAATTAGCCTGTTCTACATTTCAAAAATTGTATACTTTATGCAAAGCTCATGTATAGTGCTTAAAAACGTAGGTATATGGGCCAATTAATTTAGTGCGTTCCAACACATTCTTAAGTATTTTGCAATTCAAATCTGATTGTTGTACCTAAATTAGTTTTGGCCATATCGTATATCGTGACCACCTTTAAGAAGGCCCCGGCCGCATCAATTTGGCAACAGCGCCCACAAGGCCGATTCTGTTTAAATTGAATGGATTGATACATGACGTACGTACCTTGCACTAGTGCAGTGTATAGACCCATAATTTGGAATCTAGATTAGGCTGTTACTGGCAAATGGTCGGCAGAAATTTTGATATAATCGCTAATGAAATTTTCGAGTCAGAACCAAAACTGTTGATTAGTAATAATAATATATATTTGCATTACAATCTACTCAGTGCTTTGAGAAAGTCTGTGAAGCACTACCAAAGTGCCAATCATTGTTTTGTCAAATTCAGAAGATACTGCATCAGCTGCTATTTTGTGACATTTAACTAAAACTACTTAGGCGTTGGAAGAATGAAGTATATTTTGTAACAGCGATTCTGGACGAAAACAAACATGGACGAAAATTTGATTGCTTTTGAATGCATTTAATGAATGCATTAAATTTAAATTAGTAAAAGGTAATGATCATGTCTTGACCAGGTCGTTATTACAATTTAATAAATGGTGTGCCATATAAAATTGTTCCCGAACGTGTGCGTGATGCAGATGTGAATATATGAAAAATTTGAGAGATTGTTTATGTCGGTAGGTACCTTTAAAACAGAAGGTTATTTTAAGTGAACGAATCGCATTTTCTTTTTTGAGAATCAATTATATGTTACTTATGCAATAATGGCGTAAAATGTACAATAAAATTTCTAGTGTCAGTTGTTAATAATGCTTTGTTAAATAATTATTTCAAGGTACGTTCAAATAACTGTAGCCTCAGATTTAAATATAAGAAATGTTAAATGCTTTATTATTGGAAATACTTATCTAAATATATTTATAGCTTCTCGCTTGTTAGGTACATGTCTTAACATCTCAGGAAATCTTACCAAACTGTTTGGCATATCAGGTTTATTTATTGTTACTTCAGAGATGATGTATTTTATATTTAAATATACCAAATAAATTGTTTCACTAGAAATAATATAAATACATAAAATTTCTTATGTAACGTAAGTAGTCGTCGTAATACTCATAAAATAAAGAAAAAAGTTGATTTTTTGTTATGTCACAAGCTTCGCGAAAGGCTCCAAAGATTTTGTGCACCCTGAAATTGCAATGGAAAGTGGTCTAATATATTGTTACGGTCGTGGGGATATAAAAATTAAAGTCAACAAATGTCTAGCTCTAATTTATTTTGATAATTAAAATTGACATTAATTTTAACTGCTTTTTTATGGAATTTCTAGTATGTAATGGCCTACATACTATATATTATACATAGAACGATTTCTAAAGAAAATGAGCCCTGCTTGAGCGCTTCCACAATGATAAAATAAGTTAGTAATCTTATTCGACCAATATATTATTGCAATGTCTTCTTTATAAACAAATAGTAAAAATTCTAAACAATTATAAACCACAATTTAACTAATAAAGTAGTAGTGTGGATGGGAGCGTCATAACTAGCAATGAAAATTAAACTGATGTACTATAACTGCGTGAAAAAGTTCATAAAAACAATCACGGTATGAACACATAAACTATTATTGATACAGCAGTTATGCATGTGATTATTTGATATCCGTATAACAAAGTATAGATAAAGTAAAGAATCAAAATCAAATCAAATATTCCCTGCACATACGTGATTAGAGCGGAAAACATCAATTTAATTTTGAATTCTGATTTTTCAGATTCATTTTCGTAATCTGAACCTCAAAAAACCTCGAGTATGAATAATTCGGGATAAAAATATTTACTTTTTAGGTTTTGACTAGAAATTCCGAATTCTAGCTGTGCGTTGTCTAATAATAAATTTATATTTTTTCTATTAATTTAAAAAAATAGTTTAATTTTGCTGATTACTTCCACTTCCTATGGATTGGAAGTATTGTATCGCGAAAAAATGTTCAAAAATTTGTATTTGCTCATTCGCTTTAAAATAGTCGAAAACGCAAAGAAAACGAAATTTGAGCAAAAAAAATTCTTGGCTGTGTGTGTATGTGTGTGTGTCTGTGGTATTGTTTGTGGACACGATAACTTTCGAAACGTATACGTATACGTATAACGTATATAGGGTAGCTACCCTTTGTGCAAGCTTTTATTTTTTTATTTTTTTGTTTTAGTATGTGATTAGTAGCATAACTGCGAGTATTATTCGTTCCTATAAATTTTCTGTGCAGCATACTGTTAAGAAGATATTAACAAAAAAGCGTCACTTAAGGAAAACGGTTTTTCCTAAATATCCCCGAATATATTTAATATATTCAAAAAATGAAAATACCATCAGATAGGAAATAAAATTTCTCACAAAAAGTGATTTAAAAAATTTATTCAAAATTTTGACATTTTCGAAATATTTCCAAAAAAACCTATTTTGGACCCTGCTCGTACGATTTTTTTTTAATTTTGGTATTATATAGAAAATCAACTTTCTGATCAGAAAGCACTCTTGAAATTTTTTGTTAAGTTAATAATTTTCGAGTTATTTGGAAAAAACTGATTTTAAAATTTATATATTTTTGCTAATATCACGAGGACTGTTTGTCTTGGAAAACGTGTGTAGAGAGAAAAAAATGCTCAAAACCCGATTACTAATCGTATAATATAAGAAATAGAAATGTAAATGTCTTTTTTGACAGTTGGATGTGGAAGCATTCATTCAATTTGCAGCGGGTTTTTTTGTTGGTGTTTATTTTTGTACAACCTATAATACTGAAGCTAATGGAAGTAAATTTATAGTCAAGTGTTATTTCTTGTATTATATTGTTATGTTTATGTTAGATCATTGAAACTCTCTAAACCATTGATTGACTGCACTATCATATACAATAATTTCCTTTTATAAGAAATTTGATTTAGCTGTAAAATATTTTGTAGATAAGTCTAAACAGAAATCTGAAGTGCATTACATAATAATATCATAGATTCTGATTCTGATGAAGGAAATTAAATTTTTACTTCTTGTGTAACGGCATTACCGAAACGACGTTGCCGGACTATAAATGAACGCCGTTGTCAATCCCAATCCAGTAATTACTAAAATTCACTTTATTGTACAATGAGCGATAATTATTATGATTGTTGGTTACAAAAAATGTTTTACCCGCAATCCTAATTGATTTTTCAACTACCTAACTCCTTAATGATCGCAACCCGTCATTAAGTGGCACCTCGAATCTAATGCCGCTTATTGTAGATTCCGCGTTCCGTTCATAGATACCACAATCCGTGCGGTATCACCTTCGGTTACGCCACCATTAGCAGTCATTTGCTAAGCTGGCCATTAGCTTCCCCGCCGGCCGTCATCACGATAACTGTGCCGAATTACACGTTGTAGCAGCAATGCAGCTAACAAACAGGCAAAGTTGAAACAGTAGGATGTGCACTACTTAGACGCAACAGTGCCCCCCGTGGGACATGCGACGCGTAACAGATGTTTCGATACCGTTACTGTTGATTTCCCTGTTTGCGCGTTCCGGTTTCGTGAGCAAAACCGCACGGAAATTCGTTCCGCTGATTCGTACGGTTTGCCTACGCCACTGGGGCCGGGATAGACAAGTCCTTGATAAGCCAGATTTTCGTTTGTTTCATTAGAAAGTATGGGCTTCTCAATGGAGAAGTAATTTAGAGTGTTGCCATTAAGATAAGACTATTTTAAGCGTTATTTTTCAATCCCGAACGGTATTTAATCAAATTAATTATTCATCTTATTATCTGAGCTAGAGACCATTTCAATGTAGCTACTTTATTTCAACGTGAGAGTGTTTGAAATTCGAACCTAACCTTGTTAAACATCTCTTCATTTTCCATTTTATTCGAATGACGTTGAGGTACAATTTTTTTGGTACAAACCTACATTAATTATTGAGGTGACCATTTGGCATCACACTTTGATCAATCTCACCTTATTAGACTTTGCAATAGCGCTGCGGCTAGATACGCACTTTACCATACAAATTAATTTTGGTTTTTCTATTGTGATTCTCTAAATAGAAATACAAATATTAGACTACCTAACATGTGGTTTAAAAGTGGCATTAATTTGAGCAGTTTAATAGAAATCTCCATTTCCTACTATCCTTAGAATACAATATTTCGTTTTATTCCATTTTTATTGTACCAGATTTTCTCTGCATCTGTTTAGGCAGGGCGGGGGTTCAAAATGACAATAATGACATAGACATGAGCGCAGTTAAGTAACTAATTTATTGAGATATGACGAAGTATTACAATATAGTTGCATGGGTGTCCGGAATATGTAAGTGTAATACAAGGCGAAAAATATATTTATATTTATTATGACAAAAAATAATGAGCACGTAGGTTATCAAACAATGTGTAAATGGCACTGAAAAAACATATGAACCAAAATTGTTTTAAAATAACATAACAATAACAAGAAATATGGAAAGCTTTMCGCAAAAGTAGAAGTAATAATGCTTATAAGTAATGAAACTCTCTGCAGTCCCAGAGGTATGATATAAAACCAATTAATTTACATTTATCATGATTAATGCACAAATTGTTAGTACCTAAACTGAAACCGATAGCAATTCAGTTCTTAAACAAAACTAAAAATCACCCAATGACATAAGGACGTGATAACACTAAAGCTAAGCTAATTTAAACTGAAATAAATTTAATACTGCAAATACCGCGAACTGTTGGCGGAATTTAGCGATTCTATACTTTTACCTATTCATTGTCGGCTTATTAGGCTATTGATGTTGATACTTCACAGCATATTCTTAAAAGGAAGCGAGTAATGCGAATTATTTGTATGTCAGAAATAATAATAGCCCTAAAGTATGACGACGAATTACTAAATGCTGTAGAAATTACACTACTAATCCGTAAGACTCCGTTCATATCGCTCGGGTGCTAGCCATGGCAGTAGAGGGGATACAGTTCCAGGCTCGTTAGACTGTCGAAAGCTTCGATGCAACTTATCTTAATAATCCACTAGTCTAAGATTCACAATGCCTAATATAACCAAAAATGAAATAATACTCATAAGTTGGCCGAAAGTCAATTTACTTGAGGTAAATGTATAAACAGTGGATACTTTGAACTGATGTCCTGATTCAGGTCTAAAATCCATCGTCGGTTGGAATTGCTTCCTAACGTTTCGCTAGCACGTAGACTACGTCCAGCACCGGAAATGGAAGGACCTCTGAAGAAGCTTGCCACTCGTGCTAGCGAAACGTTAGGAAGCAATTCCAACCGACGGCGGCCTTTAGACCCGAATTAGGATAACAGTTCATCACCTGACCGCGAAAGCCTTAATTCGTCAATGGATACTTTCATCTTCTATGTTTGTAGCTGTAAATGTTTGCTGATATTTGTTTCTGTTTGCGGAATTTTAACAACAACAAATGTTTGTTGGTCGTCATTGTTCTGAATGGTCATATTGTAGAACCCTTCCTTTCTACACGGTCCTGATAATATTTTTAATATTTTAGGTACCTGCATTTACCTTATAAATCCAATATTTGCCATATCATGCCCCAAATGGGACATGTCTTTCTTAGTAAATACACTTTTTTTTTGCTTATAATCAACATTTTTTGTTTGATGTAGCTAAATGCCGAGTGAATCATCGGTCCCTTAATTTGTCGGGATTTAGTGTAGAATGCCCGATATTCCAATTCTGCATCTAAGAACAAGTAGGACATTTTACAAACACTCTGCTCTTTTAAATTTCCACACCGTAAAATTTGAGAACTACTAATTGTTAATAATTAAAACCATAGCTACCGGTTCTAAAATTGTCATTTTTGACGATTAGGGACATAGACAAGGGCAAGATAAATAGATGGGAAACTCTAATGGTGGGGGTAGGTTCATATAAAGCGCCTGCAGTGTCACTAGGCTAAACTACACACGAATATGCCAAGTCGATAACATAGGAAACTGCTTTAAATGGTGCAGCAACAACATGCAAGTCAGATTTTTTATTTTCTTTTAATTTCTTTCTTTGCACCTAGTTTGTTCCATTACTACCTCTTCGAAGTTACTTGTCACATAACTTCAAATGGCGCGGGAATAAACTACTTGCAAATTAAATAAGAGATTACTTAAGAATAATTTGCAATTAAATGATGATAAACAAAACAAAAGCCGTTTGGTATTCACAAATAATTATAATGATAATAAATGTACAATTTATAAATATTTCAATAAAACAGAAATATGGTAGACGTCTTCGTTTAAGTCTTTTCTCCAGGGAGTCGAAATAACTCACCGAAATGCTTGTGACAAACCAGATAGCGTAAAAGAGCTATCTTTGTTAATGCGTTTCAGTCATATTTGGTACATCTGAAACAAGTATGCATTTTTTAAACAGACCTTCATTGTAAATAAAAATATTTCCAAAGGGTCTTTATTATAATATTATATAAGAGTATATGATAAATAAGGGGTGGTATCCACGCAAGATTTCCCAAAGGGGCCAGTTTGGTAGGTACATACACTATATTTCAAGAAACGCCAAGAGCAAAATGTCTTAAGTTTTGTTATTAATAAAAATTGCTGGTATACTGTACGATGCATCATTATATAAAAGTATATTGAATTGTTGTCAAGTTAATGTTGAATTTGCTATGAGATATTTTTTGAGATTGTGTACGTCCTCGTCCGCTATCTAGAAGTAAAACAACCCATTAAACATATTCACATCAGTGCTGCTGCTGTGATAGTATAATGAATGTCGATTAAATGTATCACTTACTCAGATATAATAAATTACTTTACGGCCGCAGCAATATTTATCATCAGGACGCTACTATTTACTAGAACTGTACTACCCTTACAAATATTTAAGTGAACCAATTTGCATTTGGATGGATAAAATTACATAGCTTAAAGCTGTAAATGACTGTGATAGCGGATTTGCAATGCCCAAGTAGACAAATATAATATAATAAAATTGTTTCTCATCCATATAAGAGCAAATCGACTCACTCATTTACTTTTAACAATTTTTTTAACTCTTGAGAAGAAGCAGAACACTTAAACATCTTAAGAATTCATAATAAGCTTTTGTAGCACCAAGTGTACCTACATGATTTTAAGTGTGAACTACTTTATCGAAAAACAAGTCTATGTAGTAACTTCCATGCGGTTATTGAGATATATTTTTTACAAAAACTAGACAACTCACCCCCTCGTCTGCAACTATCAGAACTCGCCTTGTAGAGGAAATGACTTGTAATTACTAACTGTTCGCACATTCGGCAGTTCAAGAATATTTTATGCAAGCTAAATATTATTGTTATTAACAAATTACAGTTTGAATTTGAATTATTTACGTGCTGATATACGTTCTTGACAAACTGGTCCCGACGCAACTGTCAAATGAATAACTAAACCGCCAACCTGCCGCCAACTGTAAGCATAGTGACTTTATAAAGTCACTGTACTGCAAGCAGATGCTAGCGCCAAAAATTTGCCGTGTCACTAGGCTAAACTAATCCGTATGGTCACCCCCCACCATCGAGAGATTCCAATCTATTTGTCTTGTCTTTATCTATGATTAGGGAAGCCGTGATAACATCAATGAATAAAAGAGATCATAGATCTATTTGTGATTCCAGTAATGCCACTATATCTTATATCTTACAAAGTTGGAAGTGAGCAAATGAAATAACGAAGTGTACTGTAGCTACTATTCTATACTATTACAGTTCGCTAGCGGTTGTAAGTTCGAATGCCGCATCTGTTTCAGTCAGTATCATGCAAGTCCCTTGCATACTTTAAAATGAATTAGTTCATTTTACTCTGACGAACTAGATTGTTTAGTGTGGTGCAAGTAATTAGTAGCCATAGTAAATTACGTTCGTTCGTTTGCTTACTTCCCACTATTCCCACTTGTAGTTGGAAACAAAATGGCGGCCAATTGCGGTACTTTGTCAGATATAGTGGCTTTAGAGTCTAGCTAAGCAAGACGCACTTTGGTGTCGTTTTTAACAACTATTCTAAGTGAACGTACATAAGCTTGGCAGTACGCACGTGGATGTTTTTGGTCGTGTATTCCAACTTTTGGAAGTGTTTGTGCTGTGTAATCATTTGTACTTTTCATGAGGTAATAGTTAATTTCGTAAATCTTACTAATTCAATTGAATTCCGTACAAAGATAGTAAACTGAGCAAGTTAAAAGTAATGTGCTTGCATTTCCCTTCAAATCCTGCCTTACAAGTGCATGTCGTGTTTTCTGTGACTGAAAATACTTAAGAATTTGCTGACAATGGCAACGTTTGCAAGCATAGTAATACAAACACCCTCATTCAAGTATCATTTATTCTTTTATGGTGCACTAATTAAATGTTCGCCTAAAAAGCGAGCGCAAACATTTAAGCACATGAGTAAACCGTTTATTACGTTCTTTAAAATTTCTACATCCCAGTAAAGCCTTCAGATACACTTCGCTCATATTCAATTGCATTGCAGTTTCGTTTGAAATCTACGAAAAAATCCGGGAACACGATATGACAAGTGCGGCTCGCTGACCAATCACTAACGATCAGCTGATCGAAAGCGGGAAACTTAATTTGAATCGCGAATTATTTTATTATGCATACCTATTTAAAATATTCAAACGATGTAAAACAAAGGCGTATAAATTATCTCATCGTAGAAACTACGGTGATGCTTTTGTAGAACCAAAACACAACTTGCGAATTTATCCGTGCTCGCTGAGTTTTAATTGTTGATTTAGCGCTCTCATACATGTAACGCACCAGCTCATGCATCATGACAACATGATAATTGCAACCTGGAATGTCTGCTCTGCTCTCATCTGCGGTTCCTGTTTTTTTCGTATCTCTGCATTCCATACGCAGAGGAAATTAAACTAGTTTCATAAATACTAGTCTATAAATCACCTTATTCCTGCCATACATTTATACTTGCATCAGGACAAGTTTTTCATGCGCATCCTATGCCAGGAGAAACTCGCAGTTTATTAAATAATTATTATATACACGCCGATTACACTACTGCATTACCTCTTTTTTTTATTGCGATATCGGTGTCGATTTCATCTGCGTAAGATTTCAAGTTTTCGTTTCTTCTTTTTTTTTTGGACTTGTGATTATCTACCAGATACGTGTGTGGCCTGTATATTACTGTAGTAATCGCAGGGCATATTGCTAAAGCTATCCTTATACTCATTCAATACGATTTTAATGATAATAGTAAGTAGTTTTATTTCGTACCGCTACTTCAGATAATTAAGTGGTATTTATTTTTGAAGGGGTTATAGGGAAATACATTTTTGCTGATAATGTGGTTACCTTAGATGATCAGTGTCCTTAATATACCACTGTTAAAGACCGGGTTGCGGAATTTTAAMGAGGGTGATCAGATGTCAAAGATGAGCACTGCTCGGTAAGACCATTTTCTGTAACCATAKTGATTCKATCCATAATGATTACCTATAAGGTTGACGAATTAGGCTCACACAAATGGTAAAAAAATTGCACATTTTGGGAATGGGAAAGGTTTTGGCCAGATGGATTCCGACAAGCTGACCATCAGAAGCGTGTTCGCACAACAACGTCGAAAGAAATGTGCCCTCGTTTTGAAGATTCCTCGCGTTGTCACTATGGATAAAACTTGAATCTATCACTATTTCGCTGAAAATAAAGAGCAATATAAACAGTGACAGTATTTACAACCCAAAAGTTCCACGAGCAAAAGTCGAGTAGCGAGGTTCTTGCTTCAGTTTTCTGGGACAGAGATGCTAACTAAATTGCACGAACAAATTGTGAATAACCAACGCGAGAAATGCAAGATAACGGCCCTGCGTGATTGCATTTCAAAAAATTGATAAAATTTTCTTTCGAATTGGCTGAGCACCCGCCCTATACTCCGGATTTAGCACCGTCAGAGTACTAATTTTTCCCAAAACTCAAGAAACATTTGAAAGGTAAAATATCAACGGCTTGCTTGATCCGTTTTTAAGCATGCGCCTTATATTGTGGTATATATTATTTAAATTTTGTACTGCCGTTGTGTTATTCACATAACATTTCCAGTATTTCTTTTTTTTAGTATATTGTTCTGTGTTCTCGAAGATACCAGCTGATAAATGACTAATGGCAATGACAGCACATCAAACTGCAACAGAAAGTAAAACTGATCAACTGTAATTAGATACAAATAAGGTGTTTACAACCGCATATGTATCCAAATTCTTTATGCTTACGTGTTTATGGTTATGGTTTCGTACACTTAAACAATACAATACGTTGTAAATCAGAGTTTAGTAACTTGCCAAGGAACCAAATACACGCCACCAATACAGAAAACTATACTCAGTAGTTCGAAATGCTTGTCTAAACCTACAACGCACGTTGAACACTTGTTGAATCCGGTTGATTATTGGGCATCGTGTTCAAAGATTGTTTACCCAAGGTAAAGCTGTTCACGCACAGGAACAGTAAACTTGGATTGATATTGATCTGCTGGAAACTAACTAAACCGACTTGCAACTTGTATCAAAACATCGTTTAATGCGAACATGCATCACTCTAGAGTCCACTGCTCCATGATGACAACAAAATGTAAAATGCACGAGACAATTTATGATACGTATATATTACACTAATCTCTCCTTGTTAAAATGTAGTTAGCATTTACAGTGACATTTTTAAAAAGTTTGTAAACAAGTGTGGCCTCAGTGCCTTTTTAACCATAGTTGGTATATCTGATGGATCGTTTCCAAATATGTATATTGTTTTCGTTGTATTAGGAATAATAGCTATTTATTGTATAAGTGTTTCAGATAGCATTTTATGCTCGAGCGTTTAATTTTCTTAAGTGGATAAAATGCGTCTAAAACACGAATGCAATACAATGTTTTATAAACAATCACAGGCATTTAGAAGCAAAATAGCCGGAATTTTATATGGTTTCATCAAAATATAATTTGACATTTCGCTGTGACAGCGGCTGCCACCCCAAAAATCATAGAAATTAACTAAATAAATATCGGGAGGTGTTGAATTGTTGTTATTTATTTTCGACTGTTTATCGACTTCATTTGCAAAAATTTGTGAAGTTGGTGAGAAATAGAAGAAAGTGTTCCTGGAATAATCCTGAAGGAAGCTGCAGAAGCGACTCTACAATTATTGTAATTGATTTAAGATTGCATTTTTCTTTATCTCGCTAGTGGAATAAAGTAACTTCATCATTCAACTAATGGATAAAGTAATATTTTATACGGTTTTTAAGTGTGGATAAAACTTCAATTATAAAGTGATTATGGATAAAATACTTTTACTTCTCATTAAACCAGATATTGGAAAGGTATATAATTAATTCATATAGTTCAAAGGAAGCGATCTAATCAAGATGCGTAAACAATCGTTATAAAAACACCCCCACCTTCAAGTTTTATCAATTATGGAAGCATACTGTTATTAAAATTCAATTCCTAAGTATTTATTCAAGGAAAGCGAATCGCGTCTAGCTTCTGATCATTATAATGCACACGCACAGAGCTTCTTTTGCATTAGCCATTAAACTTGCTACAGGAAACGCTCCGCTTAAGCGTATCACTTCTGCATTAAAACGAAGCCGCGCTGGAAGCGCATGTAAGTGCAACGATTTCCTGCCGTTGACAACTTCATTTCCAGGAAAAGCCCGTTAATGTCAATAAAGTCTGATTCAGACGTGCTTTCTCCGTTACGAAATAGTACCAAACCCATCGCCTTGCCCTTAAATGCTAAACACCTCTTGTACAGACAGCGAAGAATTTGAACTTTATATAGAGGTGTGGGTGCGCCGTGTCGTAAGCTGACAAAATAATAATTGATGAATTTTTTAATGTGACACTATCGAGCTACTTCATCTTCATTGCGGCAAATGAGGGCGCTGTTGCGGACGACTTTTTTGAATATGAAAAATGGCTTAATTCGGAAACCGATGCTAGAAATATCGCTATGAAGATTAGAGTCTAGAAGACTTTTTTTTCATTTTGCAAACCATGTCGTATTTATAACAGTATTATTAGTAGTGAGGATTATGTAAGTTTGCTTTGATGACTTGTATATGTTGCTCTATTACACTAGTGCATTTCCTCTTCGCGTACTGAAAAATTCGAATATTGCAATGAAAATATGACGAATATGGTATCTGATTTTCCATTCGTGTGCGGCTTCCCATCAGTTTTTTTAATAAAAAAGTTGTCAAAATTGGAATTTTTCCTTTTATACTTCGAACCATTATCATAATATTAGCTTATCAAGTTTATACAGCTACTTCTGAAGCCTCTGTACTGGTAATTATCTCCGGTGTTACGACTTAGCTTTCAGCATTTTGTAATTTTAGCGTGTATTGATAGAGTATTCATATGTATCATAAATAGATGACGTATTAAATATTATATCTAAGTTATATTCCACATCTATTTGAAACAACACAGACTTACAATTCTCTTGCATTTTTTATTGTCGATGTAGTAAAAAGTCTATTATATACTTATTATTATTAAAAATTTATCATATAATGAACTGACTAAAAAGCATTTTCAGGTTTAACGTTTATACGGGGTTTATATAAATGATTCGTGCATCGCGGGCGGTGTTGATTTCTGATATCTTTGTGCCGCCTTTTTATAATTGCTGCCAAACTACAATAAGCACGTCGATTACTGAACTGAGCACGATCGTACTGAAGGCTGCAGATCCTTTTACAGTCCCTAAGTTATGATTGCTTTATAAAGAGTTTCCACTAATTTACGGTTCTATTTTTCTTTCAAAGGTAAGAAATAACAATATTTATTGGTATAGTAGGCTTGTGGTAACCTCTACAGTCTACACCGTTGCACTGTGGAAACTTTATGTAGTGCAGCTAACATTACTACCACTTAGTTTGTTAATTTTACCGTTGCGGCAGGCTAAAAATATCTTTCAGTCCATCATAGTACAATTATTTAACAGACTTACTGTAGCCACCACCTCATAAATACGACACATAACCTAAAAGTTATGCGAAATCGTATCACCCCATAGCTCCGAAATGTGAGCTTTCTGCAACCTTGAAGTTGAAAATACAAACTCTCACGCGTTTTCTCATATTAAAATATATAAAGAAATAACAAACAACAGATGACAAGTATATGTCAAACCAATTGTTGTGTTCACCTTCCTGAGAGGCGGCTGATTTAATCGATAATTTCCATAAGCGCCCTGGATGCAAGAATTACTTATAGAAACCCTGTACATGTTATTAAAGAATATAATTATGAAAAGTAGTAAGGATCAAAATTTGTAGTTCCCAATGTACCTGTTAAGTATAGAGTAAAAGATTTTAGGGTAGTATTAGATTGTTCAAAAAAATAATGTCGGTTTTCAAAAGTATATATTTTAAATGTAACAATACATTATTAATCGAAATAAGAACCATTTTTGACAATGAAAAGCAGTTTATTTGTGCCGGTAGCATAAAATTCCAGGGTTCTGCAGGCGTTTTTAGCATCGTTTTGGTTTTTGAAGCGTTTATCCTGAAAAAAATGCCCAGACGCTTGAAAAAATGGTTGGCGGTGAGCAAATATGGTGAATGAGGCGGGATTTCTTCTCCAAGTTATTCAACCTCTGCAGGGCCGATTGAGAGAATTGGTCCTTCTTTATTGACCAATGTCGGCTGATGATTGGAAGTTTCTGGAGCGTTTCGTCCATTTGATGACAACACGAGTACTTCTCTGCCGTAATCGTTTCGGCTGGGTTCAAGAAGGTTCAAGGTGGTTAGAATTGATCCAGTGCTGACGCCTATTTCTCCTGCAAGTTCTCGAAACTGTTGTACCTACACGAATTTGCCTGACTTTCTCGATGGTTGTCTTGCGCCCACGTCTTTATCAACTTTGAGCATCGTATCTCCATTTTGAAATTCCTGGGACCATAGTTGCAGCAGAAGTTCGTTTCCTTATAAAAGAAAATTGACTGCTTTACTTGATATTAAACAATTATTATTTTATTTTCACCGGCAAATTTGCGATCCTTAATTATTTGACACTTAGATGTAAAGGTACACTCGGTACCATCTCATAATATAAAAGTTTATCTTCGTAAAAAATAAAAGCCTTGTTTATATGGCAGTTTCCTACTAACTTGCTTCGTGTGTCCTCGTGTGTTTTACCTCTTGTCTTATGTAGAATGTAAATGTAGTATGTTTTATAGCAAAAAGATTGTTAATGAATTTAGATTGTTGATTTACTCATAGAAAGATTAATTTAAAACTATTTCTGTTTTGGTCATTTGAGTTCGAAAGCACCCTTGTTCCATAAACTTAGTTGAAGTAACTTAGTAAATCTTTGGAAAACCTATGGAACGTTCCACTGACCGCACCAAAGTTAACTGTTTTACATCTGAATCTGTTTATTCCCTTGCCAGCCTTATAGTCTTTGTCTAACTTCCGGTGGTACTGTTATATGAGTAAAATGTATGCTGGCGGCAGTTAGATCCAACAGCACCGGTATTTTAATAAGCATGTAGGTCAGTAAAGTATGGCGGCACGCATCTACGCTCGTGTAAATTGCCATTCATATTTTATTACCATGCAGCTCGATGTAGGTCGAGCGATATTTAGCATAACACGGAAGTTAATGTAATTACAGAACCAAACCCGAATGTGAGGGATCGATAGCACTACTTGACCGTCAAATAAACCAAGGGGTACATAATTTGTGTACGGGTATTAGAGTGATTTATTTGTAATTATTATTATACCATGGATTATATCAACGATAATATATATGTTTAGTGTTTCAAAATCTATCTTTGCAGCTTGCACAATGTACACAAGTGTATAGGGTTTTTCAAAAAGGAGTTCCTGATGAAATCACAATTTATATAACTCATTTTAAACACTTATATGTGTGCACACTTTCACATATGTAAACAATTATTGTATGTGAAAAATAATGTTAAGTAAATGACATTCTCCACCTTGATACAATGCCACGGCATACCACACAAAATCTATAATGCTTTCTTGTCGGTTTCTGCTATTGACATTTGACGATGTTGTCAAACAGTCGATATTTTTATTCAATATCTGGTAACTCTTATTGAAAAACCTGTTAGTTCTTCATTTTATTCTTTAGTGGAGAAGCTGTTTGAAACTGTAAATTAGTTTATGGTTCTATATACCTATATTTGTGTAGCAGCCTTTTGGAAACAGAGAGAACATAAGTTTGTATGGCAGATAATCTAAAAGCAAACGAAATATTGTCATTTTCGGCAAAATGTAGGCCTAATATACATCCTTTCCAAAATGCACACACATAATATTTGGGGGCGCGATGGATTTGTTTTTTATTAATTAAGAGAGGATTTTTAAAGTTGAAAGGCCGTAATTTTGTTTGATTACGATCCCGTCGCGTTCAGAATGAGCTTCACTGTTGGAGATCGTTATTATTTGTTGTACAATTTGAAATTAATTTCCTGTCGCTGCAAGTGGGAACGGTGAGAATTCAGGTAAATTTTGTGTTACGCATAAAAATGTATGACTTCAGTGAATGTCCACACGRAGGAAGCTTCTTATAAAAACGTCAAAAATTTAATAGATATTAGATGTTTAAAATAAAGCAGACTTTACTCATTTAGCGTCAGCGTTTGTCATGCAAGACCGAGAAGCCAAAATGTGTTACCAAATTTTGTGTTTATTTAGGTAGATAATTTAGATAAAGTTTGTTCAAGCTGAACAAATAAATAACAGAAAGTCGATATGCTATATATCCTAATTCCATCTGGTTTGATTCCATTATTTAAAACGATGAACTTTGTGCAGACAATCTTCTTGAAGAGCTATTGGCGAGTACTTATTCTTTAAACGTTTTTTGAGAAACCACTTGTTGTTTGTTGCTGGTTTAGTCGATACAAGGCGTTGCATTACTTTTGAGGTTCGGTATGTCTGTGCCCGTTTGTGCAATCCGTCTGTATTACCAAAGTGTTGTTACTGCAATGTATTATTATAGCTTCACCTGTGAGAACATAAGAAGCATTTGTAATGTGCAATCTGTAACGCATTCAAATGAACAAAAATTTAACAATTATCTATATATAATGTGTATAACTGGGATAAATTGCAAAGCGGCAGCGTGTAAATCTGCAACTAAATATTCCATGTTGCATATATACAGATAGCTTGTAAGTGCCGCACATTTTAGAAGAAACGCCTGTCCGAAGATCGTTTGCGTTACTAAAATTTCCCATGCTTAAATACGATCGCATACAGAGCAGTGGAGTCGTTCATGCAAATTATATTTTCAATTTATACCCAGAATAAATGTAATCTGCTTTGCGAATAAAAACGCTGTTATCTAAAATATATTTTCTTAGGGCCTGGCGTTTTCATTTCGCCCGAATAATAAAAAAAAACACCGACCGAATTTCAGGCTAGGAATGGCGTCGGTGGAAGACGATTAATTTGTATAATGACTTTTTAAATTGATTAAATCCAATTTTGCCTGAATTGCCATGCAGTTCAGCCGAACGTATCGGTGAGTAATTTATTGTGTAGGATTACACCCGCTAGGGGTAAGCACAGGTTGTGTTTACTCTGCTTCTGCATCACTAAATTTTCAGGCAGCGCATTTTTCACTGTGTGTGTGTGGAATAAGTTTGTTCTGTAAACTAGAACTCCTGAGGTCAATAACTGAGGCAGAGCTAGAGACCATGCTAGGAAACTAAGCAGAATACCGATTGCCCTTAGGCTGTAAACACCTAATCGGTGGTTTTTGGACTACGTTACTTCTCGAACAGTGAAGGCTTTCTAATCCATTATACTCGTACATTTGTAACAAAACAGGCCACAATGCCATTTATTCAAATTTTCAACGATTTCCACAAACTAACATGCAAGCAACTCACTGGATGGAGTAATTTGAGAGATGAAAGCAACAGGATTTCAGCGAAGGATTCAAAAGTGTTGTACAGTTGGATCGGCTACTTTTAGAATTGATTCATTTTCCAACGTTAAGTATTCCACAGTATAAGTAAGATTTGGAATTTTGCTTAGCACAAAGACACAAATTTCAATTTTTGTTTTTATGGTGATACGAATTGCATCCTCTTTCCTCGACGTGTGCTCCTCGCTGAGAGTTGTCAGGAGTTGTTTGTAACAAGTAATTTGATTGCTTATGATCTCTGCGATCAGTCCTGTTCAATATTACTTAATTTTTAAATATCTGCGGCATTTAATCTGACCATTTCTATAGCACTGGAAATGCTTAAGGAATCGGTAATATAATGTTCTATAATAAGGATGTATAAAAGTTGAAAGTGTAATAAAATTTCGGTTGCGAMAGTTGGTGTTGGCTCTTGGAATTGATCTCTATATTGTTTTGTAGGTGGGGAAGGGGAGGGGGGGTTCGATCTTTGCGATGGAGGTAAAATACACGGAAGTTGTTAGATCGAAGAAACTATGAAAAGTCTACTTTTTCGCCAGCTTTTGTGTTAGTAATTACCACATTTAAACACAGTCGCTTTCGTTGCTCGCTAATTGAAGGGTGATATGCGAAAATAGATCTCCTAGCACTACAGAAGAGATTAAGGTATTGAGTCGCTTGCGTTATATGTAAATTCGATTGTTGATAATGGCTAGCCAATATTTTTTAATATCTTCCATCATTCGTATATTATGATGTCCTCGATACCTGGCTCTAGCAGAATAATGACAGTCACGCCTTGTTACAAGTAAATCATTCAAGGAAGCCGTTCTTTCCAAGTGTTCAAGTTAGGTAATCTATTGTCCACGTGCCTATGTTATTCGCAAAGCTTGCAAGAGGCGCTTTCTTCAGATGGACATCAATCAGGACATTTTTTCTACCCCGGCATACAGCAACCAATCTCTTGTTGTTAGGTATCCGTAATACAAACATTTGTCGGACTAGCTTGCCAGATTGGCATAATATCCATAGCTGTTTCCCCTAGGGACGTGGTCTATTCTAAGTCTGTTGTCCGCTGAGGAATTGTGTTCTAGTATTCTAGGTCAGAAAAACGAGTAGTGGAGATGCCTGTTACAGCTACTTTTGGTCGATTTCGGATACTGCTGCTTCTGGTAGTAGTGGTCTAACTATTTTAATTACTGTCCGGTAGACTCTTTAGACTAACACCTTCAAATATTTTTACTCGGTTTTTAGGCATTTCTCGTCAATGAAGGCACTATCATATATACATACATACATGCACTCGTAGAATTTGCGAAACCATGATAATTTAACTGTTTCCGCTGGCGAAGTCGTATCAAGTCATATTGTTTTCTTTATGGGATGACCATTAGATGTTAAGCTAATCGTGCGTATAGCTTAGGCATCAGAATCAGATATTTATTATTCCAGGGTAGGACAGCATCAGGTGCCTATGTCACGGGAGGCTTGCACCTTGCACAATGTTGGTAATAGCCCTCTAAACGGATGCATTAATATACGTAAAACTTTTTAGCATTCATCTCAAGCGGGCTGCTCGGCAGATGTAAAAGTGCAATAATTTCTGCCTAGTATCGGATGTTGTCGTAGGCGGTGGGCATCTGGGAAGTACGATATATTGCAGTTCGTCTTATACTGTTTTCCTGGTTTTAGCCCACGATTCGAAGCTACGGCGGCTACAGTCCGTTGTAACTTTTCTTGTGATCTGTAATATAAACATCCGCCGGGAAGCGTTGCCAGAATGGTTTCTTTCCATGTGACCTAATCTGTAATTTATTAAAAGAAGGTATGACTAGATCCGTTTTAACCACAATATAATGTTATAATATAAAGGTACTATATCGTAGTCTTAGATTATGTGTTTCTAACGATTATGCAGATTTATAGAAAGTGGATTGACAGTTATCAAAAAGCATCACACATCCACCAGATATTACAAAGCGAAATGAGGTCTAAAATACTAGAAAGAGCTGACTAAAGCCAACTGCCACATACACTACATTGAATGTAACGTAAAGTGTCAAAACTAAGATATACTGTATGTAAGTGGGAATGTTTTAATGTAGAAGGCATTACGACCGCTACGACCTCCAATGACTGGAATGCAAAATGCTTCTGAATATTACAAACGAGACAGTAGAGCGAACATGTATGTGGAAGGTACGTTTCTGTAATTCCATCCTGTGCGGTTTTAATATCAAATGCGAAATTGTAACGCAGATCGTCGGGGAATACATATGCATCTCCGCTCTGAGAGCAAAGGCATTTTTCTCTCTTTCTCGAGTGTTCTCACGAACTAAGCCGGTTCTGACAGTATGTTTTAACATCACAAGCACCTGCTATGTCTGGACGGGGCACTTCTCTCTGGCGTATATGACTCGCATACAGGTCGTTTTATTTTTGCGAACGCGATCCAAACGAAACGGTTTGGGGGTAGTTAAAAGCGTTAAATTCACTGTGAACTGTGGAGTACAGCAGTATGACTTATAAACGAGGAAGAAAAAGGAACTTTTCCTGAATTGGGTTAACCAGCAGGATTTAGTGCTTGTCTAATTACTCAAACAGGCACTATTTATCATCCTTTTATTTATCGAATTATAGGAAATTATAGGAAAGCTAAGTAGCCAAAACGTTAGGGATTTCCTAAAGGTAAATGCTAAAATACTAGACAGCGGCATACTGCACTGTTTACAAAAAAAAACTATCAAATATTAACTGACCGAGATATTTATAATAACATAAAACTTKCGAATTTGAACTACCAGTTTACAACGTCAAAGTTATTAATATGGTACGATTAATAGCCTGGAAAATTAATATCGTCATGTATAATACGAACAAGGTTGAACTATTGTCAAATTACAGTAGCAGAACTCTAATATTATGTCATTGCTCACACGTGCTACTCATCTGTAGCCACCTCTATATTAGATCGCAAATTCTAAATCTAATATTTTGTTATAAGCAGGAACTATTTAATTCACACACATGAATAAGGATTTCTGTATAAAATATTTACTACTTAAATCTACTTATGAACGTAAGAAGATTCAGCCTTCTGTCTTAACACAGTCACGTAAACACTATTTAAATTTCTCAAATACTATGCACCATAATGAAGATTTCATTATACAAGTTTACATAGAGTTCTAAATTTTGCTCATTTGAAAATTATTTCATTTATTCTACTATTAGTTGCTAGTACTTCGCAATCTGCACGACTTTATCTGAAGTAAGGTTTTGTTCGCTCTTTCAGAAACGTCTGTCTCTAAAACATCCATCGAGTTCTAGTCTTTGTTAAAAGCGTTTCGAATGTAGCTTTGTGTTACAGGATTTAATTACTCTGCCGCTAGCGCTTTCCAGTCTTTTGACTGCTTATCCAACAATCGTAGACAGTCCCTTACGCTACCAAAGCTTTGTTCTGTTTCTTATATTTCATGTCAGTCTGAAAGCAGCGATCCTACTTGTGATAGAGGTTTTACAACTTGTCTGCAGGCGTTTGCTCTAGCCATCTCTTCCCAAAGAAATAGCTACAACACGACTTCAATCAGAGCTTGTCAACATACTCACCACAAGTACTTTTAGTAATGAAGTACTAGGTAGCAATCATCATAACTATTTGAAAATACGAAAATACTTTAAGTAACAAATATACTTGTATCCAACAGCTTAAGCAAGTACAGTACAATAATAGGTGGATTATCTAGTTCATTAATACTAATTAACTAGTTACCTGTAAAATTCCTGACTTACTTAAGTACTTGAAGCACTAAAATGCGCTTAAAGTACTTTCTCAAATACTTCCATTCCATGTAGTGATTAGCTCCATGCAATCTATTTGAGTGGATACCAAAACGACAACAACGATCATAGTCGTACATGAGTGAAATGTGGATGGTTATTTGTCAAATATGATGTAATTCAAATTCAAAAATCAGTCAAAAATGATCTGTCGGTCAGTTAACGATTGCCCGCAGGAGTGTCTACCATGAATACTTGTTTGGTGCATATGTTTAAATTACACGCATATAATAAAATCTCATTTGTGTTTAATTCAGTTTTTGATGCAAAAATTTGTTTGCATCTGCTAGTAATTTCAGTGAAAGTAATTCTCAACTAAACTATTTTGATTTCACAATTTTAAATCGTTTTTATTAATTTAGTGTGACGATTTCACTACTGCTCAGTTTTAAAAGCAACAGTTTCCTTTTTCTTGTTGTGTACATCTTTATCTTGCACTTTATATTATGTGACTACTAAAGGAATATCTCTGCTTAAGCCCATAATATCTCATAACATTTAAGAAAAATGGCAGATGTCGTTTTTTTTTATTTTTACGATGGTTTTTAAGTTAAAATGAAAAACATCCAAGCGCCTGGCCGTTTATCAGGTTGAGACAGGTCAGTGCACTAGATTATTGTTCAGTTACATAGTCAAGTGCGAGTCTCCATGGTGCGTCGAGCGTATGTTTCGGTAGTCAATGACGCCGAGTGGAGTCTGGTTTTTGGAAGTTTTTATTTTTTAATGAAAATGAATTATACTGCCGATATATTTTTCATATGTTGTTCAGATGCTGCAGCTTAATTTAGGACATCACTTTCAAAATCACGTTGTATGTATTTTGTGTGCGTACTGCACATTCACAAACTCGAAATCTTGATGGTGGCAGTTACGACAGAGCGAACAAAGAGGCATTTGTCTACCTTTAAACAGTATAATTACAGGTTTCTTGACTGGCCTTACTACTGTTTACACAAACGTTTTGAGCACTTTTGGCCTTGCAGTTAGCCCCCAGATCAAAACAAGCGTTAACACAAGTCAAATACACTCCGTGTAAATTAATACACCGCAAAGTGAACGTGCTGCCTTCGTTTTTCACATGATACTCGATCTTCTTGGCCAAAGCAACAAGATACAGCCTGTAACACAATACAGCGAGACAATTTACTAGCGCATTCACACGTAATTACAGCAGAACGCAAAATTCCGCAATCAAGAGCGTAATTTGTTCAGCTCTTCTCAATGGGAAATGAAACCGAAGCCGTCATTACAGGCACTTTTTCCGTTTATAACGAACAATTGCCAGCCGCGGCCAATGAAAAGATTTCATTTCCTTTCCTAGATGTAACGGGCTCCTGGCCTTTCTCGGCATGTCCAATGGAGATTTTTTCGCTGTCATTACCCTAGGCATCGCACTCGCCTTGTCTTAGATATCGGTTTTAAAAATGACATTGCAAGGCTTTTCTGCTCGAGACTCCGGTAATGAAACACCTTCGTTGCCACTTAAAGAGGACATAGTTTTTATTGGGCCATGCATAAATATATACTCTCTATTTCTCGAAAATGGATTATTGTATTATATGATGTGTACTTCGAGCAATTTGTACTATTGTGCTATATAATTTGGGAAATCCGGTATTTCCGAATATGATGTTTTAGGAATATTTCCATATAATTATACAGAGTGTCCTAAAATTGACGCCCATGCTTTGGGGTTTGCTTGAGGAGTCTAAACAAATAACAAATAATAATAATAAATAATAAATATAATAATAATAATATTAATAATATATATAATTAATAATAAAATAATAATAATAATAATAATAAGTGTCCGTTATCGAGTTGATGATAAAAATGTAAATAAAGAGCTTTATAGACAATACCTACATAAAATAAGGTTTTTTTCTTGAAAATAACTCCAAAAAGTTAATATTTATTGAGAAGTTTACTTTATTGCTTGCTGAGCAATAAAATCTAGTAAACGCTGGTAGTCAATAGCAGGCAAATAAAAAGCATACATTTTAAGTAGTAAATTTAGGAATTGCCACATTTTGTATTTGCGCAGTTTAGTTGAGATAATTTTAGATTAAATTCCGAATACACCTTCAGAGATTAGAAATGCTGTAGCAACTGTTACTTTACGGAAATATACAGATTCTTGCGCGAAACCGATGATGAAACCTATTTATTTCAAAAGGTAAATTATTGATTAATGTAAATTTGTGACTTAACAGAGAAGGCAGTTCCATTATTGGAATTGCAGATGCCTGTGTACGTAATGAGTTAGTAAAAATGAATGTTAAAGATATCAAGGACAAATAATCAATTTTAATAGTTACATTTCTGATTCAAAGATCTATAAACTAAAACGCACTAGCACGAATATTGTTAAAAAAGTGCTTTAGTTAAGTGTTAGATATGAATACTATTTCTAAAGTACCAAACGGTATTGCCAATTATTATGTTATCCTATCAGAGTGCCATTCATACACAGGGCATTGCTTTCGCCGAACATTTGCTACTTTATTGGTCCAAGGTGGACTTAAGTGACACCGGAGGTGGAAGAGTACTACAGTATGTAGATAATAACATCTGTGCAAAAATTGAAACAAGTTAAAAACAATGGAACTGGGCCATTACGAGTGCTAACAAATGCATTTCTTACTTTTCTTCCATTTGTTGTAATTAAGTTCTCGTTGTAAAAAATGTTAATAATTGCAGAGTTTTATTTTGGTAAGTGATTGTAGATAAAACTTTGTATGCATTTCCAGCAAAAAGTTACATTTTATTGCTCTCGAGTAGTATCACTTTTCGTTATAGATACATTATTGTGCCGTCTTTCAAATTAGTTGTGTAACAATTTATTAGGTGGTCATGATAATGTTATTTTTTTTAATCATTATTTCATAGTGACACATATTATTTTCCTTCGGTTGTGTACGTTTAAAATCGAACGATACTACTTTAATCGAGATTACGTCAATATGTTAAAAGTATTAGGTATAATGACGATGCTACTGCTGGGACTGGGGCAATGTGGAAAGGTTTCCAAAAGGGCAAAGGGCAAAGACTGTAAGACCGTTGGAACAATTATTACTGGAAACAGGTCAGGTACTAAGCGTCTATCAAGAATTTGTTGAGGTAGAACTGAGTACAAATAAAGATGCAAAGAGAAACCGTCTGCGTTCATTTAGGTTCCAAATCAAGATATACGTGACGGTGATAGGGAGCTTCGAATTTCGGAGCCGGCTGTTGCATAACGTAAACAATAATTCAGGTTTCGTTGAAAAGATGCTGTGGGGAGATGAATTCACATTTACCGAGGCATGTATCATATATACTCATAACCTGCAAACATTTGGGCTGGGCTATTAAATAATGATGTAAATAATTGGTCCATGCATTCTTACCTAACCGACCGAGTTCAGTTCAGTTCGCCGATTGCTCGATGTAGTTAAATAAAATTGTTGCCCATCGTGATGGTGCACATTACGGAATGCAAATGAAAAATTTCTTTGAGAGGCGTGTTGGAAAAGGTGGACCCATACCGTCCTTCCTAGATCACCAGATTTAATTAAATTTTTCTGGGACTATCCGAAGTAGAAATTTACTGCGAAGCTGTTCGGAATTCTAAAGATATCCAAGCTCATCTTCACGCTTTTGTGACGTAAATAGAGGAAAATATGCTACAGAACGTTTGTATTTCCATGCAAAATCGCGTGAAAGTTTGGCTTGAGCATGTTCTCTGACAACAGATGTGGAAAATATTAGTTTTTAACAAAGTTTAAAGGTTTCATATCAATAACTCGATAACGAAAGACAATCGGAAAATTCTCTACTCTTTAAGTATTGATTAGTTTTAGCCCCTGAAATAAACCTTAAGAGCACAGGCGTCAATTTTGAGACACCCGGTATAAACAGAGGACAGTTCGTTATATTCGGTGTTCTTTCGCAGACTGTAACTTTTTTTAAACTATTTGTTTATATTAGTAGATGTACGAGTATGTACTTTCTGTATGTATTTTATTACTACATAGCACCTGTGGCATGCTCAGAAATTTTGGCTGGGGAGGTTGTTTACTACTCCCTGGAGATAGGAGGGAAGAAAAGAATAAACTGTAATTTAATGAAACACAGAATTAACCGGCTCAACTGGATATACAGGATGTTTTACGAATGATAATGACCCTGTTGAAGTTAAAAATGCAACCCAAAATACATTTGCAGAGGTAACATTGATAATTGTTCATGGTCTTAAAAAATATAAAACGTGGAGGGCTGTATAAATTCGTAAATTTTGACATAAACTTCAAACATTTGCTTTAAATAAATTCGGTATTGCAAAACAAATTTAATTTTTGAAAAATGTTTATTCAATAACATTAATGTAATAAATGCTCAAAATGTCGCCCTCCGCTGTTTTCACAAGCTTGAATTCGTGCCCAAAACAATATTTTAACATGCATTAACATTTCTAGAGTGATAGATCTACATGCATCACGTATTTTATTTTCTAAATGTTCTACACTTTTAATTGGTGTCTGGTGTACTTGCTCTTCTACCATTCCCCACAGAAAAAATCCAAAGGAGTAAGGTCCGGGCTTCTCGGTGGCCAAGGATTAATTGAACCTTTTCCTATCCATGGGTTAGGTAAAACCAAATCAAGATGATTTCACACTATTTTATGATAATGCCCAAGTACCTTATCTTGTTGGAACCATAGATTTTGTATTACGTGTAAATTTACATTTTGGAGAAAAATGTAAAATGTTTCTTAAAAAATTTAGATAAGTATTGCCGTTTAAACTATCGCGAAAAAATAAGGCCCAACTATTTGATTCCCCAATATTCCGCACCAGACATTCGTCGAGTAGATAGTTTGAAAATGTTCTTCTCGAATCCAACGTGGATATTCTTGCGCAAAATAATGCATGTTATGTTTGTTAACTCCACCATTATTAGAAAATCTTGCTTCATCTGAGAAGTAAATGTCTTAAAATCCCACATTCAAATTTTGGTGTTCCCGAAAAAAGTTACAAAAAGCGAGTCTTTTAGGATAATCTGTCTGCTTTAAGGCCTGAACCAATTGCAAGTGATAAGGATGAAATTGATTGCCTTTAATTATTCGGTTTACTGAAGACTGACTAATACCTGTTGCTCTTGAGGCTTCCCTTTGACTAATATGAGGATTTTCGTCAATCATTTCAAATATTCTAATTTCATTGTCAGGGCCTGTTGCTGTTCTTTCTCTTGACTTTTTCAGTGGTGGCCAGTTTGTCCTTAAAGTTAATTCAAGCCTCTTGAAAATTGTATCGGCAGGAGCTCTTCTATTTGGAAAACGTTGTCTGTATAAACGGGCAGCAGCGGAGGCATTTTTCTTGCATTCACCATAAATTAAAATCATATCTGTTTTTTCATCATTTGAATACATTTTGACTTTTGATAAATACAGCGACAGGAACCATAGCGCATAGCCGTCATGGATTCCGAATTTATTTTTAAAATAATACTATTAGGTATGTAATTTAACCACATTGGCTATGAGAATGTATTTTGGGTCATTATCATTTTTTAAACATCCTGTATAATGACGTACATATCGATGCTTCTAATTAATTGCCCTTACAAATAAGTACGATATGTTATTGTACTTTATATTATGTTATTTCGCCGCCTCGCCGCCCATGCCCGTGTTTTGCTGGATATACTATGCAAGGTAACCTTTTTCGTAAATAGAGAAAGATATTTTAAGAGTTGTGAGAACATTGTAAATTAGATTATTTTCAATTATTTCTATTAAATATATCGTATTTTAACGTTTTTAATGGGTCTTGGTGGGCCGGGTGGGGGTGGGGGGTCCAACTTTGACCCCCTCCATGGGCACGTCTCTGCTTATATCCTAGCGTTGTTTACGTTTGCGTTCCATGAGTTTTTATACTCCAAAATAACGAAAGTTTTGTTTTCTTCCCGTAATTCATCTAACTTTTCAAGGTAACTTTCGAACCCCCGAAGCTAATTGGAAACATCTCGACAACGTCTGTTCCGTGCTCGCGCATTCCACGCTCAGATGTTGTGTGAAATCATAAATTGCATCAACAGTTTCCACGGTACCGGTTAATTATTCCGACGAAGGAAATTTATTGGGGGGTGTTTAACAAATGTGTTCATTAAGGTCCCAGTTGCTCGGCTGTTTTAAAATTTGCGGCGCGATTGCTGCATAACGGAGAGGAATTTATTATGGATTTGAGCTGGTCTCGTTTTTGCTCGGATCGAAAATTGAATGCGCAAGTTGACTGCAATGAAGCGGCAGGTTTTTTCGGATTGCGAATAACGTTCCTGTTAACGGCAGTAGAGTTCCGGTGGCTTGTTTGCAGGTTTGCAGTCAGGTAATTCAATTTTATCCTCTCTCAGTGGTATGCGAATCACTTCAACAAAGTATTCGGATGTTTTCACATATGTACAACCCTTAGAAGGAATACTGAAATTGAAGCTTGCTTATATGTAAAAGCTTCCATCTTATACTTTTAACTTCTCCAGCTGAAGGAAACCGCACCAAAAACCTTTTTAGTAACTTTTTAGTCCTTCTAAAAATATTATCCTCTGTCTTTCCAATTTCCAAACGCATAATAGTCACTGAGGACCATTTCTTACTCAGTGTAGAAAATAGTATTATCGGTAAATAATAATGTCGGTTTAGACTAACACAAACAATCAATCGCCTTTTCAACGCTCATAAAATAATTAAAATATATCTCATGAAGGAATAGGAAAACATCAAAGTTGTTTTATTGATTGGGGTTGCAGGTAGATTTAGACAGGATTGAACTACAACAAAGTTAAGAACCAAATGGGTGTATATTATTGACTGCGCTCTAACAGAGAGTGAAAGTAATGATCTACAGAAAAAGTTAAGGGATATTGCAAAAGTAAGATAAAAGAAAAAGGATTACTATCGCAAACTAATAACTGGTAACGAAGAATTAGCTCAAATTAGGCCACAAAGATGTTAAAGAAAAAAGTTGATAAAGCTATTACTTCTATAGCAAAATTCTACGAAAAGCTAAGAAAATTAAGCTACTATTAAGCTCACTACCTAATCATGGTAGTAGACATAAAGTTTCTGGTACATCAACAAAATAAAAAATTCATAATACTTCACAGATTAAAATCATTTTTTAATTAGGCAGGTTATGTACTCGTAATTATAACAATTCAAAATATGGCTTATATATTTTAGGAATGTGTTTTTTAATTAGTTCCATTAAATCAATTTGTTTTCTATCGGGTATGTGTGGCTTTATAAGAAAAACTGGTCGCTTCTGAATATTCTCAAGATTTATTTCAGGCTTCTCTTAAAATGTGCCTGTATTTAAAGAATAAACTTTCTGGTATAACCGTATCAACACGAAATATACCGTTTTTGCGCGCAAAGCCCTAACATAAATGAGACGTTTCTCAAGATGTACCACTCCCTTCCCTTGTGCATCAGATACATCTGAGATGTGTGTCTTTTGGCAACTCAATAGCATGAAACCTGAGTCACTTTCCTTATTCTATTTAGTCTAAAATCTCCAAATTGACAACTTTTGAAATGTACTAGTATTCTGGCAAATGCGTGATATGTTGATATAACAATGCTTATTTCCATACTTATTTTGGGCAACATGAATGCAGTAATGTATGAAGACGAATTCGAGGACAAAAAACTTCCTACAGATTTGGAAGAAATAACACCATCACGAATGATGTAGGAAAAACACTTTAAAAAATTTTAAAAATAAAGAATGTCAAGGGCATATTTTTTAGGTTAGATATTTTACTGACACCAAAGGATGCCGAAAATTATTTGAAAACTCAGCATTTAGCATTCTAAAAAGATGCTTCACCAGAAACTTTCCATTAATTACCGCCAAAAAGTGTATACTACTCAGCCTGTAAAGATTGAGGTCCTAAGGATATTGTTCAGTTCTTGAAGCTACCTACCTAATTCAGACCTGAATGCTGCACATTGGTTCTGTGTTCTGCAGTTTCAGTGCTAGCGAACTCCGTTGCCGATTTTCCTACAGTTACGCGAAAGGCTGATTTGAAATCATCGTTATTGGATACCGAAGCGTTAATAGAAAATAGAAAATGTAATATATTGATTTGTGTAGAAGAAAAAAACATTTTAACATCCGCTATATAAAAAACAGTTACCTAGGTACCTGCAGCGGATACACGATATGAGCGACACTATGAAAATACAAATGACTTCAGGATCGGGACTTCGAACATAGGAATACCTAATGGATCAGATGATGTAATGGTAGAGGAACACGACAGAAAATCAAAATAGAGCAGAGACCTGGATGGGGTGGATATTAACCCTAAAGGTTTTGGGGAGAGTAATATTGGACAGGAATATGATGATAAAGTTTCACTGGAAAACATTGTAACGGTATTAGTAATTTATGGGCCTTAAGAAGACGATCCCGTTTATGAAAAGATTAATTTTGAGATTATCTTGAAGAGATGTATTTAAAAAACTAGTGATGCGTTGATGACAATTTGAGAGATTTCAATGCTGGGGTAGCACATAACATCATTTTGTGTTCGGAATATATGTGAAGAACAGATTTAGTTTTTAATTCGTAACTAGTTATACATAGACAAGACTGCGTGGGAAGATAGGAAGGTAGTAAGAATGTATGTTGGACGTTCAAATACTTGAATGAAACAGTATAATCTAGTGGACCTACTAAAAGTGAAAGTTTTAATTATGGTAGAAGCGGGGATTATTACTCTATATCAAAAATTATCTAGATTACATGTAACTTTGAGACTACAATAATTTCGTAAAGTACCATAATGCAAACTCCAGCATCAAGTGCGATAGGGTTGAACATCACTGCGTTAAAATGAGCAAAAATTCCAAATATTTACAGCTACCATTAATCTACACCTATAAGTACCTATATACCTACCGGTAACTATAACGTTGGTGGTCCTGACCGGTGTCTAACGCACAGAAAGCTATTTTTATCGTAAACATGTAAAACTTTTTTTCAAGATTTCTGCTCGTTGCCACACTGATCTCGTTTCAGGGGGAGAAATTTTAAAGCTCATTTTCTAAGAGGGATGTATCGGGCAACAAGTACAATTACGAATATTGAGATCTTTATACAAGTACTGTTCTCGTCTGACAAGATAGGAAATAGTTAATAGAAAAATTATTCTCAGTGACAACGACGCAATCTGAACAAATGTTATTAGCACCGACTGAATGTCATGTTTACATTTCCTGCATATCTCTCGGCAATTACTTTCAGTGTGAAAATACCACTGGAGCCATTATTGAGAAAGCTATAATTACATGTTGCATGTATCACTCAGTCATTCAATTAACGAAAACATGTTGTGATAACAAGATTTAGCGTATACGTGTAATAACCGAGACCGGTGTACCACCTCTAATAACTGACATCCGTTGTTTGTTCTTCGTGAGATGACCGTACGCCACTAACACGCTTTATTACACCATAATAGGGAAGTTTCACAATACACTTGCATGCGGTAGTGCGAATGGTATCCCCAATTTCACAGCTGCCTATTTTACCACTATTAATAACAATTTGCCGTAGACTATTAATTTTAATTATACGGAACTGAGGTCTTGTACGTAGGATGTGCAGGGGAAGGTGCTTTGCTGTCTAATTTAAACTTGATGGATGCTCTTAGTAGGATACAACAGGGCAAGCTGCCCAAAAGCTGTTCGCAATTTTCATGGAAGATACTCTTTCCACATGTATCAATACTTATGCATTCCTAGGAGGCTACGAAGCTATGCCACATACAAATGCATTTTGCAACTTCTGACAATACAAAGTATAATTTTGTCACAAAAAACTCATATTAAGTAGAATTAAGATTATCTCGCTGGTACGCTGTTTACTTTAAAAAATGTAATTGTTAGTTTGGTTTCTAGAAGATTAACTAACCTCCAATTTGCCATAAAATTCGTGGGAGTTTATAAAATATTTTTCTTAATTTAGCGGATATACACGGTATTAAAAAAGGAGAACCTTGATAAACAGAAAAATCTTTCAAATCCACATGGGTCTATAAATATGTGCTAGATTTATTATTTGCAATTATTTTGTTACTCATTTATTATGTATAAACAAACAAAACTTCTAGTAAAAGKAARGAATAGAGTTACAAAAGATGTTCAAATTGCCCTCCTTTTATTGGCTCAGAGTTGTTGGAATTTTTGGTAATTCGCCCCTTTCTACCTACTTACGTGGAAAAGTTTAGTGTAAATGCTCTCTAAAAGCAATCGAAAATTAACCACCTACTCTTAATCGGTCTGATGTCTAGATTTCATTAGAGCATAAGGATGCGTATTATAAAAAATAACAACTTGTTTTGTTGTGAACCCGGTGTCACCACTAAAAAGAATATTGGCAAGAAAAAGGGGGTTTTCGGCTCCATTACATAGAAATGAGCGGCGAAAGCTAAACGTGCTTGATGATCAAATTGATTCCAAACTAGAAGACCAGTAATTGCTACCTCGTCTGATATTCTCTGCACACCTGTCCACGGATTATGCTCTATCCGTGTTAGAATTTCTTTTTCTGCTCTAGGAGTCGATACCGACCTTCGTCTTCAGGGTAAATAACATAGTTTGCTCAATGAACCGGTAGAACACAATCTTTGGTGAATTCTTATAAAGCTTTAGCAAGGACAAGGACTTTGCGTCTCGGTTGCAATGCCATTACTTCCACCGTACATGAAATGCCTGTCGGTTAATGCTGCGTTAAACAGCCATACCAATCGAAAACTTGTACCCTGACAACAGTTAAATATTCAATGTTTATTTGACACAAAGCACCACTATGATACAAAAGTGCAAGTTTATTAAGGAGGAAACTGTTACTTTGCGAACCGATGTCTCTTAAGACATTGTTGTTTATTTTGGTCCATACTATTGCCTTTTTCAATACTTTACACTCTTTCTTCAACATCCGGTATAAAATACTAAATAAATGCAACGGTCATTCATTGAGAATTGACCTTATAAAACCACCACTATACAAATCGAATCATAATAAAAATGTTTAAAATCTTTTGCAAATTACATCGTATAAATTCTTATAACCTTTCATTTTTATCACTGATCGGAGGTTGCTACACATGTTGTCTAGGGTTAAATTGCGCTGTTTGCTCTTATTTTATATGTTGAAAACAAGTTGTACATAAAGAAAGTTGCTATCGTCATAAAGCTGGGAACCATAAGAAGCTGGTACCTAAAGACTGAATTCTATTGACTTGGTTTCATAAACTAAAATTATAAAACTGTCGTAGAAATGGCTTCCCTCAACATAGTCTAGCGTCATGTGTGTTTCCAATTTCTATTAAGTTTATTGTGCATAAAATAAGAAACTAGGCCGCTTTCAGAAAAGGAGTTACCTGAAAGTAGCAAACATGGCCAAAACGCAGGTATTTATGGTGGTAGATCGTGAGAAATCCTTCATGGTGTATGAGATGAACTCTTTATGGTATCAAGGTCTACCAATTTAAAGTGCTTCCCTTTGGTATAACAACTGCAATTTCGGTTCTTCTAAAAGCGATGAATTTAATTCTAGGCTGTGATGATTTCAAGGGATCTGATGTCCGTTCACCGACAATAAAATAAAATAAATAAATATGTTTATAATCATCCCTCAAGAATTGTACCAGCATCTATATCTTAAATGAATTAGGAAAGGCAGGTTTGGCATTAAACTTAAAGTTCTTTTCAGCTGAAGTTGCTTTCCTGGATATTTAAGGCAATTATGCCTTTTTGTACTTAAGGTTCTTAAGATGCATTTTGCAGGGAAAGGAAAACGAAGCTGTTTTCTTTTTATCCATTAGTTGTCTCTTTTATTGTTGAGGCTGATACCAGTGATGTAGTATTGAACGTTCAGATTTTTCAGGAAGCACATAGGAAAAAGCAAGTAGTGGTTTCCCGAACCGGTACATTCACATTAGATCAGCTAAATGCGTGCTTTTTCTTTTGAATACAGATTGTCGCATTTATTTAGTTGTATTTTCTATTTCGCCCATATTCACTTTGCTTGCGAGTCATATCTTACAGTTCGGCAAAATAACATAAATGACGTCACAACTTATCATATTCATGGTAAGATGACAATGAAATCGTAACACCACGATTTGGTTGTGATAACCTTTTTGTCGAAACAATGCAATCAGGACCTTTTCATGCCCAAGTTGCGTTTCCTCTAGAAACTCGGTCCATCCATATTTACGCACAACGGGGTGCATACCAAGCAACCGATCCAACTTTTCTCGCGTTTGGCGTCCGCAAAACTTTCTCTGCAGGGCGCCTGTTTCGCGAAATTTACATCGCAGGTTTTTCTATTCAGACACGCTCATTCGTCAAACGTCGTGCACTTGCACAATTTCCAAGTCGATGGAATTAGTTTTCCGAGCGGTGAACGCTCAAACGTCACGAACAATTGCTGCTCGAAGTTTTGTGAGGGCGGGCAGTCGAGAAAATCTTTCAAATGCCGTATTTCAATAAACAAGAATATGAACTGTACAGGTTATATAAAAGGGTGGATATTATGCCATTGTTTAGTGCTGCCGCGAGACAAGACGAGATTTTGACATACTCGATCTTGAAAAAAAAAACGCAAATCAGTTCTCGATCTCGATGCGGCTTTCTCGATCTCGATTGAGAATCTCGAAAAGAAACACAATGCGAATCGATCCATTAAAATATAGGTTGTTATGGATCGATTCGTTTCTGTGTATCACACTAAAAATAGTAATGCGAGTATTTACTGAAACTAATTTATTAATGTAACATACAGAAACGATTGAAAAAATATATCTGCACTCGGTAATAAAAGGTATGAGCTTTTCGCTTAAGTTACTTGTTGTATTATGTCTGTACTGTACTTACAGTTTTATTGTACTTTGGCATACAGCATCGGCTTCCCATAGCCGATTCATCTGCCATATTTGAGCTTTCTGACAGTGCTAAGATATAAGGCTGTATGCAGTTTTATTATGGCTTAGTATTTAACCATAGAATACAAGTTAAGATTTACAGGTTCTTATAACATTTTATTAAATTCTGACCAATGTGTGAATGATTGCTTTACAAACATTAAAAAGCTCACAACAAAAAAATAAAAATAGGTAATTAACATTTACTATATCAGAATACTATAATATATACAAGTGGTTGTCTTTTCTAAATACCTAACTTATTAATTGTCAAAAATCGATAAAAAGTCCAATATCTACAGACTTATTTTTCTCGTTTTATGCAATCTCGATCTGGTCTCGAAAATTTGTAAAAATTGAAGTATAACTTGCATAAGACGTAAGTCCTGCGAAAAGTGGTATATGTGATAGGTTTTAATAATGAATACACTTAAAAATAATGACAGATGGGTGTGTGCAGTTGAAATTGAATTGTATTTTCATATCTTCTAACACAAGCAGAACATTGTACATAACTTATCTAGTTTTACGCAACTTATGTGTTATACCCATTTACTAATCGTTGGCTTTTGTTACAGGTGAGTGTATAAATTCCATCTGGTTACTACTGCCTTGTTCAACATTTTGTGAGTATCTTAAACATACGTCGTGCACGTGCTCAATTTGGAAGTTAGAATTTCTGCAGCTAACTCCTTACTTTAAAGAGGGAATCGGAGGAACGAATATAGAATATGGTTTCAAATTTGAAAAAATCGCAAACAAATAAGTGAAATTTTAAAATAAATTTATTGAAAATCTGTAATAACACTCAAGGGTGTTAATAAGCGTTTGAACTGATTTCGAAGAGATGTTGAATCGACTAACGACCTGCATGGTGGAAGGAAGCACCAGTGAATGAAATTGTTCTGGAAAATAATATAGGAATACCGAATGTTCTGAGCATATCCCATTTCATTGTTGAGTATCTTTCATTTTGACGCCAGATTAAAACCAGAAGCGTCTGTTTATTGGCATTGCGTGAGATTTAAAAAGAAAAAGAACGTTAGAACAGGAGATGTTTTGTGCCTAGAGCCCTACTATTAAATCATAATACCGTACTACTAAAAACGAAAGATTTCGGAAAGGCATGTATCCAAATAGGTCAAAGGAAGGACCACATAGCCTGTACAACGTATTACGAGAACAGAAAGAAAAATTTCTTGCCTGACAAAACCTTTGTCGAAAAAAAGAAAATCTATCAGGATAATGCATCATAACATAGGTCTCTTACATACACCCTGCTGGCCAAAATTTAAATGTTCCTAGCATACTCAGGTGGTAACACAACCAATGCTTATTTTGAAGAGTTGGACAAACCTTTTTTATTTTCTTGGTCCTGTTTATTCTTAAGCATTTCACTTATATCATGGACATACACGGCATTGACTAGAAGCAGAAGCGATACATGCTAGTAAAACTGTAAATTAATTAGCTTAAGTGCCACTTTCAGAAAGTGAAGTCAGTATGTATAACAAGGTATAAGATTAAACTATGCTACATAAACGTTTAAAATGTGTATATGAATCATAAAATTGATTTGGACCTATAATAGTGCGTCAATTGCAGGATGATTTCATAAAAGTGCTATATTTTGTAGGAAAGGATACAAAAACATACTCCAACACGTGAACTTATTCGTTCTACTAGTGTTTTGTAGTTTGGCAAAGTTTCTATCAAGTTCTGAACTCTCCAGAATGCATCTGAACTCCTAATTGCATGGATGCATATTTTAGTTGGTATGATTAAGAGCGCGTGTAAGCGTAGTTATAGTTTTAGCGTTTAATATCTTTAACATGTTACAAACTTGTTGAATATTTAGTTCGCTTCAAAGCACAGCATTTATTACTTGTTTAAACTGTGAAAGCATGACGATATTGCGCAAACTAAACAAAGTTATTTGCTAATCTTTATATGCAATTAGTAAGGTATAGCAATAGTGCAATGGGGATAGTGCTCAGAGTGCTTTTATTAGGTTATTCAAAGAAACGTAGTAGCGCCTGCTTGGGAGCCATAAAACTGGGTAGTATGTGCAATCTGCAGCAGCGGATACAGATTCTTAAAATAAATTTGTACTTCATAATTGATCGTAAACCGAGTTATAGACCCATTTGTTTTACAAGAGTTTTATAGTTCAGTTATTAAAGTGCAACGGGAGACTTAATTGTGATTAAGGGATAAAGTAACCTGTATTTACTGCTCCCTCTTGAACAGAGAAAAGAATTTTAAAATTTATTGGACTATAAAAAGAGTGTCGTGAAGAAGTCCATCGGACTACTCGATGGAGAATTTTCCAAGTTTTGTTGCCTTCTCGTAAGTCGTGGCAATTTTAAAGCTTATACAGTTGGTATTTATTTAATAAGCTCAACAGGAAATGCAAATTTCAATTTCCCACGAAATACAACTTCCAATTTTATTTTATAGAAATGCACAAAAGTAGAAAGAATTGTTAATTAGAAAACCGGCGACAGTACCCAGATGATCATATATAATGTGACACCCCCTTAAGTTTGTGGTTTTTAGAATTACAAAAAAAATAAGGCAAAAATTGTAGGAATTAATGCGAACTATTTGAGGCACATACGTTTTTGTATGCAGAGTGTGGCCGAAACGCGCATTTTTTAAATTAACACCCCATATACGTATACGAGTATTATAATGTTTTTTTGAATGGCTTCAAAATTCTAAGTGTTCTTTATATAACTAAATTTAACGGTTTCAGAAATATTTGCATTTTAACTAAGCGGCTGCACCCAATACCCAAGAATTTAAGACCTTGTCTTAGGCGGTCGTCTACAATTCATGGATGCTATTTATGATCCTAATGACAAAAGAGCATCGATAATATTATTATATAATGGAAATTCTTAAATCATTAATAACCTTTAATTTCTATGGGTGAACAACAATACAAATAAAAAACCTGAAATTAAAACTGAGTCCCCATTTTCCTGAATACGTTTAATACAGTTTCTTTGTAGCAGTTCTGATTCATCAGTCATGATAGTCTTTATTGAGGATACCAGTTTCTCTTTTAATGAGATCTTTTAAATGCTCACTGTTTTAATGGTATAGGTCAAGTCAGAACTGTTAGGTGGGCATTGTATTGGTGCGTTCCTATCCATTCGTTAAATGGTTTCTAACAGCTGCTATATTGTAGGGTGGAGCCCCATCTTGTTGGAATATTACGTTTCTCTCTTTTCCTGTGGCAGGTTATTAAAAATCTTCTAGTTTTTGAAGATGATGATGAGATGGAAATGGTCAGTTTCCTTTGAGCTAGTTTAACGCTATAATTTGCCCTTATAAACGTTCCTGCAGAATTARTCGTTTTCCTCCTTCTGAATAAGGCATKTMTATCAAAATAGAACCAAAATATATATTTTTAATGTATTTGATGTATGACTGTCATTTCTCAACTACTAGTAGAAAACAGGGTTATATTTATATCTCTCCGTGACCGACTTATTATCAATAAAAGCATTTATGCACGATTTCATTATAAAATGACAATTGTAATCAAAAGTTTTTTGACGTAAACGTCTTTTTATAGGTCGTGGGCGTTTTTACGTTATTATGACCCAACGGGCAATAATGAAACGTCAAAAATTAAAAATAAACGAAAAGCTATGTGTTTTATCTAAAGGTCGCCTTTTCGGCTTCTTCTTCAGTTTTGTTTATCATGTGAAGATGTTTACTTATCGCTTTGAAAACCGACTGCCAAAACGTCAAATGAAGTATCATTCTGTTTGCTCCCTATTACCTATACGCGTTTTCATGATAACGTGGCAGTGCCTACCCATCATAAATACGAAATTTAGGGTATTTCTTTTAAAAACGATAAGAGGGTATATTATAATTTGTTTCGAATATTCAATATATTTATCGTGCTTAGAGTTTTGTATGCATTGTGGGCATAACTGATTTTTATGGTTGTGCAGCGCTTTTTTAGCCTTGGCGCTGACGCGCTAGGGCCCATAATAGCGCCTCGGACCATAAAAATCTTGTAATGCCCTTAATACATAAATAACTATTATATCAAAGATGTTCTTAAGCTGTAAACATTTTTTACGGCCGTCTTTTCTTGAACCCTAATTAAGCCTCTTAGTTAAAATACGAATATTTCCGAAACTGTTATATTTAGGTATAGTGCATAATGGTTATACAGAATTTTGAGGGTGTTATAAAAACGTTAGAATATATGGGGTGTTTCTACTTGAAAATATAATACTTTGACCTGTTACGCGTTTCTACTATGCCCTGTATACAAAAAGGCATATGCCGCAAATAGTAATTAATTAATCCTCATAATTTTTGCCTTGGAAAAACCAAAAACTTAAGGGAGGTCGCATTATATACGATCACCTTGTACATGATATTTTGTAGTAGAAGAAGTAGAAGAGAATAATTTTACTATTGGCTATTTCATCTGAAGGTCCGCATTGATACAAATATATTCTTCCGAATAGTATCATGCGACTTTCAGATGCTTCTACTTTATCATACACAACACAATTTACTGTTACAAAGCAGATTAGGTCCTTTCCAGTGGTAAGAAAACAACGGTACAGCAACACTTGTTTTTATTGTGCAATTCCGGTACATAAACGTAAACTAAACAAGCGAACAAGCGTTAGTTAAAGGGTAGTACGGATAGATCGTTGTAATACTTTACCTAAACAGGTTTGGAATATTTTTCTAACGTAAAAATATTCCCAGCGCCCTTAATTCAGTTGGTTTAGTACTTATTTGACACTGGAATCAAACTGCCAAAAAATGTCAACACAAACAATTTGATTATATAAATTTAAAGTGTTTTTCAAGTGTTTTCCCTGACGTAAAAGAATCGTCTACTACTGTGCTACTGCTACATTCTTTAAGCTCTGCAGTCTATTATGCAGTTGTTTCGCTGCAGCGATGCAGAAAGCCGATGCTAAAAGCTCATTCGACCGATTGCAAGACACGCAAACGTCATTTGGAAAACGTTCACGTTCATGACAGTTCATGGTCCTGCAGAGAGAGAGAGAGACAGGGAGAGAGATCTAATAGTTAACTGGGTTAATGCGGTATTACAAATTGAAGCACTGCATCCGACGATGCAGGGCCGGAGATGAAACTGCTCTCGACCACTGTATCGTTATCCGAAGTGCGCCCCATAGCACATTTAGGAATTATTGTACGGAGATGAGCAGAAAGATTGTGGAAAATGGTAATGGTAACTGCTGTCAGTGTCTGCAGGCTACATTTCGAGGGATAAAGAGAGGATATAACAATATCGTTAAMGTGGATACAGTTGGACGGATTACATAGTTGTCTTTGGCTTTTATTAACCCTGCAATGTTGCAGAATATAAGTTGGCATGTTGTGTTCTAGATAGCATTCCACAAGTGTCAAAACTAATCTTACTAGCTGTGGGTGAAATCCTTTGATATAGGAAAAAAATATTGATATATTAAATCTTTTGATACTGATATTTTTAAGGTAACTCATAATAGAGTTACCATATCTTTTGGGCATATTTGTTCCTCAGCTTTATTGTACTGTATAGTAACAAATTAATTTTTTTCTTGCATTCAACTTCTCATCAGAAGTATTGCTTCGACTGAAGAAGTAGAAATTTGTACTATACTGCAAAGTAACGTCACGATATGCCCTAAAAAATAATGCTATCGATATACACCATAACAGTTGAAAGCTTCCCGATAAATGTATGTGCTTTTAATCTTACCATAGATTTAAATCTATGTCAGTGTTTCAGTTGATGTAGTTTGGAAAAATGCCCCAGACCATGGATGATCCACTTTAAGGACTCCATACATCAAAATTACTAAATATTATTTTTAAGTCGCCCTAAATTAGTACCATCCCAACATTAAAATAGTAAATCTACTTCTAAATAGAAGTATTCGATGAGGACCCTTGTTGCATTATTAGACTCTAATAAAATTATTAGTTACTACACAATACCGTGGTTGGCTCCATTCAATTTGTATGAATATATTTTTAAGATACGCATCGTTAATGAGGTACGTCTCAACAAGGTACTTTCAATATATAAGTATAGATGCAATATTACAGAATAAAATCTAACGCAAGAAATAAATTTAAAAACAAACACTGGAGCGGTGATATTTAGTATCAATCCTATATTCTTGCTTATATATAATATAGTTCAATTAGTTCAAAACAGCTCTATAAGATTATATCTTATTCTTTTGAAATATATGATTTTTATAGTTTTTATTTTTTATGCATACATTTTGCAAGCGATCCATATAAGTATTTAAGAGTAAAACTAAGTATTAGAGACCATTAAAAAGTTTTACAGAAGACAAAATATAAACACATCATTTTATATAAAAAAACGACGGCTTTTGGATGCATAAATAATCATATTTCATGTAATAACGTGTGGTGTTATGAATGTATTCTAGTTCCTTATTTTTTTGTAAGTGTATAGGTTTACATAGAACCATCAATCTATGTGATCTTTGTATTGAATTCGTTTATTTTTTTCTCATAAGCGATATAAACCTAGTTATGATTATTTATTCTTAATTAACAATTTAAGATTAGACAACTTTACATGGCTCACTACAAGTAAAGCTATGTGCTATCTTACATTCTTTTAGTTACTAGCTTCTTTGTATTAAGTGGTGGTGGATGAATGATGTTAAAAGTATATATAATTTGGAGTAGATAACGAAACGCGAATAGATATTATACAGGGTTTCTATAAATGATTCATGCATCCAGGGCGCTTATGGAAATTATCGATTAAATCAGTTTGCCGCTTCTCAGGAAGGTGAGCACAACAATTGCTTTGACGTATACTTGCCACCAGCCGATTGTTGAATTATTTGATATATTTTAATGCTAGAAAACTCGTGGAAGTGTGCATTTTCAACATATTATGTAGTGTTTTGTGGGATAATCAACTTTAAGGTTGCAGAAAGCTCTCATTTCGGAGCTGTGAGTGACACGGTCTCGTATAACTTTTGGGTTATATATCGTATTTGTAAGGTTGTGGCTACAGTAAGCCTGTTAAATAATTGTAATATGATGGACTAAGAGATGTTTTTAACCTGTCGCAATGGTAAAATTCTGAAAGTCGATCATCCTCAGCATGAAGCTATCCCTAACCTTGCTAGTATTTCGATGTGGATTCGTTTTCTAAAGGGTGTGTCTTCATGATCCGCGATTTTTAGCCTAAATGCTGCCATCAATGCCTTTGATGTTACAACAAGGTGTAACGGAGGCAGATCTATCAACATGTCAGTGGTCATTCCCAAGCATGAAAGCCTTTACAGCTAACTTAAATTGTGGTTTGCACCTTTTTTTTGGAGGATTTACACCACCATATACTCATATGTAGCTGCGGGCATCACAGCTCTAGTATAAACCCAGTTAACCATTTTTTATTTTAATCTTGCCTAGCATCTGCAGGCCCATAAAACCTTTTTTGTTTTACTGGTAACTTTTTCCATATACGAGGTTTGAAGGTCATCCTGATATTCCTAGTTAGTGTCAGGTTCTAACCTCATTTTTCAGTGCTGCATCCTGCCCCAAAGTTTTAGTCATCTGTTGAAGGTCTTAATGTTAACTATCCGATCTTGTATTGAAAAAAAGAAAATAGGTACAGTTAAAGGGGGAAGGAATGTAGAAGAATTAAAAACAGATTTTGTAATGAAGCTTTTTATAAAAAGATCTAGTAGAAACGTAAGGTAACGCAGAAGACAAAGTTCTTTTTAAATGCTGTACCTATAAAAAAAACAAAATAATTGTCCTTATTACGGAAAAACCGAGAAAACACTACTAGTTGTAGCAAACGCAGTATTCGATCCGGCATTTAATGCATTCAAGGAATATTGTTTATAAATCAATAAATTGTAATGATAACGCCTGTGTGTAATCTGTAAGGGAAAATTTAGATGTTTTGTAGCCAATCTCAGTTTTTAAAACAGTTTAGCTGAATTAACTGAAACTGACTGTTTTTTGTATATATGATAACTAATAAGGGTGTAAATAAAAACAGGAAGTAGTATTTTGTATATGTATATGTGGAATTGTAATTGTCAACTTTTATTTCATAACTGAAAAATATAGAGGCAACGAATTTATAAACCAAAAAAATTAGATCGAATTAGTTTCCTCCAAAAAACACAAAGCACAAGACAAACTATAAAGCAACAAAAATAAAACATGAGACGAGAAACAAGTGACTATGCCATTATACGTATAATGAAAAATATAATAACACAAATACTTGTATTACTAAGACAGAATCTTCTTTATCTGTTTATTACTTTAAAAACACTCCCCGTAGATAGTTTCATTTTTTTAAACAAAGGGTCTAAATTTGTACCTATTCATTTTGACTACAACAGAACTTGTTAAAGTTCTTATTATTTGTCAGATTTCTGTACTGAAAACGGATTTTAACCGAATGCTGTCAACCTTTCAGCTATTTAGTGAAATTAATACACACCTACAAGCCTATTACCCCTCGCAGAAAAAATAACTATGTAATAAGTACTATGCAAAATTTAGAGGGATTTCTACCTATGAGCAGGAAACAATTTTATAATCTAAAAAAATCATGCAAATCAAAGCCTTTCAGTACTTTATTGTATACCTATACTTTAGTAACGTAATCTGCTGACGATTCTCTATAATACCGGCAATACCGACTGTTTTTGCAACAAACCATGCAATATTAATATTCCTTCAGACCGGTCGCTTGAAACCCTACTATTTCACGCTACATTAAAGCTTACGGGGAACTTTGGTCTTTACGACCATCACAGTCCGTTCACATGCAGATAGCTATAGAGTTTCATTATAGCCTGCAATGATTTCCAGCAAGTAAACTTTTATAACGTATTGACTTTCAGACTAAGCCAGAAACGTTAGCGGCAGGTCGATATAATTCTCGCTGGTATTCCAGGGGAATTTGATAGTCTTTGTAATTGGTGTATTCCCGCGGGTTATTTATTGGCTTATTATATTTAGGCTGTGGAATAAAAGCCACCGAAACACGAGAGAGGCTGGATTGCACTTCCACCACGAAAATCCCCAGTGAAATATTGTTCTTGCCAAGAACAGCAGCGCAAATAGAAACGAATTAATTTTAACTCCATAATAGTGACACGGCCGATTTATTAAATATTATCTTCCGCTGGCAGGGTGTACTCAACAAAAATATTAACAGTGCTGAGCATTTCCGGCTGACAACTGTCGTATTTACTTAGTCCTGTATTTGTTCCAACGTTTGGGTAGCGGCACGGTACCCAAAACATTATTATCGATTTTTTTTACCTCTACTCCGCAAATGCGGTCCTCAAGTATGTTTTTTTTATATTATTAGTAGTATTAGTATTATAATTTCTTGCCAAGCATTTTCTTTTAGTACAACCTATATGTGTTTAGTAAAAGCCCTTCTTACCGAAAACTTAAGCTATCTTCTGTTTTTTTTTTATTGACAATTAGAGCAAGGCCTTGAATGAGTTACACTGCCTCAATATAAATCCACAAACATCTGGCTTTTTCAATTTGTGCTTAAATTAAAGCGTTTTTTTCTTTTTTTTTGTTTTTCGTACCTAAACGATACTAGTTTTCAGTAATTTAACATTGATTGCATTTCTTATTGGTAATATGGGATATAATATGTACTTTCTCTCAAGTATGCACAGCGTTACAAAAAATTTGAATGCTGTAACATTTACAGGACGAAAAAATATCTACTGCTGCAATTTAATTTGGTTACATTATATTCTTTTCATCTTCAATTGTCGTTTCTGTCCGGACTCCGAGACTTGGTGGTGAGCTTTCGCACAGTAATAGCTAATGCTACTATAAAACTAACCAATTGCATCAACCCTTAACCCGGTATTGTTAGCATTTCTACATTTTGTTTTATGTTTATAATGTATATACATATATAACATATGAAATATAGCATCCAGATATCCCAGTTCTACCACATTCACATGTCCCGCTTTTTTTTGGAGTGAAAATGGCGACCATGGTGTTTTATAAATCTAGGGATTTTAGGATGACTTAAAGTAGCTTAATCTTGAAAGGTAGACAACTCTTGCAACATATATAATTTACATATATGGTTTTTGATAATTTCAGGTCTCTTTTTGACGAATTTGACAACTATGATAACAATGTTGCTAAGCGMAGTTGTTTTTAGGATTGACGGATCAAACCTAGACTAGAGTTGGCGGTAGCTTATAATTCAGTGACCTTAGGCCGGCTGATTGACTCCCCGACTCTGATACAACGATATAAACTAAAAGAGTTGATTACATTAGGCATTTGAGTGCGTGTTTGGATAATAATCTAAAGTCAAATGCACGTGCCCTAAGTTTAGAGAGAAGGAATCATAACCTGCTTCTTAAAGTGTCAGCTATATCCTAAATGAAATTCTAAGTTCCCTCAAAATAAAAATTATGCACTACCGTCGAAAAGTCACTTATTCAGTACGCCTTTTTAAATTTCTGGTCAGAACTACAAGTTTATCTCAAACTAGTAACAACAATTCATTATTAGTTTGTCATAATTATGTTAGCCCAGGTCCTGTGTGTATCCAACGAATCTCTTGTCTAATAAACGTGGTCTTTTAAATCTCAGGCAGTTATCTTAAATAGTTTATTGATGTAAGTCAAAAATAACAATTTACCTGAAATTGTCAATCTCCCACACAGCAGCAAACAAGTGGTCTACTGATTCCAGATAGAGAAAGAAGGTCTTGTCAACATTTTGAGTGTGCTGAGGCTCAGACTGCACCATGCGATTTTCTATAAACTGGGCTACAAGTAGTTTAAAATCTGAATGGATTGTTTATAGAACAAAGTCCAGATCTTGTGCTCCAGCAGTATAGAATTTTGCATTTGAAGTTTGCGTTTAATTTTTATCGTTTCCTATATCAGTTAATACTACAGTATTGTACAAGTACAAGTTCAAAGTTTATTCCATATGTATATTTGAGAAATATGCCATACCAATAAAAGCAGTAATAATAAGCTAATTGTTGATGTGCATTTATGCTAAGAACGCCAAACTCTTCTTGAACGTGACAGCTTTAACAGAAACAGCATACATATGCTTCAGCTCATTATATTATTTTTGTTGTTTTTAAGATAGTTTCTGTAAACAACATATCATACATCACATTGCCAAGCACATTGTAAATGTTGTGGCAATCTCTTTAGCAACAATTTAATACCCGTATAAACATACTAATTCTGTGTGTGCCCAATAGATTGTCAGTGCCAACTGTACTGTCAAACTTAAACCTGTCAACATCTTGTTACGAAAAGTGTAAGACAACTTAAATCAGTTCTGTCGTTCTCTCTGCAGGATATTTTATGATGGTAATGGAAATACATCATTGATGACTTAACTTTAAATTTTTTTGAATAGCGGTATATATAATAGTTTTTGGTTAATAGTAAATACATACAGAAATAATGACAGATGGGTGTGTGCAGTTGAAATTCAATTGTATTTTTAATTTTTTCTAACACAATCAGAACATACACACAACTTATCGATGTTATTACACCCAAATTAACTAATTCGTCGAAAGCCTTAACCAATTCGTTATTATACCCATTTACTAATCGTTTATTTTTGTTACAGGTGAGTGTATACTTTTTACTACCGTCCTGTCCAACCTTTTTGAGTATCAAAAGTATATAAAATATTACAATAATTATTTCCTTACGAAGACACAAATTCACTGGGTACTTTATATAGTAGCAAGCAACAATCTATGAAACTGACTCATGCAGATGGTTTTACAGTTTAATGGTCGGCCGTCGTAAACTATTGTATTGTAAATGAGGGTTTTTACAGCCTTATGGTCGGCCGTCCTAAACTATTAGGATTATTGGCACGCTTCAAAGTTCCTAAATGGGCTGCATTAAAAAAATATTGTTGGCTAATAATTTAGTAATCAATAAAACATAGAAGATTTTATAATAAGTTTTATTTAATGCAGACCTGATGCAAACTGGTGCGCCCAGCGACCTATTTTTATGTGATACTTCATTGGGTTTAAATTTTCCGATGAATAAAATAAAAGTCTTTGTACATCATAACGAATTTATACAAATTTAATATAAAAAATTACAAATTAGTAGGTAGAAAAATTATTTACCTTGGTTAGAAAAAAATTAGAACAGTGCACAATAAAGTTTATACACGGTATCGATTATCTTCATTACAGCTTATTAATAAGCACATTACAAGAAAGTCACAAACTATCACTTTCACTGCTAAAATCACGATTAATTTTTATTATTAATTCTTGTACACGATTCGCTCTGTACCGATTTCAATGTCCAGTACATGTCGCACTGAATTTCTCCATGCATCGACACTTGTTTTTTCAGCTTCGTGTGTAATTTTTAGCAGCATTTCATTACTGAATTTTCCACCGGTGGTCCCTCGTCGAATTTGAATGCAATGATATGGAGGTAATCGTAGAATGATGTGTCCACATTCAGAAGCGAGAATGTCAATTTTAAATTTCTTCAAATTTTTTTTGTGCCAAGCGCTTCCAACGATTGTTTTTTGTGTAGCCCTCTTCGAAATATAAATCTTCTTTTCTTAAAAACTCTTGAATGATTGCTTATTAGTTGTATTTTATCCAGTTGCTCCGAATAGTAACTAGCGTTGTCCATTACTATGACGCTGTTTGGTGGCAGTTTGGGCAATAAATTGTTTTTAAACCAATTTTCAAACACAGAATAATAATCGGCGCTTGCTTCTTTTAAGTTTTTGCATCCAAGATACAGGGCTCCAGGAACGAAACTATTTTCACCTCACCCTGCGGATCTCATTAAATTAGGAAAGAATACGATTGGGTCATACTATTAGATGAGAAATATTTGTAGTTTAAATAATATTTTTTTAATACCAAGTAATGCTCATTGATTTATGTGTACGGAAAAAAATTCTAAAAAAGCCTAAACACAATTTTTGGATACGGTCCACTCTGCTGCAAAACAATGGAACATGCCGAACCCGTCTGTTATTTACGACAGCTTCGGGTAATATTTGTAAACTATTGTGAGCGGTAATCGGCTGTTCGTATAATGAGTCTCATAAATAGTTGCTTGCAAGTTTAATCAACTAATTCACTTTATACATTTTAATATATTTTATAGGAGTCTTACTAACAAGGTTTACAGTATAGATTCCATATCTTAACCCCTTTATTATTATAATGCAACTTTGATTGGAGTTTGAAGACATGCTGAAGTGGATTATTATCTTTTACCTGGTTTTCAATTGTAGTCACAAACTAATTATAACCGAAGTAACAAATTATCCGTTTCGTATTTTTTTAAATGAAACCCGTTTTAAATTCCATTTATATTAAACTTAATTAAGTATTCAAATTCATTTAGAGGCAAATGAGGTTGTAATTTATTGCGTTTAATTAGATTACTTTCATTAAAAATGGAAGGGCTGTGTTTTCTATTGATGCTACTGAATATATTTATGAACCCAATTAGAACGTCGATTCTCAAACGCTTAAATTGGATTTATCCCTAACTTTTTATTAGTTCCTTTCATTTATGTGTGCCTAAAATATTGAAGTGCGAAAAAAATTTGAAAAAAAAACATGGCCCGGCGCGCAATCAGTGTTATTTAATATTTAATTTATTTAATTAAATTGGAATCGGTAAAAAGGCCATCCGCGGAAATTGCAGAAATATTGAAATCAGTCAGCTGGGCGCATTCCGCTGATTACCTGTTCTCTGTTTGCAGTTCGTAGGTACGCATTTAGTCGGTTTTAACCACAGTCCGAATTAGTAATTTGATATTGGTTTGCTTGCATATGGATCACTTGTTTCTGCGCATTAGGGTTGCCTAGGTAGAACTGTAAATAGAGGCGAAACGTACAAAACGCTGATGGCACGAAATTAAACCCATGATTACAGTTTCGCTTCGGAGCATGAATTACTGTATCGGGAAAACATAAATGGGATTACTAGTGTAAAATATTTATTCAGCTTGAATGATGTGGCCTCATTTATCTGTATATGGGTAATGTGTTGATTAGGTTGTTGAGCAATGGAACCTTGTTTAAATAGATGTTTGATAGTCCGTGCCAAAAATTCGAACCAGTGTCGGTAACAAGCATAAATTCGACTGTGAACGGTCTTCGCTTGTTGTTTTCGTCATTATTTTTTGTTGTTGAACGGTTGCTCAAAAACACCGCATTCATATGTCCTTGATCAATTTAAGCCGCTAATTAGTTCGCGTTATCAGGTGGGATGACTACTTTACCCGAAGGTGCGGTGTGATGTCTTCGTATTTGTGATGATTTTAGCTTGAACTGTTTTTTGAATGTCTTTGACTAAAATGTGGTGTTTGGGGGTTTCGTAGAATGTGCCCGACGGTGGAATTGTAAACAAAAAGGTAGGAATCAATATCGTTTACGTGTAGTGATAATTTATCGTAATACGAACACTAAGAATATTTTGGTTTGATCGGTACAAATTTGCATACTGCAGCAAACATGAAGATCTGATAGTTTGGTCGATTTATTAGTATTTATCTCAAATTATGGCTGCTAACAAGCGATTGTTTTTAGAATTGCATATGACTGAAATTTTTAATTTTTGTGGATTCTTTGAACTGATCTCAGGTCTCAGGTCATTAAACATGACAGTCTGAGAAATGGAATAAGACTTAATGATGTTCTGATGCATATTTTTGTATGTAAGAGGTCATCTGCATATTCACAATTAAAAATGGGATGATCCTGATATCTTTTATTAAAGATTCTTTCCGCTTTATGACAATTTTGCTGACCTTATCAATAATGAACTTTCTTATCTAGGGCTGAAACCATTTTGATTAAAAAAAAAGAATAAAGGACAAAATATCAAAAAAGGAAAAATAACTGACGTAGACAACTAATATCGCCGATTGAACCGATTACTTTACGTGCTTTAGTTGTTGCAAATATGACTTCGAAGCGTTCCAGATTGAAACACATCGCTTTTAAAAGAAGGTAATTTTTCACAATTGCATGAATTTACCGTTTTTGAATATGAAAAAATACGATGTGACACGTTCAAGGAGGATGATAAAATAGTAAAATCAAGTTTACTTCAAATAAAATAATAATGCACAATCGTTACAGAGCTTTATCTGAATGCTTACTTCGTTCACAGAAATGAAATTCATAAAACATTTTCATTCGATTATTTGTAGCAAAGTATAAAAAACAAAAAGATATATCCAGACATGAATAAAAGTAAGATACGATGGATATTTTGGCGCAGTCTCCCATTGCCACCTTTAAGTATACGCCCTGAATTACGTTGCTGAATGGAAGATGACCAGACAGGCTGGATTAATTAAAATAAGCAATTTTTTTTGAGTTTCAGGGCGAATAATATTCAACGCCAAAAGTCGGCACAACAAATATGTTTATTTTTTTTGTACTTCAGTGTATTACAAGTCCCCTCGTAGACATGTAGTTATCACCCCCTTCTCCAGTTCAAAATTTCATGTAAAACAAGAGTGTAGGCGAACACAGCTTTTATTGTAAAATTTTCGATGGTACAATAAATAAATAATTTTTTTGCACTGATCAAAACAACAAACAAGGGTATCACATTCTGCATTGTTTTAAAGCATTTATCTCTAAATTCACGTCGAACTTGATGCCCTCACATTGAAATACTCATCGGTATTTCAAATCGCAATTGTTTCATTGTAAATTTACTTCTCCTAAACGTAAACTAAATTACAAACCTTCTATTCTAATGTCTTAAACACTTCAGTATCAATGACTATTTGAAGAAAAGTTAATGTATGCGAAGCTACAAACTACCAGAATAAATAAATCGAAGACGCAATGACCAAATCCAAATATTTTTTTATTTCGATATATCATATTTACCTCGGATGTGGATATTGCTTATTGCTTTCTAAGCTGACCCAAGTTCAAAATTACAAAAGTGCTTATTTGTCACAGCAATAAAGTTTTTACTCAAAAATGACCATTGAAGTGGTAATAAGTCCTCATTGAAAATGTTAGCCTGTCATTTGTGATTATACATTGAAGTACAAAAAAAAGGTACTACATCTCTTCTTTAAAAGAAGTCTGAGCAGAAATGTTCTTTAACTTACATTCATCAGTGTCTTACGTTATCTTAAAAAATTTTAGATCTTTAATGCATAAACGGTACTACAACTTATTGAGCTCATTACAACATATCTGATATCTATTTAAGCTTATTAACTTATGTAAGAGATAGCAAGCAAAACATCTCATCTGAACTATCTGTTCTGTAATGGAGCCTTTGTTTTTAATAATTTGCATATGTGACATATTGATTTATAATTTAGTCATTATAAATCAGCAATAATTGGGTGTCTTCCGCTAATTGCCTAATCCGCGTAACTATTACTATTAGCTTAATATTCTCATGAATTACTCAAATAAGTGTCGTTGACATAAAAACTTATTTTTTGTCCTAAAAGATGGTTTACAAAAGTGTAAAATTAAAACTATTTTGGCGTATCGCAATACGCTTGCTAAGATCCTGTTGACGCCACAGCTCGTATCACGTGACCCCCCGGCATGCATAACAGCATAGTAACGCGTTGATTGCTGGTTTCGCCTTCCGTTTCTGCTTGGTGGGTGTGTGGCACCGGTAGTTTTTTATCATTCTTGTTCTTGTGTACTTGATTCGTATTAGGTGTGTTATCGATGTTTGCTCGAACAATTTGGCCGAGTTTTTGTGTAAAATGGTCCTCGCGGCAGATAAACGCAGTGTTTTCACGTCTTGTAGCATTAAACAACTTTAATCTCCTTTCTTTTTCCTTTGCTACATTAACAAACTTCTTACTGAAATTTTTGAACGTGTTTTTCCACCCGGGTACAAAATATATATTGAGCACAACGCGATATTATTAAATATTACTTCTAGCCAACACTCAGTACTCACCCGAATAATAGGCAGAATTTATTTAGCCTATTATTTGTTACAAGCAAAAACCACATAAATCTACGAAAACAAATCAACACACGTTTCAACATGTCTGCAGGGTTGCCAGATTCGTATGGTTGATGGTCTCTAACTAAACTACTCCCAAAAATCTCGCCCATATGTCGCCAATTACCAACATGATGTCACTACCATACGTTATGTCCATAAAAGTAGCTACTGATATACATCTGATAAAATTTCTTTTTAAACATTTATCATTTAAAATGTATACAATACGTTTATATCAGTCATGTCCCACATGGTGCGCACAACAAGGTTTTGTCTCACTAGGTAGCAAACCCCTAGAAATTTATTTAAAATCGCTCAAAATACCTTAAAAACGCTATGCTTTCGTTGTTAATTGTAAGTCGGAACCAGAAATTGCATTGGGCGACCAATGTATATTTTGTTGACAAGTTGATATATTATCAGAACGAGAAAGTCGCCCATTTCATTGCCTGTCGCCAGTGCAAAATTTAACTACCGGTCAGTGTAATTCTAGCTGTTACAAATAATCGAAACTACCACGTCAGAGATCACGTGACCTAATATGCCGCTACCCAGCGTTCAAATCGACCGATATTTTATAGTTTGACTATTTTTCTTGTGATAACAGCTACGGAAAGACGACAAAAAAGGGTTTTTTTCTCGTAAAGTAGATTACACGTAGATTACATTTTTAAAACTTTTGGAAAATTAGAACAACGGAAGTTTCTTAACGTTCAATTTAAATAGCGGGAAATATAATATACTTGTCTGTAGCCCTTTAACTATTGCGATATTCTGTATGGTCCCTGCTCAGACTATATAGATCAAAACTAATTCGTTCAAAACGCATATTGGTGTAATCTTTCGGTTTGTTATGCTCGGAATTTCGTTTCAATCTTCATTTGGGAAATCCATTTATTATTACCATTATCTATCAGTCGGGGTTTCACATAACAAGCTCTCTCAAATTAATTGTACCAAACGAGTAACATGCAAATCACTTCAGACCATTGTAACAGCAGAACTTTTCACAAGTCAGCGCATATTGTTCGAGTATCATCCATCCTTGGAAGAGATCCGTTGTAATTCCGACGATTGCTGCTATCAGCAACATCGTTCATTTGCAATGTGGATACTTCCTGGTCCTATCAAGTGCCACTAATGGAGTTGGGTGAATAACAATCATTCCTGAACAGCACCTAAACCGTAGACAATGCCGGCTCTAAGTGCACTAGTACATGAACAGTGTTTCAAACACAATCACACATTGTTATCAGCAGATGCGATGTGCTTTGTTAACCGTGTATTCAGAAAGGTATACTCGTAAATACCATTGGAATATCGAGTGTTATACCTACTCTCGGCGCCGGGTTAACACACGCCTGGAATTTGTAGTGTTCTACTGAGGGCACAGCATGGCTTTCTTTCGAGTTTGTTTCTATTTCAGTATCGTTGCAATATAGATATGTCAAAACAATACTAATTTATGTTGGGTTTGGCAAGATTAGGTTAGTAGTAGTTTACATAGTACATTCTTGATGGCAAGGGCAATAGCTGAAGTAAAGTTCAGGGACTATTAAGGAGCAATAGTAAAACACTTATTTATGATCGTACTTCAAAACTTTTATTTTTGGTAAATCAAATGCCAGCATTTCAGCTGCCAAGCGGTCTTCTTCAGTGGCTTAACAAGATAATATGGAGGTTGGATCATAAACAAGTGTTTTACTATTATTATTTAATAACTTTCAAGAAACTCTAGTATGCATTATTAACTATAAAGGAGATATTTGAAAAAATTTTTATTAAATGAAAGTATATTAAAATCATGGCTGGAATAGAAACACATAAAGTAAGTAGGTACTAAAAGAAATAAAATGTAAAAACAAAATTCCTAGATTTGTACCACTAGGTATGAACTAATGCCTTATGAACTAGTAGCTTTAACGTGATTGCAGCCCCTAATGCTACTGGATTTGATAGTCGCTACTTCTCAATTATATTTCATTTACCACGAGTCGCTACTGCTTCTTGTACAACTTCCTTTTAAATTTAACTTGGTGATTTCAGAGCGTAGTGAATAATGGTGTAAATAGGTTACAGCGTTATTGCATACAAATAAAATTCATTACAGTTAAGACAATAATGTTGGATCATTCTGTCACATCATGTGATTAATTATTTCACGGAATTTGCTGCTTATATCGATAACGAGTGAAAGCAGGTTAGCTAAACAATAACAGCGTTTAGGGCAGCAATTACCACCTGAATGAAGATGTCATTTGCATAACTAGGGCAAAGTAATGCAATTCAATACATATCTTAGATTATACAAACGTGAGTTGTGTATGACTCGAACTGATGTATACTAGGAGTAAAACTATGTGTTGTCTATTCAAAAACTTTGCTACCTCTTTTGAGGTACCAACATAAAAAGTACTTCCATAGAGATTAACTTGTATAATCCTCTAGAAATGCGGACGATATGCATATTTTAAATTGACAAATCCTCTATTGGTAGCAGCACAGTGCATCATAGTAAACGGCATTTAAAAAGATTCTAATATAAATCATAACATCGATAGCAATAATAAACCTTAATTTACTATTAGGTCATTATATTGAAAATGACAACTGCTAACTTTATTTCTGTCTATGACGAAATCCCATCGAAAATACTTTAAAAGTGATATGAGATATTGCAAATATAATAACACTGACACCTTATCAGAGGTTATTTCTCTTTTAATTATTTCAAATGTCTGATTGCACCCTTTAATACATTGGAAAATTTTGTGTTTTAGTAAGAAATTAGACAGAGGCAAACCTACTTGACTGATCAGTATTCCGTTTTTACGGTAGCTGTCAACTCCTTGCAAGAATTGATTTTTAGCAACTGGGAAAGGTTCTAAATAAACTGAAGTCTTGGCCGCCCTTCGACCAACTTCGTGTCGTTTGCAACAGGTTTATTTTCCGCACTAAACGTCTACCTGAGTTAATACTTTTTTTGTTATAGGGCTGTAACTACTTATCTTATTATCCCAAACTACTACGTTATATTTATTTCTTGGAAAGTTTATCTATAAGGGTTTTCCCATCTTTTCTTTTTTTCAATGTACAATATGTGCAATAGTTAAACATTGTATTTGGATAGCACATTCATAAATGGACACTACATTGCATTAATGTCTTGTATATTACTAAACAGACAAGTAATGACATATCAGCATACTTTTGAGTTACTAAAAGTTGTTCTCTATCAAATTTCAGTTTTAAATAGAATTATATAGTGGTTGATTTTGAAGAAGTATTCATATAACTCTGGGTAAGGTGCGATCATATACACAAATAATGTCATTTTCATTTAGCGCAACATTTGTTTCGAAAAATTTAAGAGTTAAGTTTAGCAGTAGATTACTGTAGAATAAAACTGAGTTATACATAAGAGCATCCTTTTCTTCCTTCACATAAAGTTTTTGTATTTGTCTTGGGTTCATTTCCTTTTTTATTTTGCACAAAAACTACTTAAAATTAAATTAGTATTGTTAGTGCACAATTTTCGTTCGCTATGGCTTTGGTTGGCACATTGCTACTGAAGCGCGAAGTCTTTATCTTTATCCAAATCGTCAGACTCCATTACATCGTATGTTTGAAAAATTCACCAAAGATTGCGCGATACAGGTAGAAATTTACTCTTAATGCGGAAGAAGAAATTGTAGCCCGGGTAAAGCATAAATCTGAAGACGAATGTGCGGAAAGTATCAACCGAATGCTTCTTTTGTTTGGAAGATTCTCACGAGCAGATGCTTTATCGGTACCATGAACAAATTAGATCCATTTGATCATTAAGCACTTTTTTTGTCACTGGTTTCTACGCAGTGATGCTAAGGTCTCTCGTTTTCTTGCTAGTATTCTTTTTACAAATGTGGCCAGCTTCTTCCATATCTCCGAAACCATTTCTTTGGGACCTCTATAATTACTAACATTTTTCTGCTTATTTTGGTCCGTACTATTACCTCTTTTTTAACACCCCAAATAATAGAAATTTTGGAAAAGATGGACTGCATGCGGTTTATAAAATATACTCGTACATAAGTAAAAGCATTTTACTTTAATTTATCTAGTATTCGCGAACAAATTCTTTACCCTCATAGTTGATAGTTTTGGTGCCAAGATCGAACATCTAAATAACGGCCAATTTTAATGGGGTACGGAACGTAATTAGAGTCCGCCACCTTCGAATTCTTGCACAGACAAAAGCATCCTAAAATGAATTTGATTGATTTAGGAGGCAAATAAAAAATGGACCACTCTGAAAATGGTAGAGCCCCTTTTTTTAAATGTAGCTATGTAGTTTGAATTAAAAATGTGTTAGTATACTTCGCGTTGCGTATCAATCACTCGTGATTTGTCGTCGACACTTCTGCTTCACCATCAACCCAATCCTCTGGATTTATCCTGCTCCACTTACAGCACTGTGATGGTGTCACAAAAAGCACACCACTTTATTGTGTCCGCAGTTGACAATTCAAGGTAGACCGGAGGCCGTTGGCGCATATTCTCGGATGCGGTAGGAGGCTTTCGGTATTTGCATCGCCGTATACGATAACCTTTATTACATACATATTCCGTCTATAGCAGGAGAAAAACAGTCAGAGGAATGCAGTAACAGGTGTATAAGAATACAAAGATTCAATCACATCGTAATAGAAATAAAAACCGGTTGCCGATCCGCTTCGTACCTCACCTCAGTCGTCTGCGGCCGTGCTTCTTTTACTTTCGATCTTGCTCGCGCACACACGGTTATAATTTATGCGTTTCTTGCGCTTACATTGATGGTAGCTAATAACGATAATAGTTGACGACAGCGGCATCGATACAATGATACAAGTACAAGTAACACGGTTGTCATACCGGGTTCAAATTACTGATAAATAGCTGGAATTTCTCTTCTTTCTAGATTCCCGAAGGCGAGTGCACATGTTGCAAGTCGAAGATGTTAGAGGAACACCGCGAATTTATAATTGCGCATGAGTGCAATTGCATTCAATTCGCTACCCGCCGTGCATGCAAGTTTTAATAATTAGCGATTGGCCTTTCGACAAAAATGAGCTGTATAGACACCTGTGGCTTTGCTGAATTGCATTCCTCGACCTAACGAAATGAAAATTACAATTAATGACTCGGTGATTGCAACGTACAAGCAAAATTGTGGTAAATGAGATTCCTTTGCTTCATCGTTGCGCTGCATTGAATCTAATCTAAAATCAGTTTCAGAGGTGTTATATATATTACCAAACTTTCAGTTTTATTTTAATATATTCACAAAAACTTCAAATAAACCACTTATATAGATCACTTTCTAGTTATGTATTCTTTCTTTAGGAAGTAGATCCCATAATGGCACCTAGGTCGCTTTCTGATCATGTCAGTGTAATGCTGACAGATGGCATTGCCATCTAAATTCTTACTTACATCATACCAAGCATTTGATATACAGGCAAAACCAGTTCTATGCCGTGCTGTCTGCACTAGACCTAAACTGCACTGATAAGCTATAATGATAGCGAAATAGATCTATCTGTAGTTGGTTGCGGTACAGACAGCACAGCATAAATATGGATTTTATTCTTTTTAAAATTTAAAACAGATAACACGCAGTGGCGTGCCCATAGGGAGGGAGGTTTAGAAACCCCTCCCTATAAGACTCATGAAGAATCATGGCTTTTAAAACCTTTATGCTGTATTTTCTATATTGATAAATGGTGATAAATGTTATGTTTAATTTTGTATTTTACTAAATCCCGGAGGCGTGTAGTACCGGTAGTACGACCCCTCCCCTAGCCAAAATTGCTAAGTAGGCCACTGTTAAGACGTCATACTTTTATAAATGTTTTATTAGATTCACATTGAAATTTTTTTTTCTACTAAAAGGAGCTCTATTATTAATTTCTCTAGTTCATAGTTATACCAAATATCAAATCTGATTGATTTCTATCGACTCATGACTAGCAAACAAAGCTTGTACGTATTTATACAATGTTTTACAGAAAATTCACCATTTTTGAGTAAAATATATTTTAAATAATTCTTGTATGCTTCGTTGCCATGGGGACAGGCATAGTTGAGCCGCAATTCGATTAAGACGCACTTTTCGACATATACGTTGACCTTAAATCGCGCTGGTAAATGTCTGGGCATTATGCATTCATGCTACATACCGGCATATTGCGCATGTTGCCATGTAAGAAAGTATTATACAAACAGGGCTTAAAAACTGATTTTATTCAAAAACACTCGATTGGTAAGGTCACCATTTCTGTAGGTATATCAAACTATAAAGTAACAAAAAATAAATATGTTTCATGAAAAATATTGAATAAATATTGAATAGAATAAATAAACTCTTGAAAATTAATAGTAATTTGTGCCTTCGCGCACCGACAGTTTTGATATGTTCATAAGGAAAATTTTGGAATTGGAAAAAATCAAAACATTCACAAAGTTTTATTAATGTATGTAGGCAAGTGTCGGAGATAATAAAAAGCTGTCTTCAATGTGACCCCTTTGGGGGATGTAACTCCGTTAGAAAGCAATTCATAGAAACCTTTTTAGAAGCTTTCATACTATTTTTGGACATAGAATATGCAGTCATAATAACAATAACGTACGCTCGTACGTACGTACGTACCCTGTATGTTACGCACCCTTTAGTTGTCTTTACTATAATTATAACAGTTATACACTCAATTAACTAATTCTATTCGTAGATCTATATTACGCAATTAAAACACTTTTTAACAATTGGTGATATATCTATCACATATTCAGTAATTAATGTACTTTATAGGTATTATAAATACTTTTTTTGATATAAATACATTTTGTTTCAAAAATTGTAAATATTTAATGTATTTAACTACTTTTTAGTATTTGTAAATACTAAAGGCTTTCTCAGCTCTGGGCCATGTTTGAGGTTGCAAATTGATATAAGCTGACAAGCACAAACATCCATGTCCTGGGCGGGATTCGCACCAGTAACCTCCGGTTACTCAGGCAGATACGCTACACACTGGACCACCTAGTCCTAAAACTAAATAAAGTAACTGTTAATTCCTCGGGTAATTCAGACTTGGTGGGTATCAAATCTAAATCAACCAGTATTTCGAAATATTCAACTAACCATTACAGTTTACACAATTATCAAATGGACATTAAGAATGAATCTGCCTAATAATGAAAACCAAATTAAAATGAGAAAAATAAAGTTACACTGCACTTAAAACTCTATCATCAAATCAATTGATGCAACTAGAGAGAATCTGTAAGTAGTCCTCGAAAATTATTTACGGAGGCCAAATAGTATATTAGGTATTAATAACGCTAAAGATTTTATCGATCGGAGGATATTTATATTTCGTATTCTTTAGGGTTAGTGCATATGTATAACGATTTTGATGCCATTGAATTTATTAGAAATCGTCTATTTCTACTAAATGTTTAATATACATTCAGTCCAAGTAGTCTCTATATACCCTATCATTGCGTTTTGTTTATCTACAATTAGTTGAAACTATAGCGTTATAAATCGATTTTTGAAACTGAACAAATGACCTTTATATTATTAAGAACAACTATGGAGTATTTTATTTAGAAATTACTTTATTGTTATAAAAATATAAACAAAATCAATTTCTACAAAGTAGCTCCACAAGAATATTTATTGACAGATTCTCGCTATCAAACAGCTTAATAGGATAAAATTACATACACAATGGAGCGCTAAACACACTAAATAAGAAATAGCAGGATTGAAAAGCGATACTCAGCTGCAGTTTTATTGTGAGATAACGCTACGTAGAACTGAACAAGTCAACGTAATTATGATATATATATGTCTGCAGTTCAACCTCTAATTCTAATGTAATAATGTTTTTACCAATAGCTTATCAAAAATACTTTTGATTTCTGACGATATCCTGGGTGACAGAGATAATTAACAAAAAGACAGTATTTTAAATTTAAACAAGTACAGTTAGCCGCAAAAAGCTAAGGGTAAGCAAAGATGCATAATGCGATAACATTACAATTTACAAATTTCAGTGAAACCCTGGAAGTGAATGTAAGTGGTTTATTATCTTCAAATCGATGCATGCTAAATGCTGGCCGGCCTTTACTCGACTTTATTAATATTTTTTGTAGTTGCGGACGTAGAAGAATTTGCAGTGTTAGCTGCATCCATTTTCAATTTATCTACAGAATCCTGAATAAACAGATTTATCTTCTTCAAATGGCTAAAAATTTGGCTAAATAAGCAAACCTTTGTAGTAAATTTTCTTTCTCATTAAATTCATATAGTGAGATTTCTTTATTTTGGTACGAAAAGTCAAACAGATCACGCGCCAATGTTGGAAATCATTGTATTAATTATTACTTAACAAATGGTTTTGGACATTCTAGCGATGAACCCTTTCACTAATAACACCAACATCTCGGGGATCCATGGACCACATATTAAGAAACAGTGTCTTATGAGGTTACGTTGTTAGTTAATAAAGTGTGAGTTGCAACCATTGATGTAGGCCTTGAAGTAAATGATCATTACACATCTCCAATCGGAAATTTTGTAAGCTACACTTACAAACCACAATCCTCAGCGTTGTGTCGGGAATTTGCGAACTGTATTTCACTTTCTGTTTAAAAAAAGCATACCTATTTTTGAGATGCGATAGGTGAATGTCGGGCCTCCCATGGTGACAACAGCAGTTGTACGCATTTCATCTGTTACAGTATTCATTATTAGATAACGGAACTGCCATACTTATCCATCTCATTTCCATTGCACAGCATCAGCAACTCTCTCCCCTCTCCAAATTCCATTTGAGTGGCAGTGTAACCGTAATCTTAATAAGACGTGAGTTAAAAACGGACCTAAAAATTCGTGAAGCGAAAAATCGTTTTAAAAAGAGGGAGAACGTGGGCTGAATCTTGTGGCTGCGATACAGGCGAAGAGCGTGATTGATAAAATTCTAAAGGAATGTTGTTAGAGTGCTGCAACGCCGCGGGCTGTTTGACGTAGGTGGATCTCGATGGAGCGTCCCATCACGTTTTTTCAGCACGTACATACAGAGGTGCGTTGCAGGAAGGAATTGTTGGTTTCCAGGCCGTTAAATTGCTTAGCTGTATTTGTGGACGTGGTATAGAAATACATATTTCTGTTGGATCAGCAAGGTTGCTATAGAGCCTTCACGAATTCCAATCTGCCCATACTAGGTTTGCAAATTTAACATTTCTTGCTGCTTCAACAAGATACGTAGGCCTGAATGGATCAGTACTTCGACACAATTGCAACTATTGGTCTCAACATAATCTCCAATGGACAAAAGAATGTCGCAGTCAACGCCAGAGCAAATTAATTGTATGGGTGCAAATTATACTGTAATAGCTAGTCCGTGTCGTTGTTCGCATAGGAGATTGTATATACACTTTTAAGTTACGTTAGATTATTTATACCACATTGTATATCACATTTGTGGTTCGGCTTTCGTGCGCTAGAAACACCAGACTGCCCGCTACGTAACACTGTCAATGAGAAAAAGAGTCCTTCTTAGGTTTACTCTGGCCATTTTAAGGGTTTATCCTTATGCTTTATTAACAGTGGTGGCGAATTAGATCTTAAGCGGGAAATGTATTCTGTTGAACTGAAGTATTCTGATGGCATCAAAGGTTTCTCCTTCGGTGCTACCAGTGATAACAACTGTGGGCTTTATGACATTGGGATAGAGTGCCGCTACTTTGTCTGGTGTCGTTGCATAATTTTGGAGGTTTAAATTCCTTAATAACATTTTGGTGCTACCTGTCTAAAATGTGAGCGTATGAAGTGGAATGGCAGCAGGGATGGGTGTTTAAAAATTCGACTGCATAATTAACAGCGTTCTCGTTTTACTTCCACATCCAAAATTTTCAAAAATTTTTATTTACTCATTCGCTTTAAAATGGTCGAAACGAAAAAAAAACAAAATTTGAGCAAAACAAAATTCTTGTCTGTGTGTGTGTGGTTTTGTTTGTGGACAAGATAGCTTTCGAAAGACTTATAATATATGAACTTGAAATTTGGCAAACGTATAAATCTCAACTACCCAAAGCGACCTATTGTTTGTGGGGTAAGTAGGGTATCGGGAAGGGGCGAAATTGGGGAGTAACTACCCTTTTTGCAAATTTTTATAATTTTTGTTTTGGTATGTCATTAGTAGTATAACTGCGAGTATTATTCGTTCTTATAAATTTTCGGTGCAGCAAACTGTTTAGAAGATATTAGCAAAAAAGGATCACTTTTGGCATTTTCGAAATATTACCAAAAAACGTATTTTGAACCCTGCTCGTACAATTTTTTTGGTATTATATTAATATATATTAATCAAATTTCTGACCAGAAAGCATTCTTGCAATTTTTTTTTGTTAAGTTAATAATTTTCAAGTTATTTGGAAAAAACAGATTTTAAAATTTTTATATATCTTTGCCAATATCACGAAGACTGTTTGTCTTAGAAAAAAATGTGTAGAAAGAACAAATGCTCAAAACCTGATTACCAATCGTATGGTATAAGAAATAAAAACGTAAATGTATTGATTCAATTTGCAGCGGTTTTTAGTACTGTATCGACTGATTTATACTGCATTTTTCCACGTTCAAATGCATTTAGAAACACAGTAATAATTTCGGTCGCTTTTGTGGTTTCTTCTAGTTAGAATGGCCCGCTCGCACAGCTAGTTTGATGGGCTATGCTTTTGATGCTGGCGACACCTGGGCAAACTAAACCTGGTGGTTTAACAACCCTACCTTTAAATTCAGAGTAGTTTCCTTTCCCTATTTGAAGCAAAGTCTATATAAACTGATCAGCAGTAGGGTTACCTCTCAAAGGTACTCTCATATTGGTCTTTAGAGTGAGTCTCTGAATAGGAGGCCACAAATATGAGGGTTTTAAACATACATTATGTTACTTTAGTAGCTCTTGTTCCCTTAGATAGCCCAAGTTTGTCTGAGGTCTCCGGCTAAGAGAACTCCAACATCGCTCCTAGAACTACCATTTTTTCTAATATTCCTTAAAGTTCTGCTAATAGCTTGCATACGGGCTTTTGTACACATATCAGACTTTAAGGCAATGTAAAGCAGAAAGAGCTGTGCTTTCTCATTTTGATAAAGTGGGTGCGATACCGGGAGAAGTAACTGCTAAGGCTATTCTGCGATTTTTTCGTACGCTAGCTAATAATAAAATCAAGAGAAACATTTTACCTGTGCCTCCATGAGCATAAAAAATATCCGGCCGGCTCTGTTCTCGATGTTACGTTCTTATTTAGATAATTGGAATGCTGTTATCACTACCAAATATCAAATACCTCTTCAAATACTGAAATAAAAATATTTTGAAACATATGCTTGATATCAAACAAGGATGTAATTGCTAACCAAAAGTGTATATTTCAACTTTCATCTAAAAGAGTAAATAAGAATTTAAATGGCAATGTCATCTGTCAGCATTACACTGACATGATAACAAAGCCACCTAGCTGCCTTAATGGGTACTACTACCTAAAGGACCTGTAGCCTGACAAATTGGCATGCACTGATGAGCTATAATGATCCCTAAATAGATCTACCTGCAGTTGGTTGCGGTGCAGACAGCACAGCATAGACATGCATTTTAAAAGAATAAATGTTTAAATATTACTTAGAAAACAATGAAAAGTTCATCTAGTCCCTTTTTCACCCCCTCGGGGAAGGTATTTCTAAAACAGTGAAACGATACGTAAATGTATGTGTTACTTTTCCCCATAGGCTTGAATGAAAACATCATGTTTAGTTATTATTAGAGCTTTGAAAATAACGCAAATCACATACGAATTTTCATCCCCCTTATCACACCCTTAGGGGTGGAATTTCCAAAACAATTTCATAATTACGTAAATAACTTCGTAAATAATTCAACCTAAAAAAGTATTCCTAAACCCATTTAGAGTTGGAACTTGTTACACGCTGAAGCGGTTACTTATTGCTTTCTAACCAAAAGCCCAAGTGATAACGCTTAATACTTTAAACTACAATTAACTTAAAAAAATAATAGAAGACCCGCACAAACTTTCATCCCCGTTTTCAAAAATGATGAAACACGTTTTAATCTATTACTAATCAAGAGCCTAAAAATAAAGGGTCATGCTTCGAGCCTTAAAAATGGCGGACTTTCAAAATGGAGAACGTGGTGTTGCCATTTCAAAAATGTGATGATGAAGTCGTTGCTAGGATGACGATTACTGATTGATTTGATTGTGTGAAACCACTGCACAGTAGGCATGGTCTGCCGTTCCCGGATATATCGCCGAGCCGGGTGCGACTACGCTGGGTTGGAGGGGTGACAAGCTTGTTGCTAGTGGGCTCCCACGTAGCGCATGCTACAGACAGCTGAGGATTGGAATGGGAAAGTTTGTAGGGTACACCCAACCAGTGGATACCCTCTTTTAGTATTTCTGTGTATGATGACGGCTTATTTTGGTTGTACTATTCTTCTTCCTCGAATAAGTTTCAGGAATTGTGTATAGATTTAGGACCTTATTAACTGTTTTGTCATCTTTTTCAGGTGGTAGTTCTGATTCATGTGTCTTACTGAGGTTCCTTTGCATGATCCTATCGATGCTTCTTAGGGTGATATCGTACGTGTTTATTCGGTTAGCTTGTTCGATCTCTAGATGGAGTTATGGTACTCTACTGGATATTTCTGATCACCGGATAACAAATTTTTGCAACATGTATAACATACAGCATGTACCTATGTTAAAAGGCGCATGTGTTCTGAATTCTACATTTTTTACTGAAGTCAAATACCCAAGTACAGACGCCATACCTCAAAACTGTACTAAAAATTAGCAAGTTGCTCTAATGGCATATTGCAATATGTGAGTTATACCGATTTGAATTGCATCCCTTCCTCGGCGCCATCGCCTCAAGTTCGTTTCACGCCAATAATAACAATCATTGATATATGACACATTACCGTCTCCGAGTTAATACGATTATCGTGTACGGATCAGCAGTAATTTTCACCTGGATATTTCACAGCGTCACGGTCGGGCACTTCATTAGAAGCATTATTATAAATTATGCAAAAGAACGACTCCGCAGCGTTCTCCGCATCGCAGACAGCCTTGGCACGGAGCAGGACGCGGGACGCCATGCAGGACTCACGCGGAAAACGGGTTGGTCTCTTTGCAGACATAAATAACGTGGCGGGCATGTTTACGGTGTACGCAGCTCGTCCCATTATATCATTATTGTTAGTATTAGCGGTATTTATGTCAATTACGGTTAAGTTGTGGACCACGCTCTCAAGTCCCCAGACTCAGCCGTTGCGCCCTATGCCATCGGTACGACAGGATTTCCTGGTTCGCGGAAATTTCTGGGAAGATACGTTTAGTTGAACACCCCTCACTCCAAAATATATGGCCTTATTTCTGTTTGCGTTCATGTATTTCTAGTTTATACGAGAGAGGGTCCATAGCATCTATAATGTATTCCACGCTTCTTGTGTTTACAGGGTACAAAGTTCATCGTATTTTGGTTCGAGTTCATCGTACTGAAATATGGTTTATATATACACTATCTGTCGTTACGTATTGTTAAACTTTTATAAATTTATTTACTGACGTCTTCAATGTAGATTTAATCTACACTGCTCAAAAGAATACGAGGAATAAATCTTGGAAGGCGTACGGATTTAAAACGGAAAATTGTTTTGTACTAAAACAAGTTTTTGGAAGGCCAACTTTGAGTCGCCCTAGTGGTTAAAGTTAAAATTAATCTTTATGTTCTCCCTTGAGTAACTTCATTACATAAATCACTAAAGCTTTGACGTCCGCCTAAATTTTTTTTTACATTCTTTTTCCACGTTTCCATGGTGGTTCTTGACTGACTTCGTTTTGCCTAAGTAGGTATCCAATAAACCTCCACTTCATGCACTGTCTTCCTCCATAATTCCATATTTATTATTTATTGTGCCAGATGTATTAAGTACCTTCATAGATTTGTTTTCAGCCTTGACCGGGATTTGAACCCGGGACCTTTTGAAAACTAGTCAAACGCTCTAACTACTGAGCTATCAAGGTAAGGTCAAAGCTGGAAATACTTTTTCATTTCATATATATGCATGTTAACCTGTTAAAATATCACGTGTGTTCATTAAAAATGAATTCAGGCAATAATTATCTTTCATTATATATGATATATTTGGGTTGTAGTTAGCTGCTGGTCGCCACAACGAATTACGCTCTGAAGCTCGAAAATACTGAGCGACGAGCGATTCAGCTGCAAATGTGCCTGATGGAGTTCAGCACCGTTGCAGTAAAACTTTAACGTATATTACGCTTCTTTGAGCTCGATTTTGAATAGAACCTTCATACCTCAGTAGTTACTGCGTTTGACTGGTGTTCAAAAGGATACGGGTTCAAATCGCGGTCAAAGCTGATTATTATACTTTTTCATATATAAATCTATGCCTGTTAACTAGTTAAAATATCATATAAAATACCCGTGAGAACAACGCAGAGAGAATGTCAGAACTGGTGTAAGTAGGCATCACTTTACAATATTGTTAAATACTTTTAGTACATAGCATGCTGATAGGTGTGAGGTTGACATGACAGCTGACACTGAAAATCAACGCTTCGGTTTTCACTATTAATATCAAACTTTGAATATATTATGTTCAAAGATTTCAAAGTTTTTTTTGTATATGTACATACATCAGGACATAACTGAACTGCGTACCTGTAACTATAATACTATAACGTATTAAGTAGGTAGTATTACCTGGCATTACGCTTGCATTATGACATGTCAATCTTTTCAGCGTCAATTTTGAGGTTATTTTTATGAATTATTATTGGCCCTGCCTGTTTTTGCAATTAGTCAGCTCATTAGTTGCATAGTTCTTTATTAATAAATTATACAAGGTTTCTATAAATGATTCATGCAACGAGGGCGGCGTTGATTTCTGAATTCTCCGTGCCGCCTTTTTATAACTGCTGCCAAGCTACAATATACACGGTGATTACATCAATGTGCACGATAATACTGAAGGTTGCAGATCAAGTTAGTCACGAAATTGATGGCTTTGTAAAGATATTCCAACAATTTACGGTTCTATTTGTTCTTTAAAAGGTAAGAAATAACAATATTTATTGGTATAGTAGGCTTGTAATAACCTCTACTCTACAGCCTACRCCCTTGCGCTGTGGAAGCTTTGTGTAGTGCAGCTAATGCTATTACCACTTAGTTTGTGAATTCTACACAATTGCTGCATGCTAAAAACATCTTTCAGTCCATCATAGTACAATTATTTAATAGGCTTACTATAGCCAAAACTTCACAAATACGATACATAACCTAAAAGTTATATGAAACCGTGTTACCCCTCAACTCCGAAATGTGAGCTTTATGCAACCTTAGAGTTGTTTCTTGCACAAAATACTCCAGAATGTTGAACACTCCTGCGCGTTTTCTCATATTAAAATATATGAAATAATTCAACAATCGACAGATGACAAGTATACGTCAAAGCAATTGTTGTGTTCACCTTCCTGAGAGGCGGCAATCAATGCATGAATTATTTATAGAAACCCTGGGTAACACACATACATAAAGAGACATACACCAACATCCATGCCCTAGACGGCTCAAACCCTCAGCCTCTGTTGACATAGACATCCGCGCTTGACCGCGCTGCCCACTGAACTACCGCGCCTGCTTTTGTTGTTAAACTTGGTATGCCTTGGTCTTCACCCAGTCGGTAACAAGGAAGAGTTCACACTAACTGATGAAGTACTTTGAAAGTTCTGTCAGCGGCGGTATAGGATATAAATATTTTATTTCATTTTTGTGTTATATAATTCCCATATTTGATAGAGCATGTAAAGAGCATTTTGTGCGTTATTAATTCCTGCATTTGTTTCTTGCTTTATAACAGAGTAGTATCCCAAAGAAAGTTTATCTTTTTCATAAGTACTGGGCATTAACATAGAAGATGGTAGGGAAATATTTCTTTAAACAGCAATGACTCGTAAGCAGTCCTGTTACTGTTCTTAGATGAGGTCTGCTTATATAACTGCAGCAGTTATGTAGCTTTTACTTGGGACGAACTTACTATGAACATTCCGGGAACGTCCATCCGTTAAAGTTGATGTTCATTTCTTAGTGGTTCTCTAACTTCCCACCGTAATATGCTACTTCACATGTAGGCTGAGGCCCTACTAAGGGCTCTTTAGTCTTGTTACAGACTAACAAGCTATTATGAAAGTTCTGAGAAAAAGCAGCTGGGACCCAACTCGCATGGTGGGCTAAGGCAACCTGCATTATTCTTGTGTATTTCATAGTATTCCATACATCCTACTAACTTTCCATAATCGCTTTCTGCTGACTGTGTCAAATTCCCGTTTAAAGTCTATAAAAATAACATAAGGTTAACTTTGTCATTCTAGTGTTTGTTTCATTATATTCTCAGTGTCCGTATATATTTGGACTGCTTTGTCTAAATCGTTACTGATGTTTGGTCGATAATTTATCTATTTTTTATGTCTTAGTAACCCTTCTTCCACAGTGCGGGTCCTCTTTTCTCTTTTTTTTATTAGTGTGTACATTATCTACACATTTGCTTTTAACCGTTCCGCTTGTGAGTACTTGCTACATATCTTCCTTTTTCATTCTGTCAGTTTATAACTCTTTTTTTCTTTATTAATTGTCTGCCAATAATTTTCATTTGACTACAAAAGGCATTAAAGCACGTACCATTCAGTTGAAGTTATTGATTGTACATTAATAATTTAGATAAATTACCCTAACTATCTGTTATTATTATGTCGTCAGCAGGATCCGAAATCAGTTTAAGAAGACACGGGCGCATCATTATATATTCACTAGCACTAGAACAGCAATAGAAACGTCGGAAATATTAGATTGTTGCTGTAATTGGAAAGCAATAGCATAGCTCTTTATAAGACTTTATAAAACTTATAATATGATCATTTTGTAGCCATTATTAAATAAAACATTAACGTACTTTTGGATGATAATAACTTAACACATATTATAGAGCTCAGTGCGAACGCAATCGACATTTTTTATAAATAATTATTCAGTTTTTTCAATCTCCACGTTTTAAATGTTTGGAGAACTCTCTTTGGAGAAAAGCTGTTCTATCTACCTATTACAGTTTACTTGTCTCTACCTCATTTAAAAATACAAAACGTTAAGTTCGTTGTATATCGTGCATGCACGCAAAGGTTCTGTATATTGCAGTAAATCATAAAAGTTCAAGTTGTTAACCTTTTCGTATACGTACTCGTTTGGACGCAAAACACTATGATTTGTTTATGAAATAATGATTAGCGGGATAACGATCGATATCGTTTGCATATCTAATGACCTTTAATTGTTGCGTAGCAAATGCTTTCGTTGTCGCGTACTACTGCATTGTTTGAATTGTTGTTAGTTACGCCTTGGGCGCAGCATAACCTAGACTTATTGGAGGAGGCAAAAAAATCAAATCAATTTTTTAAGATCAATATTTGAAAATAAATGAAAAGTGTTTGGTACAGCAATTCAAATTAATCAACTTATCTAATGAGGAATAAGATCTCAGTGTAACCGTCATTTTACTTATCTTTTGACAACATCTCTAATAATTGACAATCAATACGGAGACTTTCAGAAACTTCCCTTTATAATTTGATTTATCGTTTAGTGAATGCTTCCACAGTTATGGAGGTTCAATCCGTCTTTAATAAAGCGGCTTAAATTCCGTAAACTTCAAATTTCTTTCAGAACTTCTAAATCTAAAGTCAAAGACGGATATCCACCGCAATTTTACTCAATTCTTATTACCTCTAATGGAACCGCGTATCAACTATAATTTGTGATTGTCGTCGTAAACAAGGGTTAAATCATTCTAATTGCTACTGTTTCATTTTAGGTGGGACTATAGAAAAGAGAAATGGTATGAAGGAGCCCGATCACTTCAGCGAAACGGTGAGTAACAGATTTATTTATTCTTATTAAATTAGTGATTCTGTGTACAGGTAGTGTGATTTTAGAAACCTCGCAATTGAATCGAAGTAATATTAATAGCCTCTAATTGTTTACACGTTCCTGTTTAGATTTTTTCACATGAAGCATTTTTGTTTCGTGATAGTATAGGTATTTCAAAACAGCCTTTTTAGTGGAACGGCATTTATTATTATTGATCATACACTAAACACTTGCCACTGTCTGTACTTTAAGGATTCAAAACTAATACATGCTGGGTTCGGTAATTCAAATTTTGATTACTTTCTATTGATTAATAATATTTCCTCAGTATATACACAAAATTGTATCAACATAATATGCAGACATTATAATGAATAGTTATAGAAATTATTATTACGATTGGGAAAGAAAATTAAAGTAAGCCTAGAGAACTGAATCACAGTGGTATAACTTAAAAACAAAAACATTTCTTTTCAATTTTAATATACATTCCCCATCTTATCACAAACAGCTGAAGGGAGGTATAGATAATGCCGTACATAATTGCCGTAGAATTTTAAGACGAATCTTTCTGGGTTAAACCGCGTCGGCACATGTGTGATGTATGTTTAATGGATGAATCCGACGCAGAAACGTGCACTCTTTTAGGCATCATCTTAGACTAATTTTTATTGTGAATCAGTTAGTATTCCCCTTGTTGAGCATGCTAAAAATCTAGGTATTAATATGTATTCTAATTTACGCCTTACAGAGCACATTGCGTGGTGTATTCGTAAAGCATATAGGTATATGGCTTTGGAGAAAATTTATCCACATACGTCGTATTTTTCAAAAAGCATTCAAACTATCTTGCGCAAGAGCATTGTTTTGTCTCATTTTTGTACTGCTCAGCTATTATGGTCCCTGCTCGAATATAGATACTTAATTGATTGAACCAGCGTACGGTAGGCATTTCTGCCGCTTCCGGATATACCGACGGGCCAGCTACGTCTACGCTGGGTTGGAGGGGTGACACGCTTGTTGCTAGTGGGCTGCCACGTAGCGCGTGTTACAGGAGTTTGTGGGCTGGAATGGGGAAGTTTTCAGAGCATTCAACTAGTAAATACTTTTTATTAGCCTCCATGTTGGATGGTAGCTTAGTTCGGCTGCATTAATCTTGTTCTTCGTCTGACGAGTTGCTGCCTGAGATTGTATACAGCTTTAAGACTTCTTTATTTATTTTTTTCTTGTATTTTGCGATTTCTGACCAATGTTCTCCAATTATGTTTGATTTTGCTATGCTTCCCGCCACCGTTGATCTCTGCGTGTAGCATGGTCGTCTTCCACGCTTTTTGTAGTATATCGTCTTTTTCTGTCCTTTGAATATGTCCCTATTATTTCATTACATATGTTTCTATTCTTTTTGTGATTGTCTTTCCCTCTAGGAGTTCTGTTGTCCCTCGATTTTCCGTTTCTTTGACAGCTTTGGCCAATAATTGCACAATGTTTCTTTCTGTGTTTCTCAAGCTTGTTCTGTTAACTTTGGTATTATCGACGCTTTTGACTCCGTATGTCGTGATGAGCAGGATTGACGATGCATATATGCTTTTCAAGATGCTCCATTCCGGTTTGTGTTTCTCTACAAATGGTAGTATAGCTCTTGTCACTCTATACGCTGTTTTTGTCCTCTCTTTGACTGTTTCTCTGCGGTTGAGTTTGCTTGTTATGTGGGTTCCCAGATATTTTATTTTGTTTGTCAACCTTATATTCCGGCTCCCTAGTTTATATACCCCACTTGTCTTTAACGTTTTCTCGTTAAAGGGGTGTCTTATCATGACAGTGGTTTTGTTGTAGTTTATGGTTAGCCCGTTTTCTGCTAGGTTATCTTCTACGTTATTTAGAATTTGCTGCAAAATAATGTTTAAAATTTATCTACGTATGCACTAAAACCAACCATTTTGCTACATGTTACAAAGAAAACGTTTTCAGATTACCCATTTGTGTTTTTTCGAACTACTCCAGACGTATTTAATAGATGCAAAAAGATACAAAAATTGCCCTTAAATGAGATAATGTTTTAAAACCCCCAAACTAGCTGCGCCGCAGCAGTAACAAGGTTTTGCAAATCTAATGCAATTTTGATTGCCTCTGCATTAGTAAGTTAAAGTTTGATAGAATGAAGATATCTGCGCATTGAGTTGATAACAAAATTTAGAGTCTTCTTGATCTGCTTTAGCTTTGTGAACATAACATTTCTATTTTACATTAATAACAACTAATTTCGCTTCTTCAGACAAACCATACGAGGTCATGTTGATCTGCGAAAATTCAGTTGTAAACAGACAAAACTAATTGACGACCTAATTTTTCTGTAGTAAACAAATTGTTCACTTTTATGGAACGTTAATGCTGTGTACCTCTAGCCACGAAGTTCCTATTCCTGTAGCAAATTCAAGACAGGCGACTGTAAGCCGCAGACCTGCACGAAATTCATTTAGTTGCTGCATAGCGACGTCAACTGCAGACAATGTAGGTCTTCGAATCTTGGCCTTGATGCACATGCACATTGTCCAGTTCAAGGCCGCCTAGTCCTGGAATGAGACTCCAAGTTCCTCCCCCGATTGCATTTCTTAAAGGTGCGCTGTTGGCTTTGCAACACACTTGTAAGATCATTTGCTGAAATTTAACATGATAAATGCTGAATCAACAAAAGGATCAGCTACGTCTATCCTGATTGCAATCAAATAGATTTAGCAGTTTAGTCAGTTGGAAGCATTTGACACTATAAATCATAATACTTCCACGATTATTTTGAAGTTTGAAGGGTATTGGATTAAATTCGAACCTCAAGGCTCTATTTTAGGTCCTATACTTTCTTGTATATACACGCCCAGTCTTTTTTTGTTCGTTGAACTACTACAAGTATTATTTATATGCAGACGATGCGCAAATTTTAAATTTGTTTATACGTCCAATGATTTTAATGACTTGGTGCACATGATTCCTACTTTACTTTACTTTAAGTAAGGAGCTTAATATAATAGTGAATGACTAAAAGGGCAAGTGCGGTGTCCTAATCTTTATATATTAATAATGATTTTTTAATGCAACACGTTTAGAAATATAACTCTATTCTGATGCTTTAAAAAAATTGTGTCTCCGTTTCGCCTGCATCTCATTCCTTGGCTGCACCTTAGAATGTTTTGTAATGCGCTTAATGCGTCCTAGGTGGTCTTCCCTTATTTCTACATTTTTTTTCTAACTAACGTATTTAAATTGATAAGGATTAAAACTGTATCCGTCTAACTAGCTTTCCAATTACCGCAATCTACGTGACTTAGAATTGGTATAGTAAGTATCCTTAAAGATAAATATATGCCATCCGGAACTTTTTTGTAGATCTATAATGGAGAAATATCTCACCATGCATTGTTCTGTTACATCTCAAAGGGAATAGGCAGCGTTTTCGATGAAAGCTTGCAGGTGGCTTGACTTTTTCCTGCACTTCCAACAATTACTGTTATATTTCAACCAATTTACACAAAACTTTGACAAATGATATACCTAAACCTTCTTCATGAATCACTCTATCTAGTGGAGAAAACCGCATACAAATCTGTTCAGTAGTTTTTGAGTTTATCACGAACAGACAGACGCGGCGGAGGATCTTGCTCTAATATACCACGATTACAAGTCATATTGTATTATATTGAATTCCGACGATATTAGATACGTTAAGTAGCATTTTCCAACAGTACGTTTCTACGCCGTAACGCCAGTGCTGCTACTCTCAGTTACGCTCTTTTTAAATTGGCGCAAACAATACTTTGCCGTCCTATAAGATTGTTGTGTCGATTTTTGGTAGTAAAATTAAATTCTCCTACTAAGCGAATTAATTAATAATTTATATATCATTCGGGTTCAGGACAGCTGGCTTATCTTTGTAACGGCAACCCTGCTTATTGTTGTGTCCTTGCATGGTGTGCGGCATAAATAGCATCTTCATATTTATTGCATACAACCAGTAATTACTTGGTACTTGCTAGACAAATTGAAGTAATAAAGTGAGCATGCTGTTTGGTCATCAATAACGCAAGATAATCATAACTGTGGGCACTTTGTAATTTCGAGCACGTCGTGAAAGCAGAAAATCAATCATTAGTGCCGGTTGGTATTACGAATTCCGTCAGCAAAATGGGAGATTCCTGTATTCATAATTGTAATAAAGGAATCATGGTGTGATTAGATTTATATTGATTGCAGTAGTATAGACAATACGTATGTATGGGAAGGTTTGTACCCTTGTTTATCTCTCCTTAACATGTAACTATAAACAAGTCTGGAAGTACATGCTTATGACTGAAGACTGACTTACTTTTACACAAATAAAAAACCTCTTTTGCTTGTCTTTTTAACACTGGGAGATTTAATATCGACATACCACTATTATTTGTATTGTGATTACATAATCCGTCTTTCCACCGATATTACTTTTACTGATATTATAGATACTCAAATTTATACTTATGTATTATATTTATAGATCCCTTCAGTGTGCGGCTGTCCTGGAATAAAAAGTTATCAAAGATAACTGCTAATATAGTACAGGTTGCTTGGAAAATTTCATTATAATTAACATCAATTTTCTTCGGTTTATACATGTAATAATTGAGGTTATTCCACGTTTGTTCAAATTCATGTGCGAGCTTAAATTACCTTTGAATAAGTGTTGACGATATAGAATCAACTTTGCATAGTATTGACATTAACGAAGGACGAGATCCTGACAATCTACTTGTTGTTTTTTTAAGTGTAGTGCAGCTATAATTTAGCGCTTATATTTACTTTGTAACTCTCTGCTATTTTGTTTTCAAGTCGGGACCATCTAGTAAATTCAAAAACTATCGGCCAGTTGTCTATGATGAATCTATCTTGAGTTCTAAACCCTTTCCGCTGTTTAAAGAGCGCTCGACAGTTTCCAATCTACCTATTTCACTATGTCATCACAATTTTAAGTTCTTTGGGTAGTGGATTTGAAGTCGATTCCTTCTATAGTKATTTTGATGATGCCTTCAATAAAGTTAATCAATTTATTGTATTTACAATACAAATTGATTTACAATGGTTCATTTTTATCTTTCTGGTAGAACTCAAAGAGTCAGATAGGTAGATAGTCATTTTTCTAAAATAATAACAGTGCCTTCGGGAGTACTACAAGGCTCCATTTTGAGTCCATTTTTATTTTCAATATTAATTAATGATATTGATAGCAACATTCGGTTTAACTACCGTTTTCTGGTAAGTTAAAAATTTATAGCATTTATAGCAAATCTTCAGATGATACAGTCAACCTCCAAAAAGACATGAACAATCTCTATTTTTGATGTACAATGAAGGATATTATGTTTCTCAGCGGTAAGAAGTGGCATTCCGTTTGTTTTAGTGGTAGAACTGTACAATCGTTATCGGTTTAAGTATACATAGTTTAGACTATTGGCGATTGCCTCTAAAGTTAGAAGATGCAGATCAGGGTATTCTTACTAAATTATAATTGATATAATTTATATCCCCATTATGAACTATATGAACTGATGCTTTTAATAAAAGATACAGCATAGGTTTTATAAATGTTGCTGCTGGTTTGTTATATTACAGAATAGAACCTGTACAACAAAATTCATGCCCAACTTCTTGCTGTTACAGCATCCAATAAGAAGAGTTCCATTACTCCTTACTGATTATTCTAAAACCGTACATTTTTTTAATTTGTCCAAGTTGTTATTCTCTTCAAAGACATGTTAAATGCCAACTGACAGTCACCATAAAATCATATCCCCGCAACGCTAAAATACGTTTTACAAAACCGCCAACTGCCCTCATGCAACAGCTATAAAAATAACAGTTCCTGATATAACTGCTGAATGCACCCGTTGGCTTAAAGAGCTGGTTCATAGTTTGACCCTGAAAATCGCACTTATGGCCTTCACGACTGGACGATGCGAAGGTAAATCTAGCAGCATTTACTGCGTAGCAGTGGACATCGTTACCATCACCATCATTAAAACTTTGAAACCAAAGGAGATCAACCAGCTGTTCCCTAAGAATTATGAAGAGTTTTGTTGTACTACTGTCCCTTTTCATATTTATCACTGATTTTCTCATTTTCAAGACAAGCAAAAAATTTTTCTTTAACCACAAATTTAGTTTGGGAACATATTCGTACGACGAGTAGATATTCACCATACTCGTATAGCAGCATCTTTGAGTAAGCTTTTCTGTTACAAATTCCAAACTTGAACGTTCGCTAAGTCCAGAAATAAGTGATATTATATTGCCTCAGAAAAAATAAATGTTAAAATTTGTTGTGCGGTTTAAGTTACGCTTTTCGAAAGGGAAGGGGTTCCGATCACGTGATAGATGTGTGGACTACACGTGATCACTTCATCTGTTGGGTGATCCTAGTATAGTATTATCATCCTTAAAGTATCCCTCTTATTATGCAGTGGAATTAGTGAACCAATATTTCGCGAATTATATTTCCCAATACTTAAAAACACGTTCAGTTATACTGACTTGTAAAAGGGGAAATTTGCACATACTGTGGGTCAGTCTTCGGCGCTTTTAAAGATAATTACTAAAATCTGGAAAGGTTAATCATTTATATGCTATTCGACATTTCCATGAGCCTTTTAACTGATTCCTCTAATGCGATTACGTCAAAGTATTCAATGGTGTAGTCGCTAGCCGAGACTACGATTGGAATAAAAAAGGAAACGATTTGTCAAGGTCGCAAAGTTAGTTACATTACAGAACAATATATTTTAATCGATAACTTAAAAGTTATCGTTGCACACATTGATTGCAGGCTTTTAAATAGGAATGCTTTAAAAACTTGGCATTTTGTCTTATGTTGGTTTTATAAGAACGACATGGATATGTAAAATAATCGAGGCCCATCACACTACGCTGATAAATTGTTCAGTAGTTAATGCTTCTTTAATTATAACATTTTTACCATATTCATCTGCACTCTTACTTTACCAGCAATATTGAGAGCAATTGTCGCTTTCTTGTTTTTTTTTGACTGGAAGACTGTACGGGAGCAAACTTAAAAATGACATTGCTCAACACAATTTTGGTTTGGATGTTTTATTTTATCCGTAATTGTGATATTATAGGTTTGTTTTTGCAGTGTGAAATATAGCTTAATCATATTCATTTTGTTTTCGTTTAATACTTGCTGAGTAAAGTTTAAATTCTGACTGATTTTTACACGGTTCTGCGTTTCAGGGTGGTTGTATTATTGCCTAAACAATAAATTCTGTTAGTATTAATGGCGAAAATAACAATCGAGGACGGTAAGTCACGAGACTTAATCGTGCTTACATAAATCTTTTCCGAGCCTTACATTTCCTTATGCTTCCAAAGACCAAATATGTCCCTCCGAGATTACCATTGTAAATTTACTGCTGAATATGGATCTTCTCCGCAATCCTATTTGCGGAATACACCAAGGGCCCCTCGTCCTCCACGGAATTCAATCGATATCAATCTTACAAGCATTATTAAACCTGCATTTTGTAGAGCTTTCCGTTTTTAGCGAAACTGGGATTCTTCGAATTACTATACGATTGTAATCTTTATGAAGTGCCCCTTAGATAGGCAAATGCAAGAAGCACTTTTATTTCTATTTGTTAGTGTCTACCGCTGCACTTTGTTAGAACTGGATTAAAGTCATCAATTGAAGATCTAAACAGAAGTTTTGATTCAGTAACTGAATTTTTACAGGACAGTTGTAGCAACGAAGATTTTTCTGCTAATGACTGGCATCTTATTCTTTCCTAGTTACCATATCAAGCAGCGTCTTTATAATTCGATTGTTGTACGCAGCTCCCTCGAAATTGATCTTTACTCACCTTAAAATGCATGTCTATGCTGTGCTGTCTACACCTCAACCAACTGCAGATAGTACTATTTCGCTGTCATTACAGCTCATCAGTGCAGTTTAGGTCTAGTGTAGACAACACGGCATAGAACTGGTTTTGCTTATATACCAAAGCAATGGTATGATGAAAGTAAGAATTTAGGATGGCAATGCCATCTGTCAGCATTACACTGACATGATGACAAAGCCACCTAGCTGCCTAAACGGGTACTACTTCCTAAAGGAAGTGACCTGTAGCCTGACAAATTGGCATGCAACTGCATACTTCAATTTGACAGCAGGCCCCCACGGCACTTTTTGCTAGCGGGCAAGAACCAACATACATTAAAATGCATGTCTATGCTGTGCTGTCTACACCTCAACCAACTGCAGATAGTACTATTTCGCTGTCATTACAGCTCATCAGTGCAGTTTAGACAGCACAGCATAGACATGCATTTTAATGTATGTTGGTTCTTGCCCGCTAGCAAAAAGTGCCGTGGGGGCCTGCTGTCAAATTGAAGTATGCAGTTGCATGCCAATTTGTCAGGCTACAGGTCACTTCCTTTAGGAAGTAGTACCCGTTTAGGCAGCTAGGTGGCTTTGTCATCATGTCAGTGTAATGCTGACAGATGGCATTGCCATCCTAAATTCTTACTTTCATCATACCATTGCTTTGGTATATAAGCAAAACCAGTTCTATGCCGTGTTGTCTACACTAGACCCAAGATACCTCTATAACTGGTATGTCAGCTCGTATATTTATGAATGGAATTTGACGTTTCTGACCAAGAGGCAAGTTAAGCTTTTATTAATGGATAATAGATGGCAGCAGGTTCGTTGCGGACTGTCAGAATAGCATTTACGATCTGTCAAAACTTGTTATTTTGGTTATGTTATTATGTGTTATACACTATTTTGTTACGTTTTTAATATTGTGTACCCCAGAATTTTCTAATATATTTAATATAATGCAGTGATTATACTACAAAACTTTTCACTAGCTGTGTTGAAAATGTTGGCGGCTAAAAACAAAGTGAAGTTACCATATTTACGCTGCCAAAACGTACATACCACATAAATGGGTATGGAGAGAACATCACTTCGTAAGTCTCCAGTCAGTTAAACCTTATTTTAAACCTGTTTAGATAATAATATGTGTTTTTTAGGTTGAGTGTATTGTATCTGGGTGATTAGCATGAGAATTTAGCTGGTTTACCTGGGAGAGCCAATTCCCTAGTTGATGTTCTTCAGTATAGAATGGTGCTGTTGGAATGGAGTAATATTTGTTGGTGTGATAGTTATATTACCAGGCAAGTAAGTACAACAGTTGACGTAAAAGCATGCATTCTGTTGTTAACACGGATCTGATACTCCAAGTGTTGATGAATAGTTAAAAATATGCTGCCATAAGCTTTCTAATATTCTGTAGAACATTAGTAACATTGCCAAAATCTGTTACGAATCTCACTTTTAATAATAAATGTAAGAGAAGTCACCAACTTGATATGAAATACTTACCATATACATTTGAGGTGAAATGTAAATTATACTGCCATTTATTTTGTGCTAATTCTAACAGGGAGTTAAAAGTTACAATTGTGTAGATCTGGTAGATCCACAATTTTGATTACTCATCTTATTATATTTAAAAATAATACGAATATACCTATGTTCAAAAAATAAATAAAATTTTTGTGCTTTATAGTTAGGTTCGGTAATTACATTTTAGAGTCGAGGCTAGACATAACTGATTTTGATCAGGTGGTTATCCAGCTATTATGTCACGAATAAACGATGTGTCTTATGTTCTTAGTATCATCTGAATAACTATCAAATATGTAAATTCCTCGACCACGCTAACTACACTGTTTATCTGTAAACTGCATAGAAAATGTAAAAATCTCTTAACTCAAGAATTCTGGCCAATTCCATTTGGAAAAACCGAAGGATACAGATTTACTTTTCTTGCATTTATTGAACAGGTAGGATATGACCAGTGTTATCTAACGGGATCGAGCAGAAAGATGTAGGTACCGAATATAGTCTGCAGTTTCAGAGACAAACAATAAATGGTAACTCTCAAAAGTTGTCAACAACAGTTGTCTAATAATACAATGTTTGCTAAACTAATTTGGATAATTTTGAATACTTCTTTGACTGTGCATGTTCTGACGAACATTTACGTGCCTCTTTCTGGCACGTCAGTGACATTCTTGCTACCAAAAATGTAAATGCAATTTTTTTGACAGTTCAGTTTTGTGTATTGCACAGCCGTGAATTTTTTTATTTTCAGTGCATTTAAAATATCAGTTTTTCATTTCTTGTTTCAGATAATCTCCAATAATTGTTTAAACTTCCGGAAGAAGAATTATTAGCCCTTCTGATAGAAATATCAAGTGTCCCCTACTTCTTAAAATTATGAATAAATTGCAAGATTCCAATCCATGCCCAACTAGTGTCTTCACGCAGTCTGGACAATTATGGGATGCTTCAACAGATGGTGAAAGAAGAGATCTGGATTTGTTGGGTATTAGGGAGACCAAATCAAGTTCCGGAGGACCTTCAGACTTTTGTAGTGTACCTAAATCTGTATGTTTAAACCAAAATGTTAATATAATAAATGTTAAATTATAGATGTTTTGTTTATGTAAATACTGATTATTGTTGTATTGTAAAATTACATACCTACTGTATTTGTGTAAAAAATACTTTCAAAAAATACGGCTTAAAATTTCAGTAATTCAAGTTTTGAATTGCTGTTGTTTATTCAGAAGTTTTTAATTATGGGATACAGTGTGTAAAAATGAAAATTTATATTCTAATTAAATTTTGCAAAGAATATACTGATGCATGTGGTATTTTTATTGTCCTTAAAGGAAATTAGTTAAACATTTGTTGTGTTGTATTTAACTTGAATTTATGTTCAACATTATTCTTAGACAAACAGAAGCTACCTATATGCATCAGGAGTTGCTCAATTTAACATTTTCGAGAATAAAAAATAAAGATTATGTCAAAATGTCTACATACGAAAAGCTATTTAAATAGAATTGCTCCAAACACCTGTATGAAGTTAAAAGCTCATTTTTGTAATGAAGGTTAATAATAATGGAATCGACCATCACAATCACCTAACATTAACTTGCTGTTAAATCATACCCAGGAAATACTGTAGCAATCAAAAGAAGTTAAATTCTTTAATTTGTATGATTTTACACTGTTATCAATGTAAAACTGGATCCTTCTTGTCATATTTAAACCACCTTCAAAAATCTAATTTTCATAAGTTTAAATGAATAGAGAGAAGTGCAAAAAGTAAAAATAAAAAAAAACAGTTTTGATTCTGATTTATCTTACAGGTAAATCAATTCACAAAAAAAATAGAATATTCTACATATTCACATGTATTGGCTACCAAGTTAATGTTAGAAAGCACTTGCGATAATAGAAAAATTAATAGGTAGTTTTGTATCTCCCACCATTACCATGCATCTTGTAAACTGGCTAGCTACCATATGTGCTGCTTGCCTTCTACATAATCACCAGATACAATCCCGGATGCCAGGAAGCACGGTTAGCATGCTAAAGATATGTATTAAAAACTTCAAGAACAACATAAATATCTCTGCAACTACCATAGTAATAGGTACTGACAACCTTATATCATTTTAGAAAGGGTTTTAATTCTGCATCTATCTGTGAGATGAAAAACAGCACCCTGTTTAAAAAAAATGTTAATCTTGTTTGAATTAGTAAAAGTTGGGATTCGTCAATTTAACTTCTGCAAATGATTATCGCACACTGCAAACGTCAATATTTAGAAAATTTGAAATAACTCGTGAACAATATGACCGAGGCTTAATCCAAAATTGCACAGGGTATTCGATTTAAAATAATGAAACTGGTGCTCACTTCCAGTATAATGGGGAGTCCACGAAATATTTTTAGATTGCTAAACGCTTAATTCTAAATGACTCACTTGAACCATTTCTATATTTTTAACTTACACATGTATTACTTATTCGTGCTTAGTGAATCACCACGTATGTTAGGGGCAAGCGGTGGGGGCGTCATAATTGTTCCATCTTAAAAGTTGCCTGTATTAAGCCAGGGCCAGAGCTTATTATAATCATCACCTACATGAAGTATATACATGTATTCCTCCTGTATTCACATAATTTTCTATATTAAAACTGATGCACATATTTTTTTGTATGTGAGGATATGTGCACCCAATCGGAATATTTGAGATGGAAGGTTGGATGGGAACTTTGTTGGAACTGCATAGACACAACTTTCTAATATTTTTACTACCGGCATCTGAATATTCTTGTACAAATTTTTGGTTAAAATGTGCCATACACAATTAAGTATAACTTTTGTATCAACACTTGAAATAATGAACTATCAATATTTAATAGTTTTACATGCCCGTAAATGCCACACTTTTTCATTTTGTACAGATTGCAAGGGATTTGAAATTACGGATGTCAAGTGTTATTTTATGATGTCAATTTTATGATGTCAACTGCCTGACATTACACATGACAGTCCGCAACTAACGTATGGCCATCTAGTGTTACCTTTATGTAGCTTAACTTGCCCTTGATTTGGGTAAGAAAATGGCCGCCAGTTGGTATACCACGTATAGAGGTATCTTGACTAGACCTAAACTGCACTGATGAGCTGTAATGACAGCGAAATAGTACTATCTGCAGTTGGTTGAGGTGTAGACAGCACAGCATAGACATGCATTTTAATGTATGTTGGTTCTTGCCCGCTAGCAAAAAGTGCCGTGGGGGCCTGCTGTCAAATTGAAGTATGCAGTTGCATGCCAATTTGTCAGGCTACAGGTCACTTCCTTTAGGAAGTAGTACCCGTTTAGGCAGCTAGGTGGCTTTGTCATCATGTCAGTGTAATGCTGACAGATGGCATTGCCATCCTAAATTCTTACTTTCTTTACTCAACTTGCTCGTAAAAAAAAACTAAAAACCATGGCGGTATTATATAGTATGTCTAAATTCATTAGGAGTATTTTAGGAAATTGTAGGGGCTAGTTGAACTAAAATATTTTTTTATTTATGTTACTTCTGGTTATATATGAAGTGTCGTACACCCCACCACCTGAAGATATCCAGTTCCAGCGTTATGTGGTATCACTTCAGCTATTCTGACAAGTAACACGGAAGTCGATATTTTTAACAAACTAATGCAATTTGTATATCCATGCAGTAATTTGTACAAAAAAAACTTTACGTAACAACACTTTCCTAACTTTTAGTTCCATGTGATTGAGTAGTACTCAAGCTTGTAACGAACGTATAACCTTTTTTGACAATTCTGTGTTCTTCTAGTGTTTCTTCTAATGTTGTTCTAGTATTTCTTATGATTAAGCCCAGCGTCTTAGCCGCCTGGTTACATATGTGTTTAATATGATGTATAAATAAGAGATCGGAATCTTTTGCTATAGCAATGTCCATAAATTGTATCACACACTCAATTGTGGTACCATTTAGTTTGTAAGCATGATAAAAACAAGTAAGAATTTTAACATTTTATCATCTTATCTATTACATTATTTATAAGTAGTTTGTTTTCTATGCATGTTGTAGTAAAATTGTCTAGGTGGTTTGCAAAGATTCACGATCTGCCTTATATGAGATGATCTTTACAATTTTCAAGTTCTCAATATGCGAAAATACAGCTATAGAAGCAATAACATATCATTTATATATGTATACAAGAAAGAAAACTGGTCCTAGGATTGACTCTTGGGTTACACCACTGAATGTCTAAATTTATAAATTATAACCATTATATTCTACACAACGTCTGCGATCAAACAACACTGGGGCAGACAAGTCTAATCAACTATTATTACACAACCCTGCTGGAGATAACTTTCTAATTAGAATTCTTTGTTTTACTACATGGATGGCTTTAGTCAGGTCACTATACACAACATCTACCTGTTGATTTGCATCTGAAGCATGTGAAACATATTGCACAAATTCCTATATAATGTAATAAATTAGTTGCAGTTTATCGATATTTAACAAATCCACGTTGCGCCGCAGTTTTGCAAAATTTTCAACACAGAGCAATAATGATTAAACAAAAAGCACAAAGGTTCAGAAAAACAGTGTATACACCGTTCCGTCCCATAACTTTGGAAGTAACTACTATTGATCTTAAACTGTTAAACACTTTGTTGAATCTTCACTACACTCATAACAATTCGACACATCGTTTATGTCATCATGAACAAATATAGAACCAAAATATGTAGCAAAAGAGTTTAATTTCCTGCTCTTCATATTTATGTATAGAAGATTCTCATAATAAAGGTCTATGTCTTAAAAGCATTTGTGTCCTGTCTTTTTCCGCCAGCAACGTAATTACCTTTGTGAAAATTGTACCTGCAGGTTGTGCATAAATTTTCCGCTCTCATCATCAGGTCAGGTCAGGTCAGGTCAAAATCACCTGCAAGGAGGAATGATGGGTGTCCTCTACCACCAATGACTGAGTTGGTACTACAGTATATTTTACATCTTTTGACGTCAATACAGGATCCAGAATTAATATTAAAAAAATATTTTGACTTAAGCCACTAACGTTGGGCAACTGAATTAAATAGGCTGAAGTCAATGGCAAAAGTTGTCCATGGTAATGAGGTATTTTGAAGTCACCTAGTGTTATGCTACGATGTTCCGCGGTGCACATAATTTCCAAATAATCAAATACCTCTTCGTATTTAGCCACAATGGCATAATGTATATATCAAGATTCCGTTGAGGCTAATGTTATCACTCATATCACAACTCGAAGAAGGAGACATTATTTTCAAAGATTTTGATGGTTCGTGAATCAATAGCCAGAATGATATTGACATCTCGCCCTCTAGCCAACGAATGTGCACTACGTAAAGTTTGACGTGAAGAACTCACTGAATGAGACGCTACCCTTTAACTCGGTTATGGCAACAATATAATAGTTGCAAGCCGACACATTAGACTAGAACTGAACCTTCATTCACTTTAGTATTTAGTCTTTTCACAATAATATTTTATTGTGTGTGTAGTTATTTAGTTTATTTAGTTTGCGAACTTAATGTTCTCCACAAAAATCAAGATATGTTTGTAACCAATAGAAATCTAAAAAAATACGAGTATATTAAGGAATAAGGATATAAGGAATTCAAAAAGGAAAAGAGGGCTACATTCTATTTAAAATGATACACTAGTATAACTGTAAATGACGTATAAACAGTACCAAGAACAGTTCTTCTTCAATACGTCAACAGCTGTCAGCTACTTTGTGAAATGCCAAACCGCCGTCAAAGGATTTAAACAAAAGTTTGCTTCTACAAGATGGCTGCCTTTTAGGAACGTGCGTACGTCACGCCAATATCTAATATTTCCATAGCATTACCATCTCAATTTCCTAAAATCCTCTTAACGGAAGCTTAAGTTTAGACATTAGGCCCACAAATAAATTTAATTTGAACTATTGCAGCAGGTTCCCAATTAATCCATTTCGTCAAGCACCTAAAATCAGTCAATTATATCAGCAATTCGTCGCCCGGTATAGTCAATAAATTTTAATGAGTTCTTAAGTTCCGCTCAAAGACAAATTGATCGGTTGTAAGCGGTCGCAGGTTTTTGCTTTCAAACGCTGCCGTCTTGTTTTCCAATATAAAAGTAGCCGCATGCCACTAAAGCGCGAGCGGGACCTGCAAAGCGGCCGTGTCCCTCTGATCTGCCAGGCAAAGGCACCGAACCTTCCGCCTCTTTCTCGTGAACTTCCGCCCTAGAAGAGCTTTTAATATTTCAGGACATAAGCAGTCCATATTGTGTTCATATTTAAATATCTCAAACCGCTGTTCTAGCGCAAAGTTTGCTCCCCCGACTGCACTTCATCTGCAATTCATACTTGTAAATTGGCGTTTCCAGCTCTAAAGTGGATTGCTCGGTGCACGTTTTCCAGTTGTACTACCGTCTAACTCTTTTATTCCGATTTATTTTTTATGCACCGCAATGCATAAAAGCAATCGTTTAACTCCAGTGCACCCTACTGGACGCCATTCTCCCTTATGTTTATTTTTGTCTGTGTAAATTTTCTCGTGCAGATTTTTTCGTATTCCACCCATCATAAGAATAACTTGGTATTTGGCGCCTGTTATAAACTTTTGAGCGTATAATACATTTTCCTTTGAGGTTACTGTTTAGAGGTACTAAGTTGTGGTTGTTATCCGTCGGTTGATTTTCTAACTCTCGCGATTCTGTTTTCTTTCCTTGTAGATTCTTCATCTTCCCAGTTGTCCATTATTGGCTGATTGGTAGAACAGCTTATTTATGAAATCCTATTAATATTTGAATACTAAGTACGCATTGGCCCTAATAAGGTCGAGCAATGAAGTTACAATTTTATGATCCCGCCTTTGAGCATTCCAGATAATTTCTAAGGCCAGTACAACTTGACGAATATGGTTGTCATTGTGTGTGGCTGGCACACCCTCAAAATATTTCTCCACAATCTTTGGTCGTGAAACTATAATTATATTGTCTGTTGTGCCATCGTTTCTTGGCAGACCAGCTTCCTATGACAGGAAAAACTTTTTTGTTGCGCCAGGCTACTACCAATAAGTCAGTGCCTTAACTGATCATTCGGGTACATAAACTGCAAAACTTTTATACAGTATTGCTTAGTGACTGCCTTGATAATGCCAAATGATGCAAGCCTTGTTTGTATACTTCAAGGGCTTTTTTTATAGAACTAAACGATCAGTCGTTCGTTCTCATGCCATTTCGTCACGTTTCAAAGCCATTGCGTTTTTGCCTTCATTTAGCTCAAGACGTATTGGTACTACCATCTGAACATCCACCAATATATTGCATTCACAACCATTGCTCGTGGTTTCGTTAATTTCATTTATATTTCTCCGTTACTCTTTCCGAGACAAGCAAACTTGATTCGTCAATTGTTAGTTTGTACCCAGGCGTGAAGACTTCATTCTTTAGTTCATTGATAGTTTAGTTAACAATTGTTATTTCCATCGGAGAATGCTATATCACCAAGTATTTTCTCGAATATGTGATAACTCATACCTGATCATAGCAGCCAAATATCTTTTCCTTCAAACTTCCGCCTAACAATATTCAGTCTAGGTTTGAATTTTCCACATGTGCACTTGTCATTTCGTACCTCCGTATATTCTTGTCTTCTACTTCCGGTTCATTTCCAGAATTGACCTGAGTAAATTTCGGCGGGAATGTTGGGAATGGAGTGACTTCAATGATTCTTTGTGGTTACGTATTTTGGCCAGAGTTTTATCGTTAACCGTAAGTTAAATCTAAATTGAAATAAATTAGTCAAATATGATGTTACTTGATTTTGAAGTGAATGGTACACCAAAGACCTTTGCCGTTCTCCATTATTCATTCGTTCCCAGAAATCAGATGACTCTAGGAATAGAACCTGTTTTATTGTCATAAATTGTACAACTGGCGGATACCCTATCTCCGACCAAAAGTTTATTTTTATTTTATGCCACTGAACACCGGACGAACAAAAAAAGCCTTCTACACCCCACAACTACTACATTTCAACTGCTATAGAGTTGGTTTTTGCGCAGCAGAGCTCAACTCTTCCGCCTATCTCTGCTAGTAATCAAATTCTTGCAGAAGGCCTGGCAATATTAAATTTTATAAGGGTCAAAATTGACGTCCTATGTCCTACTGTGCTGGTAGGTGCCTCATTAAAGACAGTTTTATATAAATATGTATGGAACTGTAATATAATAAAAGCTACGGATAACGTTTCAATACATACTAACTCTGTATTCATCCAGCACGCTTCTTTTCCAAGCGGGCATTATTTGTTGTTGTCTTCTCTTTTTTGTGTGGAGACTTGATTCCTTGACTGTTATTAAGTTTTGCTGTAAGGCTAGAAAGCACGAGTAGATAGAAGTCTTCTATACATTTATATCGAATGTGTAAATGGATGCAATGTGCATCATATGCATATACAACGATAAAACATCTTTTCGCAGTTATTGACTGATCGACGCTTCGTGACGTTGGTAGCTCTCTTAAAATCTACAAACCTGCATATATAAGTTGAATGTAAGAAAGTTTACAAAGCTGATATAAGTACTCTTGTTGCATTGTTCTTAGAATTGTCCCCGGGCTTGGCATGTTTTTCCTGTTGGTAGAATGCTTACTGGAACGTTTACTATTCACTAAAATAAATAAAATGGAAGGACGAAGATGCTAACGATTTTCAATATAAACTGCTGACAACTGACCGACATAGGATGTGAACAACAACTAGTAATGCTGGTTTCATTTGAATAAAATAAATATAAGTAAAAATATTAAGACCAAAATCGATGTCTTTTAGCTTTATAGGTGCATTAGTTATTGTGTTATTTTTAAGTTGCATTTATTTAACAAATAAGCAAATATTACATACTTTAGGCTTGCAGTGCAGCATTTCCAAAAGCTTCTTTGATTGGAAGTCGCGTAATAGAAGTCTAAGGGCGGCTCTATTGTCCGGCGTATTTTCGGAAAATCTAAACATGAAGAGTGAGCTTGCCCGATGTAGACTTTTACGCACTGATACTGGAGCTGGTAGTTTCTCTTGGTGTTTAGTTTCCGGTATTCTGTCCTTGCCCGATGGTAGAATATGTCCTGTCTTTTGCACTGCGTTGTACCTTACTGCGATCTTCTTCTTCCGCAGTATTTTCTTCAGTCTGTCTGTCTGTTACCCAGGAGACGTATGGTAGGTGGGCATATCCTTCGTGTTGTAGTTCCTGTCGTTTCCTTTGTATGTTTCTTCTTGTTCTTAGGACCTCCTTTGCTGTCAGCAAGAAGCTCAGATCGCTAAGATCGTTATCTATATTTTTGCTTCTAAGGAGCGGCTTCGCATCTACGATGGTGTTTGCAGAAGAGTGGTTTCCGGAGCATTGGCGGCCTATTGGGGTGAAGATTGTTTACCGCTAAATAGGAAGTGTGGAACCGGGAATGGCTATTGTTTTTAAAGACAATCTAGTTTCTGCCTGGATACACATTAGGGTAAACAAGTGTGAGAAGGCGATGTGGTGAAAGACGCACGTACAGTGCACCGTAGAGACCTACTATTCATGACAATATATTACCACAAATTTTGCCACAGCCTTTACTAACTGTAGGTGACACTTCATGTGCTGTGAAATTAGCCTGAAAAGAGACACCTTAAGAAAGTCAACCATCTAATTGAGTGACCAAACGAGGTTAATGAGTGCACCTAGTGCCTTAGATGTTTCACTCATTATTTTCAAGAGGCTTGAATTAGCGTTTCTGAAAATTTAGTTTCTTGGTTGTATTTATACCAATAGCTTTTGCCAAAGTAGAATTTCTCGAAGCTTTCTGCTTATTAATCGTAATTATTAATAACGGTAAAGAAACGCGATAAAAGTTGCTTTAGCATTCCATACATAATCATATAATAAATATGTATATAATATATAAAACGGTAGCATGCCTGTAATCAGGCACCATTATTCATTAGATATCTAAAGTATGTCGTACAAAATATAGGTAATTTCTACATGTAATGTGAATGTCTTAATTTTTTAATTGCGTTCGAAGTAATACATCCATAAAAGCTTTATAATTACCAAGGATTAGTCCCCGAATACCCATATCTCTTACTATCACCATTTATCAAAGCAAATCTTTCCGCTAGAACTTCTAAATTAACGTCTTATCTTTGGAGAAATCCAATTCCGGCGGGACTTATGCCGATCATCGTCGGGGACAGCAGTGTATGAAATATGGAGCAGTCCGACAGGCAGGGTAGTAGGAAAATAATAGCTTCGCACTCGAGTGGATGACCATTAAAGCCGACGCTAGGGCTCAAGTAAGGCCTTAAGCCCTTAGATGTTAGCCTAAAGTCCTCTTCTAACTTTTAGATGAACTTCGCGGACAACGGGACGTCAAAATCGGAGGGTGTGACAACTTCTTGGATAACTGGTGTGGGATTCGGTAATTGAGTTCTGCTTTCCCCTGATATCAAGTTGTCTTGGCGAGAAATACAATGCAATAATGTATTTTTGGGCTCATAATAGTACGTTTTCGTTTTAGAGAGCTTAGTAGTAGAACAAATGAATTTTAGATGGCGTAACTTTTTAATAATTCAAAATTGACGATTTCGGATACCGCGAGTTGTCTATCAAAAATTTTTCGTTCACGATTTATTTAATTTTAGCAGTTTTTTACAATGAAGCAAATTTGAATTCAGATTTGACTGACAATTTCTTATGGTGGTATAATAAATAATTTAATTATTTATTAATTATTTTGTTAAGGACCTAATTTGTCAGCGTGATAGCATGGAAAGCTGCAATAACCATAATTCAACGAAAGGGACTGTGAAATGTCATACATGTAAAGTTCTGCTTTGGCCACCGGTAACACAATAGCTTGGCATGTCTAATTCTACACCTAACTTCAGAAGTTCATTCCGTACTGCGGCACCTTTTGTTTTTTTCGCGCTTAACTCAACGTCTGCATGTCTAAATTATTTTGTTATCAGGAACGTATACCCGGGGCAGGTGTAACGAATGGCGGAAACGCATGCGAAACAGGAACATGCCAGGAAACAGGAAGCCAGATAGTCGAGTCTTTGTACATATTCATTGCAGCAGCACGCAAAAATAGCACTTGAATGCGCAGAAACCGTATATACAAGAGCATTGATTGAATTACAGCAGCCTTGTAAATCGAAGGGTTTCACTAGTCAGCTTCAATTCTGAAATGAGCGAGACGTATCTTATTGTTAAAACATTACACACTTTATTAACTTTGTGTCAACTTTATTCTTGGGGAAAATGTTTAAAGCTTAAAAAACCCTTCAATCATTATTAAAAACTGAAAAACTAAGAGATGATCATCATGAATACGGATATAAAACATATCACTACGAGTAAGGCCTTTATATGAGCATTATACAATAATAATATCATTTATTAAAATTCAGAGGAATCATGACTGTCAATGTAAATTATAAGCGGGTTAAGCAGTCTAACAAGCACAAGTTGACTCTTTTGAGTGTCAAGGTTTCCGAAAATTTATCTATTCCTTCGTCAGGACCTTAAATGTAATGCAATCTTAGAATATTTTCAATGACAGTAAAAAACTTACATTCATGTTGAGGTTACATCTAATAGTTGTTAACAATATAGTTGGAAGTAACATAAAACACTTCTAAATAACAATACGATGATAATTAAATTAACTAGTCATAATGACAATGAAAGTCAAACAGAGCTTTTTTTAAGGTCTTTTTTCTAATGAGGAAAATGGCAATCCAAGATAGTATGAATTAATCAGGATTTTCTAGATCTGTACATTTCTATATAGTATATAGGTATATGAGTTACTAAGGCAATGTCAATATCCGTCCTTTTGTTAAGAGATTCGTTACAAAAATGCATATGAATCATTTCTAGAAAAAGACGTTTTTTTCGTTTTTCCGTTGCAGGTATCTTGACATTCTCAAAATCCATCTGATGATCATTAGTGATGACATGTTCTGACAGTGAGAAACTTACCAAAACTTGAAGTAGAGCAAATATTACTGGGATCGCATATCGCACTTTATATTAACTAAAAACACTATTTTCTTAAATAAAAGATCAAACACCCATGTTAAATAAATCACCTGTATGCGGTATACGCATATCCTGTAATGACTGTGAAACAAATACATTAGGGAGGCCTGTAAGTTACTAAAAACGAGACTGGGCGATCACGTTAGACACTCGCAGTGAAAATAATAGTACCGCTCTATCAGAACATATCATCACTAATGATCATCGGATGGATTTTGAAAATGTCAAGATTCCTGCAACGGAAAGATCACTTAATAAATGTCTTTTTCTAGACATGATTTATATATATTTTTTGTAACAAAAGGATATTGATGACCTTAGTAACTCATATGCCTATATACTAGAACTGCACAGATCTAGTAAATCCTGATTAATTCATACTATCTTGGATTGCCACTTTCCTTATTAAAACAGAACATTTTCAAAAAATGGGCTTTCATTGTCAGTGTGACTGGTTTTAAATAATTTAAATTTCATCATAATGTTATTTTGAAGTGTTTCATGTTACTTCCCGCTATATTGTTAACAACTATTAGCCGTACAAACCAAATAATTGCGTAATATATTAAATTTGGCTTCAGAATTTTGGAATCATAGGAGGCTCTACATGTTCTCGCCTAAAAAATTGCTGTTTATTATATTTATAATTAAAAATTGTTATGAAATATACCATCCAGAATTTTAGCTCTATAAATAGTATCAATATCTTCTAAAATTCGACACATAATGTAGTCAACTCTACTACTTATGCTTTTAAGATTTCACTTCAGTTTTCACACAACACAGTCAGCTTTGTTAGGATACCAGTTTATATACACAGCAAAATTGTCCTTGTGGCACCATAGAGTTTCAATTACAAGGGCTTGTTAATTACGGCAATAGTTTATGTATCTCTCCTCAAACAACCTGAAGATAGTGATGTCTTAATCTAATTTAATCTTTCCTGAAATATTCGACATAGTTTAATATACATAGATTTGATATTATACAACTCTTCATTTGTTTCAACGGTGACCACGTCCAACTACCAACAATCATTGTAAAAGATATTTTTCATAGGCCAAAGTAGCTTAAATACACTTTCAACCAGAATATAGCTATTAGTAACCCAATGTAGTTAATTATTACATTTAATTTAATCAAATCTAAAATTACAATTCAAACTTATTAGCTTTAATTTGTCCTTGAAGTCATTATAAGGAATCTCGGTAATTGCCCTCCATTAAGACCAGCAGACCGTGGACATAAATGAAAGTACATGGACCCTTACCGTAATGCTCGTTGCATCGTGCATCCTCATTATGATTACAGTTATGTGTATTTATAGTAGTGTCATCCTTACTCTCAAGGATGTCAAGATGCCATTTCTTTCCCATCTAATTGCAAATGAGACATACTTCCGCCTGGCCTTTTGATATCCGACACAAGTCCCAGTGGCTTGAGTAGAAAACGTGACCATCACTCCGATTGAAATATACCTGGTATTGTGTGTACATGTTGAATTGACAACATGCAAGGATAATCTTCAATTTATTAAACACTGTTTAACAGGCTATATATTTGTCATTGTAGTAGGATGTTTATTTGAAGTGCATTTAACCGAAAGAGATGTTAACTATTATTCAATAAGCTCCGTTCGTTTCATTAACGACTTAGTTGGAAAAATTAAACATCAGACATAGTGGTTTCGCATAATAATGAGTATTCGAGTGTTCTCGATAATTTTAACGAAGATTTTGGTAACATTGGGCACTTGAGAGCTTTCGGCTAACAATAACCGAGAAAACCGGATTTTTTTTTAAGATAAAAAAAATTGGTAGGTAATTTGTTTACCTCTCCTCTAACAAATATTTTCAGTTTGTACATTTTAGGCACTGCTTATCCAGACTGTTTTAAAGTTGCAATAGTCTGTCCAAACTTACAAAATAAATAATCAAAACATATACATGGGTGTATTTCGGCATATTAATAATTATAACTGTCCCATAAAATATAAGAGGCAGTGTTGTAAGCATAGTGCAGAAAGGATTAAATTTTCTTAATAAAACTTTTTATTGCTGAAAATAATCCTTAACCCAGTACATTTTAGACAGCGGTCGTGTAATGCTTTAAGCTTTTCAAAGAAAATTCTAGCTTTATTGCCCATCTACATTAAATAACACAGTTAATTACAAAGAAAGAAACATTAATAAGGTAAGTAAATTAGTTGCAACTTCAGGGCGAGGTTCAGGTGGAGGCTATAATAATACCCTTCTCTGTTCTGCTTCCTGACCTTAGTATGACTATATATCAGTATTAAGATTAAGAACATTAAAAAAATAATAAACACTTTTCCTGCACTATCTATACATGAAATTTCCATACAGATGAACGTATATTGCGCATAATTTCATAAAAATGGAAAGAAGAGGTGATGTAATCAAAACTTGACGAGGAACTGAACCAAGAATGCAAGACAAGAAGCAGCAACGTACGATTTGTTTAAACTGTTTACTTTACAATGGGCTGGCAGACGATTTGTTTAAATTGTTTACTTTACAATGGACTGGCAGAGTTCCAGAATCAAGCGAGGTTGTAACTGAAAGATTTTTCATACGCCGGGGTCTTTATGCTCATCACGATAGGTACAACATTTGGCCTTTGCGACTCATATTAATGTTAAGAATGGCCGTATTAAATGTAATTTATTTTCGTTAAATAAAATGTTGCATTGGAAAGCTGACGTCACCAACCTGAGCTGCCCCCCCATACTAAGTCAACCAATTTCAATTAATTTCCGTGGCAGGTGATCATATTTACTTAGACCAAATATAAAGCGCTTGCACGAGTTCTGCACTTTCTGTATTTTATATTTAGTTTGCAAAACAAGCTGCGGTGAAAAAAGTCTGCCCCAAAGTTAAAATAAGAGAGACTTTGGGTTTCCGTTAGCAAGGTTTTTTGCTTGACTGTCAGATAAGATTTGTGAAGATAGAGTAACCAATGCAAAGCATAGGACATTTTAAACAGTTTGATAGGTACATGGCATACCGAAGTGAGTGATCTATTATAAAACCAACATTTCGCGCTCCTTTAGTAGAGGTACAGTGACACCAGAATCTGTATAACTTGTATTACTGGGCCTAAATAATAGAGCAACAGTTTTCTGGGATTGAGAATTAATCTATGGTTGCAGGTTGCATCCGATATGGTCTTTAGTGACATCGATAATATGAGAAGGTGGAAAACTATGGTAGATCTGGTTACCGTCAGCATACAAAAGCAAATTATAGTGATCAAGCAAGTCATCATAAAACTGTGTGTAGATTGGGAACAAAGGAGGCCCAGGAATTGATCCTTGAAGTACAGCTTTATTGGCATAACCTATATCAGATAATTCATCCTGTAGCTTTATACGAAGAGAGCGATGTGATAAATAACAATGTAGTCTGGAGCAGCAAGCAACAGATTATGATTCAAGGTATTGAAGAGTTCTGAATAATCAAGGAAGACTAAACACGTTGGCATACCTTTATCAGATGTGCGCAATATATGATATCTTCTTATTATATCTCTGACATATCGCCTGCTACTGTGACAGTCATCCTCATAAGTGAGTTGTGGTTAAGGACGTAGTCGCCGCGCTGAACACATTAATAGCTACATTTAATTTTAGATTTACTGTGATTCTTTTTGTATGCGCACTCTCTTTATGCAACTCATGACAACTCTGCGGGTACAGTTACATTCTATACCAATGTTGTAATATCTATGAATTAATAAGTGGCAATGATTTTTTTTTCAAAATCCGGACCATTTTAATTTCTCAAATACCTATATGAAGCTAGTTGTGGACTATTTCCGCATTATTGTTATTCGTCGCCGTTGGAACACGAGTTCACTAATTAAATCCATAAAGCTCGCAAACCACTATTTCCCTTTTTAAAAAGTGCAGTGCTGTGCTTTTTGGTACCTCCCAGTTTATTACATTTGCAGACAGAACGACATCCAGTCTCATAAGCCCAAAGTAATAAAATAAATTTTCACGGCGAACGTGTAGTGGATTTTTTCCGGAATTCACGGTCGGAAGTTAATTGGGTTACATCATTATTTCGTACCGCCCCGCCGTCGAGGTAATTCAGCAGAACGTCACCTCGAATCGGTTACAAATAAACCAGAAAATGCGGATCGTTCGAAGTAAAAAAAAGCACGAAACGTCGGCGCCGCTCGCGCGCCCAAATTAATTTCGTGACTGAAAGAAACCACGTGAAAGGGTCGCAACGGAGGCAGCAATATGTTTTGATATCATCGTACTCCCTGAAAGGGAATAATAATGGCCGCAGAGCGAGCTTCTTGCTCTTATTGATGTACGTGGTCGATATCGCGACACGTGACTGAAAGGTACAAAATACACTCCCGGGTACAATGGATTTTAAATCTAGCCGGCTACGACTGAAAGGAAAGGTCGAGTTTCTGCTTGCTCTCTGCTTCGTGGCGATATAATTAAAACTGCAAAGGAGATTTCTCGCGAATCAAAAACTTGCTCGTATATTCTTTTGGATCTATGTCATAACATTTGTTTGCCGAGTATTTCCTGCAAGCCCTCTGTCAAATTATTCTTATTAACATATTTTTCATGACATAATTCGGTCTTTCTCTGTAGTAGAATCAAATTTTCTTTCTTGTGTAACGAACACTTAATCTTCATATAGTTTTTCAGTTGTTAATATACCTGTTTATATTACATTTTCATAATACTAGATTAAAATATCAAACTAAATGGGTCCTTTACTTTAAAACGTTTCACCTTGTTTTTCAGTTTTTGGGGGATACGGAAGCGTTTATTTAGGTTCAGAGGACAATACATTTGTAATTGAATATTGCAATCCAACATAATGAGAAGTGACATGTTGTTTTCCGAGTTGCTTCCCACATTTATTTGAGCTTGACGTTTCGACGCTCATGTCAGTGTCTCCCTCAGGACCAGTGATGTGAGCCGGTCATATGACCACATCATTTTGGCGGTCATGACGTCGGTCACGGTCATGTCACATTCGAAAATGACCGTCGTCATTTTGCACATAACCTTAAAATAAACATGTGTTGACATTTTGTTGAGACCATGTGCGTTCTGCGACATAAATGTAAGTAAAATAGAGAATATTACAATCTTTAGATAAAACTACAGTGAGTCGTTTCGGGTGTCTGCCATTAATGATTCCTTAATTTACTATAGTTTAAAGTAGAAGGTTTATAATGCATTTTGCTCTCCAGTTCCCGGTTTTTTGAGGTTAAGTTTAAAGGTACTAAATTAAATTTTGATTTGTTTTTGTGGCATTCTTGGAGAAGTGGGAAARGCCATTCCCGAAACGTTMTATTAATTATTATTTTATTCAATTACCACTTCACCAACAATACCAAGAAAACAAATAATAAGGAAAAAACAAAACTGTATAATTTAAACTTTGATTTTCCAATTGTGAATTTTTAGTTGAATTTATAATTAAACTTTCTCTCTCGAGGGGAAATCGCGGAACAATCAGAGATATTTTTACATGTCATATTATGTCAGTATAGGACATAGGAATTATTTTGTTCGAATTTTTGTTTAGGTGCTTAGTGCAACTCGTGCGTGGTTTGAGATCAAAAAATGAGAGTGAAAAGCGATGTTTTCAAATACTTTACAAAACAGTCTAGTCTTGCCCAAAATAAAGGAAAAATAGACACGTATGCATGCAATTTTTGCCTACAAAAGTATGCGTTACGTGCGACTAGAATGCTTAAACATTTATTAAAATGCCAACGTTGTCCAGAAAACGTAAAAACGAAGTTAAAACTCAAGAAAAGGTTGGCTCTTCCTAGTCCTATTACAAATTTTACATTAACGATTCCTACATCTGATAATGTTGGCAAAGACGTACTCACTGACGATGACGGCCCTTCAAAAATAGACTCGGCAAATGAAAATATGAGTGGCATTTCTTCAGCATCCAGTAAGTCACACGGACTGAAAGCTCTTGTGCACAGTATTTCTCCCGAGGAAACAACAAAAATTTGGAAAATATTATCGAACGCGATATATGCAACTGCCACCCCGTTAAGCATTACTGAGAATGTATACTGGACTGAAGCCTTCAAACATATTCGACCAAGTCTCCCGCTTCCGTCTCGATACAATTTTGTCAAATTCTTTGCTAGAAGAAACATTTGAAGAAGTGAAAAGTGAAGTTAAAATGGAAATAGCAGATGCCAGGTTTCTGGGTGTGCAAGCTGATGGTTGGTCAAATTTAAGAAGAGAAAGTAATATAAATTTTGTAGTCACTACGCCAAAGCCAGTGTTTTATCGAACACTCACTACGAAAACTTCTCGACACACTGGTGAGTTTATGGCTACTCAGCTTTCACAAGTATATGAAGATATTGGAATAGATCGAGTAGTTGGCTGCGTAACGCATAACGCCACTAATATGGTTTGTGCGTGGGAAATACTTAAGGAAAAATACGCAAATAATATGATCGCATACTATGGATGTGCTGCCCATACTTTGAATTTGCTTTGTGGTAATTTACTTAACTTAAAGTCGGTTGCTTTGATAGTCAATGCTGCGAAATCAATCGTAAAAATGATTAAAAACAAACTAATTTTAAATGCTGCCTTTGTGCAACTGCAAGCAGAAATGTTGCCAGCAAATAGAAGGCAATCTCTAAAATTACCAGTGGTGACGAGATGGGCGTCTGTGATATTATGTCTGGAAAGCTTACAGAAAAATAAAAAAGTTTTACAGACATTAGCGATTAATGATGTTGGCCAAACTGAACTTGATGCGAATGATCGACGACATATTCTAGACACAGATAAATTTTGGGCAAATGTTGAAAAACTCATTTCACTGCTACAGTCCATCGAGAAATGGATTATAAAGTTGCAGTCAGACACTCCAAATATAAGTCAGGTTGTAGAAGCTTTTTGTGAAATTAGGCAACAGTTCGAACAGGAAATTCCTAACTCGTCACTTTTAAAATCGGAAGAAGGAAAGGTACTTGATGCATTGACAAWAAGGGAAAAAATGTGCCTKACTCCGGTGCATTATGCAGCGAATATCCTTGATCCTTCCTTCAGRGGCAAAMACCTTAACGATGCTCAGTGCAATGAAGGTCTACAATATATACACGATTTTGCAGTTTATTTGAAAAATGTGGAAGTTGATGCAGTCTTCAAAGAGTTGGCAGAATATCGTTCTGAAAGTGGATTTTTTTTCATATAAGTTTGTTAAGTACTCAATGAACAACAAAAATATGTTACATCTTGATTTCTGGAAAGGTATTTGCACAAATCTCTCTTTAAGACATGTTGCAGAAGCTTTACTTGGACTACCTGCAATGTCTGCTTCCACTGAGCGAGCATTTAGTGCACAAGGAATCGTTCACAGCAAAAAGAGGAACAGACTCACTACATCCAGAGCTGGAAAATTAACTTACATCCACCACAACTTAAATTTGCTCAATGTCAGGAAATGTATAAATTCGGCCAGGTCCGGGAGATCACAAGATCCACACACATGTGCATGTATAGGAGCTGCATCTTCCTCATCATCAGCACATACTTTACAAGCTCCTGTTGTAATAGGTGATGACTATGTCTTTGATCCCAGTTCACTTGAACACAATTCGGAACAAATGCAAACCGAATTGGGATCGGAAACAGGAACTGAAACAGAGACGGAATCCGAAACTGAAGAAGACGAAGATTTGGAAAGAAACTTCGAGGTTACAGATTCCGACACAGACTGAAGAAAGATTTTTAAGCATGTTAATAAAGAATAATTTTATTTTTTTTACTTATAATTTACTTTGTGTTTTTTATTGTTTTTTTTAATATATTTCTAAATGTGTTTAATTATGTTTTCATTCTAATTTACTTACCTTTTTTTTAACCTGTACTGTGGTGGTAGTTATCTTTAAATGTTTTAAAAAAGATAGTGTCTTTCTATAGTAAGCTTAATAGAATGGGAACGGCCCTCATATAATCAAAAAAGTGAAATATTAACGAATTATCAAAGATTATCAAATTGACCAAAATGATGGTCATATGACCGTCATTTGACGGTCATTTGTCACAAAGTTTAAAATGACCGTCATTTTACAACACTGCTCAGGACTAGCTCTGAAACTGAAGTGTCCTAGTCCGCTCCAGTATTTATACTCGTCCGATTCACTGATGCGTGGGCGTTGCTGCGCATGATCGGTTTCCAGATTCCAGGTAGTTCGATGCCTCGGTCTTGGTTATGATTGTGCGGATTTCACAATCAACACGCTGTTACAACGAGCGAAGCTAATCAGCGAACCAGACCACCTAGAAGAGGAATTAGAACATCTACGCAGAGCACTACAGAAGAACGGATATCCTAAGGCACAGATTGAAAAGGCTATCAACATGCAACCACGGAGGAAGGAACCAGAAGAGTACATCGCTGCAGCATACCTGTCCTACGTCAATGGATGTACAGATAAGATCGGACGGCTGCTGAGACGACATCATATAAACACTATCTTCACCGCCCGGGAAAGATAGCTAACGCCTTTGCGAAATATGGTTCCACGACTGAGGTGCTACAAACGCCGGGTGTGTATAGCATCCCATGCAGCTATGGGGAGGTTTACATCGGCCAAACTGGAAAGCACATCATCGCGAGAATCAAGGAGCACATCAGGGACACCAGAGACCGTCAATGTGACAGGTCGACTGTAACAGAATACCGAATGGAGACTGGCCATCATCAAATTCGACGAGACACAAATGCTGTCAAGGGAAGCGAAATCCAGGCCGAGACTGTACAAGGAGGTCATCGAAATCCAGAAGAATCCGCACAATTATAACCGAAACCAAGGCATCGAACTACCTGGAATCTGGAAACCAGTCAGACGTAACAACGCCCACTCATTAGTGAGCCGGACGAGTATAAATACCGGAGCGGACTAGGACACTTCAGTTTCAGAGCTACTTCTGAGCAAGACACCGACATGAGTATCGAAACGTCAAGGTCAAATAAGTAATGTGGGAATTATCAAGTTTAACAGAAAACACATTAGTTCACAGGCTTTATAAAGAAAAATGTTTTGAAGCGGCAATATTATTAATAAATATAGTGGGTGCCGTGCAATTTGTAATATGTTACAATATGCATTAAAAGTAAAATTTAAGGAGGTGTCCTGAATGAACTTCCACTCCTAAGTGTTTGTAAGCGTAAGTGCTGATGACCTCTTGATAAGGTCGAAACATTTCCATCTTATTTCAATAAAGTGCAATTAGACTAAAAGGTCTTATTTCTGCGTGAATAAAGTTTTGTTCAATTGACAAACATGCTGAGGTTTTAAGCCTGTCCTGGCGCACAGCAATCGTTAGAAAAGTTTTCTGTAAAATACTTTTGTGTAAACGACAAGTCTTAATAATACTACTACTACTACTACTTCTAATGTGTTTATTCATTATTCTACTCCACAATGCCATCGTAAAAATGACTAGCCTGCTTGACATTACGTTAAGCAGCAAAAATTTCCTGTATTTACTAGAGCAATTACTTAGCTAGTTAGGAATACGCAAAATCAGAATTTTTGCTAACAAATGGTGCCTCCGCATTTCACCACCCATCTTTCTTCGTATATAATAAAATCCCGGACTGCATAGAAAGTATGAGAGAATGCAGTTCTGCTTCTGTTTATTTTCCGTTGTTTTGCCGCATTGAATTTCCACGCTCCACTCTGCATTCATTCCGCGCACAATGTAATGCGAGGAATAATGTGACCCCGCAGTGAGGTTGCGTTTTTTGCACACTGGCACATTTCGCAAACTCTGTTATTATGCAATCGTCGCGGTTTCGCTTCTAAGGCGTTCTCTAATTACATATTATGTCGTCTAGTTTGCTTCTCCTCTGTGTCAGTAACGCAAGCGATTCAACAAAGCTGGGTCAGGAATGAGGAAGGAATTTTAGCAGTCTCGTTTTATGCTCGCATCGACAAATTTATAGCATTTGGATAAAAAGGAATGTCTGCGTTGCACAAATCCTTAAACAGATATAAGTCCGTGTGTTGGCCTTTATACAGGGTGATTTTTTGAAAACTTCACACCTTAAATAACTTTAAATATAGCAAAAATTTAAAAATTTGCAAAAACAGATAMACTTTTGTTTGCAGGGGACAACTTTTGAGATAAGTTTTTAATGGATAGCGCTTACTCTCTGAGCAGGGTAGACACCCCTTTAAAAATTTTAAATGGAACTATCCATCTTGTGATACATCATTTGAAAGCTTATTTCACAAAGAGTCTGGCCATGTAATTAGTTTTACCACGTTTAACTTATTGACGGGGTAATAGATTAATAGTGCCTAGGAAACARGTTGCTTATTAAATTGAATAATTTGGACTCTTTTCAACAAAATGTATTTTATTTTAGAGCGGAAATAAAATTTGTCTTTACGAGAACCCAAAATTTAAACAAACAACTTGTAAATAATATKACACTTAAAAAAAACTCCCAGAATACTGAAAATTTTCTTTTAACATTATTATTAACATTAAAGTATTTATCATGTAATAATGTAAAGTCCATGTCCACGAAAAAGAATAATTATTTTTTTGTAACTCCAAAAACAGTGTGAACAAAACCATAGAAATTCAAACCTTACAATAGATTCTCAAAATGTGCACCACCTCTTTCCATACAATAATACAGACGGTTCTCGAACTCCTGCTGCACTTTTCGGAAAGTTTTAGGTGGAATCCTCCTGCACTCGTTAATAATTCTTTCTCGCAGATATTTTTTATTAGATTTGGATTTACTATAATCTTTTCTGTCATAATTTCGCAAAATTGCAGTCTTCTATCGAAGTCTTCTTCGACGAGTTCCTGGAGAGTTTTCATCTTATAGGGATGGAATTTGCGCAGTTTTGTAACTTTCCTTACAGATGAATAAGAAAGTCCAGTGGCTGTAGAAATGTTACGCAAAGAGCTAGTTGGATCCATTGCAAAATGACCAAGTACTTCAAGTTGGGCCATTTCATCAACGACTCTATTCCCTGCCCTTTTCTTGTTTACTACAGATCCAGTGTCTTGAAATTTCTGCACGAGATCGAGAATGTACCTAGCGTCAACATTTTTATCGGGGTGCCGTTCGTTAAACACCCTTGCTGACGCACGAGCACAGCTATGCTCAGCACCGTAAATAAAAATTATTTCTACCCTTTCGGCAGTTGAATAAACCATTATCACTTGGACTCTCACTTTAAAATTTCACGCGATTTATAAAAAGGAATGTGAACATAAAGGTGGTCATGCCAAAGAAGTAGCCAAAAAGTTGAAACAAAAAATTGGAAACACAAAGTAGATAATTATTTAGCCAATTCAGTATAAACGAGTTGCAATATCAAGTAATGTCGAAAGAAAATTTTAAGTATTTTTGGCATTTTGCTTAGGTGTAACAATTATTTTTAACAAGTTTTTTTAGGCTTAAGTAAGGACAATTTTTATTGTAACTGCAAGACAATAAATTTTGTTAAAAAAGTCCAAAATATTCCATTTTATAAGCCACTTGCTACAATGCACTTTTTGATCCACTACCCCGTCAATGGGTAAAAAATAGTAAAACTAATTACATGGCAAGACTCCTTGTGTAATAAGCTTTTAAATGATGTATCGTAAGATGGGTAGTTTCATTTAAAATTTTTGAAGGGGTATCTACCCCGCTAAGAGGGTAAGCGCTATCCATTAAAAACTTATCTCAAAAGTTGTCCCCCTGCAAACAAAAGTTTACCGGTTTTTGCAAAATTTTAAATTTTTCCTCTATTTAAAGTTATTTAAGGTGTGAAGTTTTCAAAAAATCACCCTGTATAATTATTTTTGTATTGCTAAGTTCCTTTTAAAAACTGCAAATGCCTCGTAAATCTTTTTAACGCAGGTACAACACTAATTACTAAATCCTGTTACTGCCTAATATGAATTTCTTCTGACAAATAGTTTCGTTAATCAATAAATAAAATTATTCTTGCACACGATGCATAAATATGCATAAGTATGACTACAAAGTTTGGCAACTTTTTTTTAAGTACTTCAGCAAATCCAAAATACTGAACACATAATAGCTTTTAATAAATCCAAACAACAAAAATCAGAATGTGATAACATATTGCTACATTGTTATAATAAAAAATTAATCGTCATAATATGATTGATCTTCTTCTCAGATTTATCTTGCGCGCATTGCATCTGTGGCAGCAAAAATCTTATGTTGAAATCATAAGAAAATGGCTTGCTCTTCTTACACGGCTGTGGCCTTCTGCTGCTTGTTAATAGATCGTAAGATAATAAGAGCCTGTTCAAAACGTCCCTGTTGCCCCTGTCTAACTTTCGCAAAAATGGGGGAGCAGTGTTTATTGTAGAGCCCGAAGTGTTTATTTCGGGCTTACGAAGCTTATTCTGAGAGCACCCCAATTGGCAATATAAAATTCGAGATAATCACAGCACCATGCATTAGTATGTTGGTGCCATTGGATGCCATTCATATATAGTTGTACGCTGCACAAGCAGTCTATTAGTTATTAATTAATGTTAATCCTGATTTTCGAATGTCTTGTTGAAATATGGACTTTAAGTTTTAGTGTAGCCAGTAGCTTTATTTATATAAATAAGTATCAGATTATTTATTTATTTATCAAGTCAATTTGAAAATAAATCTTATTCAAGTAAATTAAGATAGCATATGTATATCGCATATTATATTTATTCCTTAATTAACCATATATTTCGAGTTAAGCTAATAACTATTATAGCGCTTTCACATAACTCTTTTTTACTCTCAGTTTACTAGACATTCAGTTGTACGATTGTGGCCGAGAACAATAGCACATTAAAACAGATTTCACGTAGTAAATAAGGGTAGAATAGGTGTCATTTTTAGGTATTTGCGACATTTCCTAAAAAGCCTTATTTCTTTGTTTCAGGTAAGCCACAGTATAACAGTCGCATTAAATAGCCCAAAGGATTGAGGTATAGAAACTTTGTTAATGACGAATTCTATGTCGTGCAGTTGGGTAAGTCAATTTGTTTGAACGCCATTGCCGTTTTTAACGTCAAATTCAACGTTAAACATTTTTATTATTTATTTATATTTATATTGCAATTAAACTACGGTGCATACAAAACGACATAACACATATTAATGGGTAATAATATGTTTGCTGGTTTCGTTGTACTGGAAAAAATCGATAATGATTGATTTCTTGTTGCATTTGTGTCCGACATCCGTTGGAGCTATCATGTTACTTTTGCATCAGTCATCATTACTTTTTATCTTGAGTATAAGAATCCCTAGGGTAAATGTGTGTCAAGTGGTTTTGGTAGGTCACACATATTTTCCCGAACATTGTTTATCTATTATCTCATCAAAAATAACATTCACTAGACAACGGTTTTTCTAATTTACAGTCTACGTTATTGTGTATATACATATGCCCCTAATTATGAAGGTTCACAATTATGCATATCGATCTTCTTCGGAGGAATTACACGTATGCATCTGCTTAAATTTTATAAAGCTTAATTTTGCAAATCTGTCCTTTCCTCTCAATAACAAATTATTTCTTTGAAAGAAGTTTAAATTAAAAAAAATGCCTGATACAGGTACTGAAATTAACTGCGTTTATGTTCAAACCGTTCATGTTCAGAGTGTCAGGTGTTAGTTACCGTTTTAATCCACCTGTTACTTATTTTATTCAGTAACCTAGATGTTTGGTGATCATCTCACCTAACATATTGTAATATTTAGCAAAAATTATAATAATAAATATTTGAATAAATGAAATATTATGGATCTTTATTATGTGCGATTTTGGATCATTTTTATTTTATTTCTTCATTATATGGACCAAAACCGTATGCTTACGTCAGTACCCATTTGTGACGAATGGCGATCCCGTTTCTTGAGTCTGTAACACGATTAGGTGCAGATATTGTGAAAACTGTGATCATTGTAATAAAATTAATAAAATGCCTGTCAGAAATAGTCCTGATATTCTCCTAAACAACTAACTTTACTTGTGAGGTCATAGCTTACAGATTCTAAAACTTAACTTTCAAAAAAATTTTGTTTACCTTCTCGTTTAGCCTACCGCCTACTCAGAACACGATTATTTAAAAAAGACGTTAGGTACAGTACCTCGGAAATTTACACTATCCGGAGCTGCTAAATATAGATCGCTATTTTAATACGTGACTGTTTTATTATCCTTCCACCTGATATGGAAGATGAGCAAAGGGATTTCGCTATAATTCATTAGGGACATTACCCTTTTCTGGGGTGCTTACAAATTTATACGTAATTCATATTAAATTGACTTTAGAGACCGGCAGCCTGTAATAAAACTCCAAAGCGCTGAAAAAATCTGGCAGGGAAATTAACATCTCCGACAGACAAGTAAAGTGTGTAGCAATCATTGGCGTATCAAAAGGATGCGTAGAAATTTTTCCTCTTCGGATTGTAGATTTCTGATTTTGAATACTAATTAAAAATAATAATTATACGTAAGGACATGTTAATAGACCGTCAGATGGTGACAGATTTAGGTGCCCCACTTTCGCCTTCGTCCTGAATTTTAACATAGTCATGCCCTTTTTATATAGTTGTAAAGATTTTAACGTCATCAGCGTATAATAAGTTGCAATAACGCAGTTTCGTGGAAAGATAGTTAATTACAGCAAAAATAGCAGGAGTCCCTGATTAGACCCCCGAGGAACCCCGGACCCGAAGAGCGACGACTTAAAACCGTTGCAGGCAACCAAGCATTTCCATTTAGAGAGGTACTAAGCAAGTGTAGTTACAAGCTTTGGAGAACAACCTTATCTTTTAAGTTTATTAATTATTATAAAACAACATGATTTATTTATCGAATGCTTTCAAGAAGAAATCGGTGAATACTTCTATGCTGATGAGAGGATGGTTTCATTTGGAAGAAGTATATCATGGGAGTGATTTGAGAATATTTCGCTAAATTAGTTACGAAAGGTTTTGATGACTTCAATAGGCGTAAAGAATCTTTCTCCATCACTATTTTAGAGTCTGGAAATAAATTTTCAAAAATTTTTAGGCTCTCTAGTCAGAGAATTCTGTATTTTGCTCAAGTATATCCTAAATGACGATTTCATCTGGGTTTTAACAGCATTCCATAGTTCCCTAAACACATTAAACTTTTCAATGGTTTTAAGATTTTTATAGCTATGCCACTATTTGTTTTTTTAATTTAATGGTGATGGTAATTTCTTTTGTGTACCATAAAGGAAACCTGTAATGCTTTTTACTCTTATATATAGGCAAAAATTGATCAAGAAGTTTATATATTTCGCATAAATTGACATTCTGGATTAAACTTAATGATGAATTAAACTTGAAGTAGTCCAACCAGTGTGCAAGGGTACGTTATAAAGACCAGTAAAATCTCTTACTGTCTTTTATCCTTCCAATTATGACTATGAATACAATGTAGAACTACCAATAATTTATATCTGTTGTACCTTTAATATTTAAATAGATTTCTTCGTATTTATACTAATAATCAATATCGGAAGATTTGAAAATTGACAAGTAGTCTTTATACGAGCCCCAAATATAGAATTATCCTGAAAACAGTATAGCGTTTCAGCTCTCCATCAACAACCTACTGGATTACAATATTACTCTAAATTACAGCGAGTGTTGATAAGTTGCTACCGATCTGCTTGTTTATTTACGTATACTACACCTCTGCAACTTACCTTGGCCTCCTTTCTGGAGAAGAAACGATGGAGGTCAGATGCAGAGAACATTATTAAAAATGATCCGCGTGTTGACAATCATGGTAGCGCAACGAGGTATACATACTCATTCATACTGGAGCCGTTCTGATACAATCGGATTAAAGGCGGTCGTATTGGTGGGAGTGGCTGCAGTATGAGCCAAGTTTATTGCTTGCATCCTGATTACTTTGTTATTTGCTTAGGTTGTGACTAGATTATGATCCCCCGGGCACTCAGATGACGTCGTAAACAGGAACTGTATCGTAAGATGTTTTCTGGAACGCGTTCAGTTGCAAAAAGTTGGACATTGATGCATGGAATAACAGTAAAACACGGCTGTGGGTGGGTGGCTTCTTGAAGTACAAAAAGGAAAACGAAGGCAGAGAGTTTAACTTGCATTCGTGCATATTATAGCATTTAAAATGTGATAAGGGTTTTGAGGGGCGTTTTTGCTGAAGCTAATATAAGAACAACAAAAAAGTAGATCAGAACAGCATGCACGAATTTTAATTTGATAGAGCTGAAACTGAAAGTGATCGTTGTTTGGATAGTTTGTGTTGAATATTATTTAAGTAAACTATAACGTTTCGATAGGTGTTAGTTTGAGTATTAGCAGCCTGCAAACAAAAATTGATGCTAAGAAGTAACAATTGCATAGAAGATATAAAATTATAAAAATGCCACCTGCATTGTTAGTGAGTTTTGTCTTAGTAATGGAGTGTGATCGTAGTTGGAGGCGTGAAATAATGTACCTATGCTTTTCGTATTTTTTATTTCTTCGTTTAGTTAACGTGAATATTAAATAATTATTAACACATAAAGTAGGAAAATTAAAAGTTACTGGTTTATCAACCTTTGTTTATCATCCTTATTTATTGGTAAAGCCCAGATTTTGCTTATCGCGTATTTCATCACTATTCCAGCCTTTCAGTCTTCACTGATAATGTGCGGATTATTTGATCGGTACCAGCATGTGCTTCGACGATTCACACCATGATCCAACTAAGAAGAGGCTGATTATCTTCCAGCAAAAGTACTAGTGACCGACCTGAAGTTCGCTTTCATTTCTTTGGTTCCACTTCATTTGCTTCTGCACCTGAACTAAATACTCCCGAGACCATCTTAATCAGAACTGCCGAACAAGATGCTACAGCTTTTTGTAGCAGGATAGTTGATTTCTTAGCATTTTGTGACAGGTTTTGATCTCAGAGTATGTGACACCTCATTTATTTCATGTTAAAACAACTTTCATTCTCTGCCAGTTCGGATTTAGAAAATGGAAACTGGATCTAATTTATTCTGCGGTTATGATGATTTAGATCTAGAGAACAGTTGCAATAGATGCATTAAACAATTGTTATTACTTAAACAGTGTTTTCGTGTTTTTTGTCGTTAAGTTTAAAACAGTGTATATGTAGTAAGAATTTTAGAAGGATTAGAAAATTGCATTTTTTTTCAAGATTTCGTGGTTTACTATTCCAATGTTGGAACGGTTTTGTACAGAAAGAAAACTGCAAAATCGCGTGTTTTTGACTTATCACGTACGTAATGGAATAAAATACTGAAATACGTACAATTCCTTTAAAATATGCAGGGTGTTCCATTAAATATAAGAAAGTTATGCGTACTCGAATTATTGAAATACATGGCTTCTATAAATGGTTTATGCAGCGTGGGCGGCATTGATTTCTGAATTCTTTGTGCCGCCTTTTTATAACTACCGCCAAGCTACTATATGCACTGAACATCAATGAACACGATAGTGCTTACTGTAACCACGACCTCGCAAATACGATGCATAAAGTTGATTATTGCACACAATACTACAGATATGTTGAAAATACAAACTCCCACGCGCTTTCTCATATTAAAATATATCAAATAATTCAACAATCGGCAGATGGCAAGTTTGCCTCAAAGCAATTGTCGTGCTCACCTTCTTGAGAAGTGGCAAACTGAATTAATGGACAATTTCCATAAGCGCCCTGGATACATGAATCATTTATATGGCAAGAAAAAGCCATTCTTCGGTGAGTAATTTACAATWTGATTGTTTTGCTGTTAGGTATAATTGAGATATGCAATTTTATTTAGACGGGCGTGATTTTTTTATAGWAAGTAAAAAGATTGATAATACTGCGCTAAAATTCTAAAWAATAAATATGCATTTACTATAATTTAAGTGAGGTATCGGAATACACCATAAAATAAGTTGTATTAAAAAAAGAAAGCTGTATACTGCCCTGAAGTTATAGTACGGCCTGTACCTAAGTGTATGCGAGTATATAGAAAAATGCCTGTTTAGTTTGCACAAGCCGATTCATATGTCATACATTTCTGTATTATAAGTGCTAGACCCAGTATGGGCGGATTTTGCAGTAATGGCCTCACCCTGAATGCTGTTACAGAATGTACGTTTACTTTAAACGCTGAAATTAAAAATACCCCCTGGATTCCATATTATCGATTTTATATATAATACATGGTAAAGTAGACTTCTCGCAGTTCGTTGCAGGAACATTGTGTTATTTTATTTTTGTGAAATGTATGTAGGTAGAGATGTGTTTCAGAACATTTAGTAAAGCAGTTACTTAGATTTCCCCATAGCCTTGTTATTTCATAACCAAAAACACAGTCGCCTCATCTTTAAAGTCATCTTATGTCATCTCATCAAACAAGAAATGTATCTAGTGCAATTACTGCGAATTTATTCTTGCTGTCAACTGCCAGCAAAATACCATATCGCCTTAACATGTCATCTCTCCTACATGGAACTGTCGGGTACTTTACATTCTCGAGAGCCAGACCAGTTTCTTTGAATTTAATGAGGACTGTGGATACGACCGTGCCATATATGACAAAAGTATAATTAGTAGGAGTACCGCACCCCTTAACCTAGTTCTTTCATTTCGCCCGCCCTTTTCACTTAATTGAGGCACACGTTGTGAGTAAACATCTGAATTCGTAAAAACGTGTGGGAAAAGTAATACGATGCTAATTTGTCACCGCGTTTTATGTGGCATACCTTATTTACATTTGTTTGTGACCGTGTTAACGAACGAACATAATATGTAACAAGGTAAGAGAAAATTGGGTATTAAGTTTGGTATTTTATCACGGGAAGCATTTTTATTCATCCTTGTCCTGACAGACAATAAAAACAAAATAAATGTACAAAAGTGCTAAACGTTTTTGTTTCTTAAGTATTATATTTCTTGTTTCACTTTTATTAATTTTATTATTTTTGCAGTACAGAACATAAAATAAATGATCTTAAAGAATTGCAACAGCTAAAACACAGAAATGTACTTTCACAATATAGAATATTTTTTTATATTAATTTTTGTTTTAATAGAAATAACAATACATATAAGTTAAACTTAAATTGGGCATGTAGGTGAGCAAATGTAAAAAAGTGTTCAAAGCTTTAAATATTAGTTTATGTATAGGTAGAAAGGCATTCATTGTTTACTGTTAATACAATAATAATATAAAATACAGCCGAAGATTACTAAATTGGTAGCAGCACACCAGGTTCATCCTTCTCATTAAGATGATTTCGAATGTTAACTTTTCTGTATTATCTTTCTATTCTGAGTTCAATAAAAAGTTTCATAATTTCGAACTTCAAAGTTACTAATTGACAGCTTTCTTTACTATATTTTACTAAAAATGTAGAAACATTAATACCTTACTATTAAAATTTGAAAAAAAATTCTAAGGGGCGCTGAGTAATGTTTTTTCTGGAAAGGGGATGGTAAGTGAAAAAAGTTGGGGTACCACTGGTCTAACCCTTCCTCCACTCATTACAGCTGGTCGCGCTTCGCAATTGGCGCGGGATAAACACGATTGTCGCGGGTATTGTTGACTGTATTCACTGACTAGTAAATTGACAAATGAAACAGCACAATCATTTTCCTGCCTTCGCAGGCCATCAATAGATGGGGATGTATGCATAACCTTTATTCTTACTTGCCAGTATTTAAATATGCGCAAGCGGCCCTTGCTTTACGAATATACCTCGTAGATATATGAAATGTATAATAATGTATGTATTCTAAAGTTGAAAATAAAAGTCGTTTCTGACCGAAATGCACAAATTTAGCTAAGACGCTGAATGATACAAAACTAAGGGATGGAGTTTACCGAATTTCGTACTCTGTCTTAATACTTACTACTTCAGGTCGCTTTAGAAAATACAGGCTATTGCTTCAGGATCGTATTCAGTCCATTTGGCCATAACAGTTTATGTTTATGTAGGTACATAAAAATGTTATCACATGTAGCAACCAGTAATTATGATTGTCGATATATTTAGGTACATTTATTATTAAGACTATTTATTTTAAATCACTATCTCCAATGTTTTCAAGAAATTCACTGCTACTGTCTGAATCAGAATTTAAATTAATTATTAAACTGTTCACACTTGGAGATTACAGGTGTTTCCAAATTCAGTAACATGCTTTTCACAGTTTATCTTCTTTTCGGTAGTAATTTTGCCGACATCGTTCCTAATAACGTCTACCACTTCCCTTTTTTAAGATCACTGCAAATATTAAGTTCAATGGGATTGATGATGCAGTAGGACGGAGACAGTCTCGCTAGGATACGTCCTTTTTTATCGATTCGGGTTTGCTTTTGGTGGCTTTGTTGGCTACTTCAGTGTTATTTATTTATTCTCATATGATTCGGTTTCTTATTTCGACTATTTAGAATTGTACTTTGCATTATCCATAACTATTATTATAGTATTGGGACATTAGGAGGTAGAAATTTTGTAAACCAAGTCTCGCACAGTGAAGCATCCATATCTTGAAGATAATCGGCAGAACATTTTTTTGTGTTTATTGCTGACAAAAGAAGTGCGTTACGGTCCCATCCATTGCTTACATCTGCGTGCAAAAATGATAATTATTTTGCCGCGCGAAAAGGTTTATTTGAACAGCAATTAATTTTACCATCAGTAAGACATTTTCACAATATCATGTGATTCAAACCATGTTTCATAGAGGTAAACTATATTCTACTTTTCATCACGATACTTTTTTATATATGTAATATATTCGTTTCTCAGTTTTTTTAACTTGGTGATTCCACAACACAACGTTCAATATCACATTTTCTTTATACACATGTTGTAATTTTTGTTTCTGGACCTAAACTTTCGTATCTTTTCTATCCACTATTTTTACCCATAACTATCTTCTTTATGATTTTTTTTGAATAGACGTATACGGTTTAGATTGTTTGCAACTTCAGTCTAGTTAGGACATCCCATTTTAATCAAACCTTTCTGGATGCAAATGGCGCCTTTTCTTCACTGATGCCAGTTCATCGTTGTCACTGTCGATTGACCTTACCTTTTCTGGCATCAGGGAAGAACCAGCTTGTTGCTCCACATTCTACCATGGACGAAACATGAGGTAAAAACAAATTCATTTCGAAAGCACTAAAAAAATCATAACACTCACGGAAGACGATCGGTTATCAACCAACTACATTTGTTTGTAATTATTCCACCAGCTGTGTCCATCTTTCTAAGCCATTGGTATACATATATCTATACTATACCCAAAGGTAATCCCTTATTATAAATTCTGGGTAAAGCCTCATTAGCAGGTACAAAAAGCAAACAAGTATACAGGAATTTTGTTCAAATTCATATCTAAAACTGTTCTAAGTGGCTCCGTATTTTCTTGTCCACACAGAATGATAATTTCCAATACGCGACTGGCTAGTAGACGACCGCAATAAATATGAATTTATCGTAGAGACACGGGCCTATAGTAAACCCATTGTGAGGCGATTGATTCTTACACAAATGGACCCCCACCAATATAACCTTATATGAATTCGAAGACTATACCTCTATATATTTGTAGGTATACGACATACTTTTTTCCATAAGGTGATGAATGTTAGCAATGGGAAAAATTGCGACAATCAGTTTTTTGGAACCTCGCGTTGAAGTTATTGCCTTTGTAGTAATATGCATATGAAGATGATTATCATCAGTGGTTTTAGAGAAAACTGATAATAATAACATTAATGGTTAATGGTTAATGATTGTTCTCGAGTAACTTCTGCACTGTAACGCTCTGAAACGTTAAAAAAATTCTTTGACTGCTGGAATGGACATCATTTCTAGCTCTTTTTTTTAAGAATGCGCTTTTGTGTTTGCTTTTCCTCTGTTTCATATATATAACTATCCTTGCAAAAATATTTCATGACTGGATAAGCTCCAAACAGCTGCAAACTTTTCCGGATTCTCCTTTGACAGAAGTAACTCGCACTGCAAACACACTGATTCCCGAAAACACACGGCGAAGGTCACGTGACGCGCTAAATATACACATCAAACTTGTCCAGAGCGCTCCTTCGGCTTTCTGCTTCAGTTTTCCGCTTCGGAGTAAGCCGCGTCCGTGCCATGGAAGTCGATAACTTGATCGAACTTTCAAAGTCCGAGGACAACGGAGCGATTCCGTGCGATGAGGATTATGTTGTGGTGGTTGATGTCAGTAAGGCGGCGGTTTTGCAGAGGGCGATGAAATGGGCCGGCCTGAAACCCGTAAGTTCTGCGAATTAAAAACGGGTTGCTATTTATACGGCAGACATATCGAATAGCCAGACGCGGTGGGTGTACACCGGCACGAAGTTTACTGAGTGAATCGCGTTTTTTTCTTGTTTTCTGCATTCCTACGATGTAGTACATTGTTTTCATAATGCTGAAATTCCGGCACCATTTTTCATAATTCCCCCGTTAAGGAACGCCGTTTTAAATCTTGGACTATTCCATGTTTCAAAAGAATTCAACTATATTAGATACTTTCAATCTTCTTTAGTTTAGGCATTTGGAGGTCGTTTGTATAAGTGTATTAATTGATAAACATAAAATTTTTACCACCAGATCGATACTCATATCACAACTGGAAAAAAACCGCTGCAAATTGAATCAATACTTCCACATCCAATTATCAAAATGACATTTACGCTTTTATTTCTTATATTATACAATCAATAATGAGGTTTTTTATCTCTACACATTTTTTTGAAACAATAAACGGTTCTCGTAATATTAGCAAAAATACATAAATTTTAAAATCGTTTTTTGTAACTCGAAAATTATTAATTTAATTTAAAAAAAAACCGCTGCAAATTGAATCAATACTTCCACATCCAATTGTCAAACTGACATTTACGTTTTTATTTCTTATATTATACGATTAGTAATCAGGTTTTGAGCATTTTTTCTCTCTACACATTTTTTCTAAGAAAAACAGTCCTCGTGATATTAGCAATAATATATAATTTAACAAAAAATTACGCGAGTGCTTTCTGATCAGAAATTTGATTTTCTATATAATACCAAAATTTAAAAAAATTGTACGAGCAGGGTCCAAAATAGGTTTTTTGGAAATATTTCGAAAATGTCAAAATTTTGAATAAATTTTCTAAGACACTTTTTGTGAGAAATTTTATTTCCTATCTGATGGTATTTTCATTTTTTTGAATATATTAAATATATTGGGAGATATTTAGGAAAAACCGTTTTCTTTAAGTGACGCTTTTTTGCTAATATCTTCTAAACAGTTTGCTGCACCGAAAATTTATAAGAACAAATAATACTCGCAGTTATGCTAATCATATACTAAATGGAAAAAATTCAAAAAATAAAAATTTGCAAAAAGAGTAGTTACCCTCCAATTTCACCCCCTTCCCTATTTTAAAGCTCTCACACATTTACTTATTAGCAAATATCAGCAAAATAATTAACATGCATGTATCTACTGATGGGTTTCACAATACAAAATCGAACTGGAGAACTTGTAACGCCTTTTGCATTCGTCGGCTATTAAAATAATATGACGTGATCCTTGCTGATGGTTAATTTTGTCCTTTCTTTCCAGTAATTTTTCAAGTTTGCCCTTTTCTTCAGTGCCGAAGAACTACAAACGACCTTGTAGTTCCCTCTCAGGCTGAGATTTATTCTTAGACAATAACCCTATGGCTACACTAAATATTCGATACAGAATTGCAGTGGAAGTTCACTTCTTGTACTATTTTTATTTCGATTTACTGAAAAAAAACCGTTCACAATAAGCAAGAAATATATCTTCTAAGCTTAAACAGAAACATAAAAAAGCGATTGCTCTATTTAAAGAAGAGATGGTTTAGCTGCAATCAAGAAACTTTTAGTACTTGACTTTTCCAATAATTAAGCTAATTTGAGAACAACATAGGATACAACTGGGCGATCTCCAAAAAATATTTTTGGCTAGAAGCTATAATAGATGTCTGGTTTAAACTAGTAACCAATCTTTTCTTGATATTATTGTCATTTATCTTTCAACGGTCTATAGTCTACTTTTCCGTAACTCAAATATTTCAAGTCTCTAAACCAGGTAATTCGCAAGCAGGTTTTTTTATACTACTTATTTGGACCTTCTCGTTATATTATCTTTACCTTACAGCCAAACTAGAGCCAATCGTAATTTTCTAATGCGTAAAGTTCTCGGAAAGACCAAACGTTCCGAATTGTATAAACGAAGTTTTAAATTTATGGAACAGTTTCATGTCGTAACGAGAATTTAACGTTTAATAAATCGGTTCACACTTCCATGAAATGGCTGAGGTAATGCTCGGCTTGGAAATAGAACAGAGGTTCATTTATGATCCGAAAATGGAACGAGGGAATTGCTTTGGGAAGGACTTCTTTTGTGTTACACAAACCCGTTAATTTGTATACGAAATGAAACCTGCATTTCTCAATCACCAGTTTTTTCTCATATTCGGCCTGTGTCAATTGAGCTATAAATAGTTACAGTTGATCCCTTCAATCTGATGCATAAATATATTAATGTGAATTGGCGTAACATACATAAATGTGTATATACACAGCATTACAGAATAAGTACTACCTCTTGAAACTTAAAGGTAGCTTTTGATTTAAACGGGGTAAGTTTTAACCGCTCGATGTCACCATAAAAGATCGTCTCTTAGGCGCTCTAAATCCTAATAACCGAGCTTAAAGTGCCAATAAATTAACGAACATATCGGAAAATTCTTACGAGATTGAAAGTTTGCTAACGTCTTAAAACTTATATATTACCGCAGATGCGAAAAGCTTGTAGTGTAACGTCGCAATCTAAGTTTAAATAAGTTTATTCGGAAATCCCCTTTTTATATTGCACAGCACATGGCGGATTCATTATTCTAGAGGAATGCTACTCGTCTGATGAATTCGGTCCCCTTATAAAGCTTATAATAGGGACATACGAACTTAAATCCTTCGGGAGCGGCGGAAGACAGCACTCTCATCCTTCCCCTTTTTTTCGGTAATACTTCTCTAATGCTGTACTTATTTTGGATTGACGGGATAGAATTTGAGACATTCCTTAAGTAATGTAATTTCGAATGGATTATCTACTGGGAAAATGTAATAATACTCTTGTTTTTGTACATAATTAGATCGTGCACCAAACCACCTTAGCTGCTTTTTGTTTTTTTTTAGACTCTTTAGAACTACCGGTTGTTACTAACTTACCTATAAATACTACTATTGAGAACTGTAACTTTAATATTTTATTTTAATATTCATATATGATACTTTGATACTCCCGCAAGTATGATGTGGACGTCTATCGTAAATACGATAGAGCTAAAATTGAAAAGTATCACAAAGCTTAATCATCCAGTCATTAATTTCATTTCAATGGGTTGAAACATTCGTTGGACAATCCGAAATATAGGTCGCTGTACTTACTGACTGTACCAACATGTAACGTCGTAGTTCGTGATGCCAGGGCTAGATGACGCATTACCGATTTTCACCAAGTGATCGGTCGATTACAAATGTACTTTAGGTCTCAGTACTTACAAATCGTGCCAACCTTTCCAACCTACAGCGTTGTTCGTAAAACCACCGCTAGATGACTCATAACCGATTTTCGCAAAATGGCCACCAAAATGATGCTAAAACGTGTCCATCTTATAAGACTGGCACTGATGGACAGCTAAATGAGCTTTTTTAGAAGTAGTTTGAAACATGCAGACTGCGCTTAGGCAATAGCCAAGGCGTAACTAAGCAAAGCTTGTCTTCTGCAAGATATCTACAAGACAAAAACATACCTAAGATAAATATAAATGTACTTAAGTACGAGAAACTTAAAAAATAATTTTTGCTCCTTAGTGAAAGCATATTATTAGGTCGGAGGAATCCGTCAAGAAAATCGATTTGATACTTATAATAGCATTGATGTGTCTTTAATAAAAATTCTTTATTACATAGTTGTGGTAACATCGTCCTGGTAAGAATTTTGAACTGTAAGCTTGTAAACATCCACATAGTGCAAAATGAATCTGTCTTTCATTCTATATCTAGTAATCTCCAAAGCCCCCAAGACATTAGTTCCTCGCATAAATGTGATGTCCTTGAATTATATTTCATTTGTTCGTCCGTACCGCCTACGTGATGTTCAGTGAGCACAAAACCAATAATAGGTAATCAAGGTTTAGACAGAGACCACGAGAGGACTATTTGTTCACTATAATGAGCACATGCCCACGCATAAAATACATTTTAGCGGATTGTCAACGTATCAGAAATAATGGAATTTTCAGCAAGTGAAGGCATTAAAAATTTGAAAGTTACGGCAAATGTGTCTAACTCTCAATTAGTTGACACCATACTATCAGGCATTAGTGGTGGTTGCACCATCGTTTCTGCTTGTCTTCTTAAGATAAATTAAAAGCTAACGATGTAAACAGTTTCAATGTTGCTGCTAGTACTGTAAAGTTCGGAAAGCCAAGAATTACAGTTGCCATTATGAAATATTGCTTTAATGTCCGTTAGAGCTTTCTGAACGGGCATAAAGGGAAGAGGACGTTTTAAATGTCTATTGTACAGCAGTGCGATGCTCGTTACAAAAGCCTTTTCACATTTCACTTTCATTTACTTTTCAGGTACAAAGTGAAATATGACTGCCTGTAAAAAACACAAAGGAATCTTTTCATTTGGCTGCCGTGACGTTTTGTCAACTTTGCATTGTTCCTTTTATATAGCTATTAAGCAAAATGCGGGGTCACTCCCACATTAGCCTGTATATTTATATCTCTTGGTATAGTTAATGGCGCATTCGTTTAGCATTTTGTGGTCAAAGTGTATACAACGAATCTGGAAATAAGACGTTAAAATTGTGTTTCCGTGGTATACTCTAATACACATGTGGTTGAAAATACGTGCACAAATACATTCTGCATTCAAGTCAAACACAAATAGACAGACACAAGTAGACGAACACATCACATGAGTTTCAATTATTCAATAAGAATTATCAGTATTATTAAATTAACAAACTTTACGCTGAATTTTAATTTTTATAAATACCTTTTTTGTACCTTTTAGTGAACACTAATAACCATTATAATATAATACACAAATTGCAATACAAAAACATTCTAATATTACTCAAAATCGTTTAGTGAAATTAACATTAACATAAATCTGCATATCTACATTTTCGTGTTTTATTGCTATCATATAGATAGTATTTCCAGTTTGCGATAGAAGTGTTACTTTTTTTACTTCCAAATTTATCCTGAGTGACTTCTTTGTTGCTAATTTATTTTTGTTTGGCGGAAAAAATTGATAGGAATTCAGATACGCGTGGAGGAAAGTGCATAATTTTGCCATATGATAACCTGAATGCACTAAGTTACTCACATTAATTGGAGGAGATCTTATGTATTCATAATCAAAAATAATACGAAATAATTTTAAACACACCTAATTTATTAACAAATAAAATTCGATCTTGGATGTTTAACAAACTATTGAACAATTGTATATTAGCACAATTAAACTACATCATTTCACTCTCAAGATTCAAAGCTGGAAAGATTTTTGGTAGCATGACCGAGTGAGGTCCTATGCGGAAGGCAACTCAACTGTGTTTGAATAATAGTATGGTTTGTCTTTTTAGCAGTCTTGTTAGAAATGGGCTAAACAAGCCACTGTTTTCTCCTTTTAACGCGAACTTATCGCCTGTCTTGTAGATTAGTTCGTATAATCTAATTCCAGTTTGATATTTGGCCCATTTGACGAATACGTGGTTTATTGCACTGATAAAAATTAGATGTTATTACTATTAGCTGACACTAATACGGAATGTTTTATTGCGGATAACCGCAATGTCAATGTAAATAACAGACGAAACGGGTTTGACAATCGACATAAGTGACAGGTCGTGACATTTCAGTTTGCTGTAGAACAACACTTCGACCTACGTTCACAACGACAAAAATCATCATCGGGTTACTTGACCCGGTTACTTTCACAACACACCGGGTACAACCGATACTGCGAAGATACAGCAAAAATAGAGAATACAAAAACACAGCTAAGAAAATGAGATAAGTACTTTAAAAATCAATAGTGTAAACAGCATAGCATGAATTGGGTATTTTCCCAATTTTTGAAACTAGATTGATCAACACGTGAATATGGCTTACATGCTTGTTATTGTTATTATTTTCAAAACGGAAAAATTCCCGCGTAAAATACCCTTTTGTGGAGAATAGTCGTGCTGCCTCATTGTTTTGAGGGTTATGTTAGATTCTAATCAATAGGTAGATACTCATACATTGCAAAATAAATGTAAAGGGCCAATCTGATCCTAAAAAAGATGCAAACTAAAGTTCATAATTGTCAAAAATGAGAGGTTGTACGAGTTTGTACGCCACATATATTTTCGGTACTGGTTTAAAATGTTTAATTTTTGACATTTTTCAAATGAACGTAACTTGATAAATACGTAAATACAGGGTGTCAGTTAAATGATGTCATTAATTTTAGGTGGCCATTCCTGAGCGATTTTTATGAAGAAAACCTTTAATAAACGTATGTCCTAACTTGTTTCGTTTTCGACTTACAGGGTGTCAAAGTTTTGCTTTTTTTTTGGTTTTTTGTAAATACTTTCCGATCTAATAACCATATCTCAATGACATTCGGTATATGGAGGTTTTTCGGGGCGAGCTATTCAAAAATGTTATCGAATTTGTGAAAACTCGTATAGAGGGCGCCAGCTGCACTAATATCATGGTGTCAAATCGGTCATAACTTTTTAGCGCGCTATGTTTCGACAAGCAGCACTCTTGCAACTTATTCCCCTGGCAATTCTAAGCAAAAAAGGTACTCTTGGTCGAAAGCTCTCGGAGCAACCGTTTTTAAAATAATGGCGATTAAAAGTTTCAATAAATATCATCAAAAAGATTATCGATAATTCAATAACGTAATTTAATTTACAATTATTTAAGATAATCACAAAAAAAATTAAAAACGAAACAAAAAATTTTTTAAATTAAATGTTCAAAGTGGGAACCCGCACTTGCTATGCAAGCATGAAGTCTTCTCCTCATCGATTGCCGCACACGTTCCAAAATTCCTGGAGTGTTTCGTATAAAATTAACGTTAATTAAAATTCTATTTCGCAAGTCCTCCTCATCCACCACTGGCGTTGCATAAACAAGGGATTTGAGATGACCCCAAAAGAAATAATCCAGTGGATTAAGATCGGGCGATCTTGGTGGCCAAAGTTGAGGTCCTCCACAGCCAATCCACTGTTGACCAAAAGTTGCATTAAGGTGTTCACGGATGGTAAGACTAAAGTGAGCAGGTGCCCCATCGTGCATAAACCACATATTTTGCCTCGTTTGCAGTGGGATATTTTCTAGCAATTGAGGCAATGTTTCTTCTAGGAACTGTCTGTATGTCTCACCGTTTAGTCGCAGAGGGAGAAAATGTGGCCGTATGATATAATCACCAATAATTCCCGCCCAAACGTTCACTGAAAATTGTTGTTGAAATCCTCGTTCCACAACAGCATGGGGATTCTCATGACTCCAAAAATGATTGTTGTGGAAGTTAATAATAGCTGCCCGTGAAAAATTTGCTTCATCAGTAAATAAAACTAATGACGTGAAGTTGGGATTGTTTCCAAGGTGTTGGAGATACCACTGACAAAAGCCCAGTCGTGTAGGAAAATCTCTTGGCAGCAATGCCTGTACTCTTTGCACATGGTAGGGATACAATAAATCTGCATGCAACACCGATTGAATACTGTGGCGACAGACATTAAACTGTAACGCTAATTTTCGAGTWCTTGTTGAAGGATTATTTTCAACTTCTCGAAGAATTGCTTCCTCCAACTCTGGCGTCATTAGGACTCTAGGTCTCCCAGGACGTTCATCGTGTTTATTTAGTGATCCAGTATTACACAATCTAGCATGCAATCTTACAAAAGTTCTTTCTGATGGAACGGCTCTGTTAGGATAACGTGCTTGATAAATTCTTCTGGCTTCTGCAGCGTTTCCATCCGCAAGTCCATAAACAAAATGCATTTCAGCTTGTTCAACAAAATTCATTTTACTAAATTTGCTAAGATAAACTACTTCAAACAAAATTGAAAGCGTCAAACTGGCGTCTGAAAACGTCAAACTGACCCATCAGGTCAGTCATGGCCAGCCATGATTCTGTTGATTAGTAAAATGAATAGGTCTTCTCATGAGTTCATAACAACTTTTAATCGCCATTATTTTAAAAACGGTTGCTCCGAGAGCTTTCGACAAAGAGTATCTTTTTTGCTTAGAATTGCCAGGGGAATAAGTTGCAAGAGTGCTGCTTGTCGAAACATAGCGCGCTAAAAAGTTATGACCGATTTGACCATGATATTAGTGCAGCTGGCGTCCTCTACGAGTTTTCACAAATTCGATAACATTTTTGAATTGCTCGCCCCGAAAAACCTCCATATACCGAATTTCATCGAGATATGGTTATTAGATCGGAAAGTATTTACAAAAAACAAATAAAAAATCAAAACTTTGACACCCTGTAAGTCGAAAACGAAACAAGTTAGGACATACGTTTATAAAGGTTTTCTTCATAAAATCGCTCAGGAATGGCCATCTAAAATTAATGACATCATTTAACTGACACCCTGTATAGTTCATGTTAGTGGTACTATACTTGTCTGTATATGTGTACTGCTTCGTATAGTTTTAGAGTGGAGATGATTTTTGTATTTAGCAAACTGTTGAAGGGGACTCCAAATGGAACATTTAGCGTTTCTAATTAGGTGATTAACCAAAACGGTTTTGCTTAAATAATTGAACTAATTGAATGGAAATTATGCTTGTTCCTATCTATGCTACAAAAATAATTTGATTGAATATTAAAAACATAAAAAAACATAAATGAGCAGTTTAAGAAGCTGAACTTAAACTGAAACGCATCTGTGTCATTTCCACTTAAAAACCTACCTTCTCGAATGACTCAAATATTTGCACTTCCCAAAACCGATACGTAATATGAACAAAAAGCATTACGACTTGATTTGAACAAAATGGAGGAATTGGAAAAAGACATACATGCTCACTTTAATTGGTTACGCAAATGTTGTCTGTGAGATTATTATATCCAGAAAATACTAATTTCGCTTTGTCAAACGAAACTGCGAGCATAGAGGTTCCTAATTTCCGTGTAAAAGAGAAGTTCTGTTCCACAAGGGACACCCCTCCGGTAAAACTTCATCAGGCAAAAGCCGCGCTATTCGTATATGCTTGTAAGCAACAGAGCGAGTGGGGCCTCAGGAATCCTCTGCAGGTTCGGAGACGTCCGAGACCACAAACACGCCTCTCTGTGAGGTGGTATAATTAAGACCCTTGACGTAGGTCACGATTCTCGAAATTCCGCTTTTTACCCCCCTCGCCTTGAATGCAAATGGAACAAAACGCGCGCGTGCGGACCCACAGACGCTCCGTGCTGACCTTTGACGCCTTTATTGGATTATCCTGGGAAAACAGCGAACGCAGGTGCAGATAAGCCTCTTGTCGAGGGGGAAGAGTCAACAGCCGCCCGTGTATCGCACCGTTTGGAACCTTTAAGGAAACGGCTTATCTCGATTATCGATCCCGACATTGCTGACTGCGGATGCATTATTGGTCCCGAGCTGGATTTTGTTTTTAAGACCTCCGGGAGTGCAGAATAGATGTATCCGAGGACGAGACCAGTGCACCCCCATAATGCGTTGGGAAGTTGGAAAACATATTTGTTTGTCTTGCTTCTTTTAGGGACTTTTAACATTATTTTATGCATCTGTCGTGTTGCGTTGGGGAATGGGATTACAACTAAGAACATCAGTTCTAATGCTCGTAAAATATGGATTAAGATCGATGTTATGTTATAACCACGTCGATGCACTTTAATCAATAAAAGTGATTAAGCCAGTCAAATATTAACTTTAGTGTACGMTACAGCTCTAGAACCCTACCTAGAAGCTTGACGCTTCGATTGGTTATAAGACCCAAAAGTTTGTGCATTCCCACCAAGCACAATTGTATCTGTTCTGTACTTGTATGCAAATACAATAACTAAATTCCTGCACACAAAAACACAGCTCGCAAATAAAACATATATGTATTTTTTAAAATTGCAATAAAGTCGTTCATTATAATCCCCTTGCACATTCAAAACACTTTGCCGTTGCTTCGGCAGTAATGTAATGTCGTTAACTACGACATCTTTGTCAAGATGTTTCAGCAGTTGGAACTCATTTGCTGTTGCAGGGCTTTTATATTTCCAAGTCAATAAATCGGACTTCACGAAATTCTCCTTTTTGTTTGTCCATGCGGTCCTCTTCCATTATTGTAGCCGCAATGGCAGCATAAGTGTTATCGGTAGCAGTATGAGGTCTTCAACTTATGTGGTCATCTTTAACACTAGTTCAACGCTCTGGAACGCTTACTTGATCAAGTTACTGTTGAACCATCCACACACGACTCCTGGCAAGCTTGTTGTAACGCACCCTCAACTTCGGCAACCGTTTTTTCGCGCAGTGTTTGAATTTTTATATACGCACATTAATCCACATAAACATTGAAATATCTGCACTCTATAATCATCACTTAGCTATATATTATATATTMTATAGCTAAGTGATGTCTCAATGATAGACCTTTATAATTTGACAGCATTTATGTTTTCACCATCGCCAGTTCAGCGCCACCTTGATATGTACCGGAATTATGGCATGACCCTCGTAGTTTAATAAATTCAAAACGTGCAAAGTTAACAACGAAATCCATATATTAGTCGAAAATTGGGTCATAAGCTAGCTGCAGCTCTTCCACTATTCACTTTCAATTTCTCAATATTCAGGAAAACGTACCTGGCGATTAACTATATCACAAAAGCGGAGCTTCAGAAATAGTGGAGGTATTTGGCCGTAAAGAATACCAAGCTAGGTTTTCCTGTAGTAAAGACAAAGCCGCAGAGTTCACTGTCTAACATATTTTACCGGATATTACAAAAAGGGAAGTGGAACTAACCTTTGGAATTGTGAAGCTAGCTGGAGTTATCCCAAAAGAATACAGGAACTAACTAAAAGGATTCGAATAAAATTGCGTATTATGTTAGTGCCACCTTAGAGGACTCAGTATTGTAGTACGCACCAAGATGTTGACCGATAAACGCATCTTCGTATCCATGACTGCCGGTGCATCACTATTCAGGAGCTGATGCTCGGAGAAAAGTTCTACGCCTTACTGCTTCAGATTCACTCTATTTTTGGTATATTGCAACTAGTATTACTCTCCTAATTTCTAGAACGATTGCCTCGAGTAAATGAAAATTTAAATAAGTCAAACAAATCTGTTATGCTTCAGTAAATTGAGAAAGTTTTTAGTAGCTGTTGTTAGGTTCTTACCAAATTCTTGCAACTAACCGATGTGTTCATTGATTGTTTGTTTGAGCCAGCGTACGGTAAGCATTTCTACCGCTCCCCTATAAACTGTTGGACCGGCTGTCTACGCTCTGTTGAAGGAGTTACAGGCTTGTTGCTAGTGTCTGTTAAGGGATGCGAAAGAATGGTAAGGTGTACTCAATCAGTGAATGCTTTCTTCAGATGTTTCTGTGTTAAGTCAATAGGCTTAGCTCGTATGAACTGTTGTCTTGAGTTGTGTACAGATTTACGATATCTTTACTTATATTTCCTGGTCTTTTGCGAGTGGCAGTTATGATTCCGTTGTGTTGCTTAGGTTGCTCTTACGTGATGGTGTCGACGCTCCTTTAGGTGATTTCGTATGTGTTTATTCCGTTTGATTAAATGGGGTGACTTTGTTCTACGCGATATTTGTGTCCTGTGTGCATTAGTTTTCTTATATTCTATGCCGCTATCCCGATATTCTGTGGCTGGGCTTGTTTCCATGCCCTCCTGGTTTGTGTATAATACTGTCACGCTATCGTAGTGGTTTGTTACTTCTCCTTGAAGTCTGTAGATAACGTTTATTTGTTCCTCCCTGCCTCTTCACTGGAATGTCTCCCTATTCCATCTGGACTAATATTTTCTCGTGTAGCTTTGTACTCTTGCCGCTATGATTTCGTCTGTTCCTCAGAAGCCATCTTGTTTGAGGTCGTTTAAGAGTGCCAGGAATCTGTTTACCCTTATCATTGTATTTTGGTAGTAGTTCTTGAATAGTTCTTTCTAAGCTATTTTTGTACAATATGCTTTATCTAATGTGATTTACAGCTTTTTATCTTATTTAATTTGTAGGTTTTTTGTGTTCTTGCTGTGTAATATTCTGCACGTATATTTGGTCTGCCAGTGTGCAGTTCCATCTCCCGGGATTTCTTATATACACCGTTTTAAGCATTTTTGCTTTTTCTTAAATTTATCTTGTCCTATTTGCTTGCGTTGACTTCTTGTTGCTTTGACTGCAACAACAAAAAAATTGCCCTATCTTTGTTGTGTTTATTTTTACCATGCTGATTTTGATTACACAGGTAAAAAGCTATTGCTAATCACGCACAAGCGTAATTATCGTAGTCAACGATTTTGCTACTTCTCACAAAATCAWCCACCTGTTGAMTCACACAAAACCGTGCAACATTCACTAGGTATATAGTTTGGTGGTTTACTTTTCATACAAATAGAAGTGTAAAACTCAGAGGACAGCTCGGTTGCGTGCGTTCATTAAGACGGTCGACACCGAACTCTGGTTGAAGGTCAAGAAAGCGCTGGATTAAAATCCGCTATTTGAATAATTTTATTTTCAATAGGTCCGTATTGCTGAACTTGTTTAGCGGCTTGCTCAATCTGAGAAAGCAGTTTACAGAAACCTTAGCGGTCGTGACTTATCTGAAAAATGCTTAAATTACAGCCTGGATTGGTTCCTTTAAGCACACTTCAATCTCTTGCGAGTAATGATTGGACGATGACTTAATGTAAAGCTCGGATCCATTGGGTGCTTCTTATGCTAACTACTCGCATTATATCAATCACTTGTTTCTAGTTGGCCATGCCTGACCGATAAATTGATTTACTACGCTTGAGCGACGGACAGACCTGACTGTTGATGGCTTTGGTGGAATCTGCCATACGTACTGAAGATTGAGCATTACCCCAACATCGAAAACCGTACCCTTTTGGTATGTAAAGTTGTTATTTTCCATCCTTTCTATTACTAGCTACCTAGTGGGGTATAGAGATGCGAATTGTAGTTCTTTTGGGTGAACTAGTTCATTAGTTCATCTAGTACACGTCTTAAACGCAACGTAAACGTAATACCTATGAACCTGAACTACCAGATTCCTGCTTCTTCCGTTGTACTAGTTCGTTCAGGAGCTACACACCTCTATTCGGATGTAAAATCCGCCTATACCTGTATCAGCCTCTTCTTATAGTATCAGCCTTCTTCTGAGTGTAGTCGTTTAGAGTCTAAAAGAAGCGAAAATATTCTAAAACTTTCAAAATACTTTCTTTGTTCCTGACAACCTCAGTGGATCCCATTTCTTGTGCTTCATATGTTTGAGATATTGTTAGACATAAATTTCAAAATTTTGAATTTTTTCCAAAATTTATGAGATTTTGCAAGCAATAAGTCAGTCATTAAAAGCTATCAGTGTATGTTTCGTGGCAGTACTATTAAACAGTGCTTTGCGTTACGCGGGTCAGCTTATTAGTGAGTGATAAAAACGGTTGTTTTCATATTGATAACTCTATTCTCTTTATTATGATATTAATATAGCAATATAACATTAAAAAAGCAGTCCTGAAGATCTTTTCGCATTCTTATGGAACGTAATACCAAAATGAGGCCAACTGCATGGCTACAGCTAGATGCATACACTAAAGGCTGATGACTGATTTTTTGCTTGCAAAATCTAAAAATTTTGAGTTTAAAAAGTCAAAATTTTGAGATTTGTATCTAAAATTTGATTTATATGTGGCACCATGCGCCGCCGTACCCTTCCAATCATTTTTTAATTAATAATTATTCTTTCGAGTACATCGTAAAATACCGGTTCCTCGGTTAACTACTATGGTACTAGCCACGTATGGAACTTCGCCACCCCTTATCCGCCTGTTGTTCCAAAACAGTTAATTTTTTCTAAGTTCCAGGCGTCTGGGAAGTTTCCCAATCCGCGGGCTACGTGCAAAACAGCGAGCAAGGTTGGCGATGCAACGTGCCCGTCGGTGGGGTAATTGGATTTCGCACGGCTTCACAAACGAAACCGAATCGTCGACTACACGGGACGACGACGACGCCGCGCAGATTTCGACGCCCGATCAGTCATGCGAGTTCCCCAGGCGGTCTTTAAAACAGAATTTGGCTCGCGACCGCCAAATAATGCATGTGCGGATAAGTGCCGAAGCCGAAATCGATATGAGATGTGTAAGCTCGCGCTTTCAGGGGAAAACCGGTAGAAGCAATAGGTGCACCAACGTTTCGACAAGTGTTATGTTTACACTAAGCCTGAAGTCTAGCAAATCCCTTATTTCAAGGTTCACAGCCAACGTCACGAAATACGTATTCGTAATTATTTAACTGGTTTTGCAAAATACTTCTTTGGTATTTTTTACTTGCTTTGCTGTTTGCTTCTTCTTTATAGGAAGAAGTGTTGCCTATGTACCTTATTAGTTTAACTAGGTATGCTCCAAGTTACGTAGGTGCTATAAATTTACCCTTTTTATCTTAATATTTGCTACTGTTTCATTCAAGAATTTTCTACGATTATCTGCCGCTGGGATAACCTGTTACTTTATTATCTTTAGCATTAGCATCAGGTTACTGCATAAAATGATTACTGAATACATTAGCATACGCATGATGGGGGTGGGGGTCCGGGTTAGAACTCCCTTCCAAGACCCATGACAAGGCCCCTGAAGACAAACCGCAATTTCTAATTTCGGGACAAACAACTAAGATAATAAACGACAAAAAAAAGTTGATATAAAAATATATGTTTCAGTTAAGGCTTGTAGTTGTCAACCCCCCACCCAAGTTTTCTGGGCACGCCACTGACTGAATATAAGCTCTCACGGCCGGAGCGTGTAGACATAATTGCTTCCGGGTTAGTTGGGCATGATTGTTGCGATATCTTTTCTCCTAACGTTTCACTGACTGCCATTTCTTCAGAGCTGAGTGTATAGTGAGGGACGTACCTATAAAGTCAGCTCTGAAGATGCTTACCGCAGCAGTGGACGAAACGTCAGTGAAGACAAATCGCCACGCCAACAGTCAACGAACCCGTAATCATTTGCTGTTACTGAACGTTTTGACTTATTTTCTTTTTATTTAAAGGCGTATTATACATATTTGATGAATAACTTTGTCAGTTGCGTCCTTGAAATCTTGAAACGCAACGGTATCTGATTCTTTGAAATGTTTCTCACTAATAGTGCAAGAATATTGCCTACCCGATACCGGGTTACAATATGCATCACAAACTGCTTTAATCAACTTTTCGCGAGCTGTTTTGTCATTTTAGCGTTTGAAAAACAGCATAAATCATTTCCTTAGCGCATTATGGAATTTTGTACTTTACATTCTACGCATGCTCCTTTACCGAAGTACATACCACTTCCACTAGACACTGCTTCTACTGCGTGCCCGCTTGCCCATAGTACTTATTGGCACCACTAGATGGCATTGCCTATTAGGATAAATTCATAGAATGTACTCCAAAACAAAAGAACGTCAAAAATCGCGTAGAATACGTAAATATATTGGTACATGGTGTTCTTACGATAAGACACAACCCAATCATGACATGGTTATTTTTTGGAGACCTTTCTGTGTTAAACTGCAATATTAAACATTCTCACTCACCGATGCATACGTTTACATCTTTTTTTGCTATTATAATTCATATTCTCATCATAGCACATTGAAAACGTCTGTAACCCGCTTTAATTAAACTCAAAACTTTGAAGAAAAAAAAACAGAATATACGTTTTCAATAACATAATTAATTTGAGCACTATTACAGCACTGGCTTTGAGATGGAACTCCAAGAAAAGCAAAATGTATGATAATTGCCGCATTTAAAATCAAAATACTAAAGCAATATATAATGTACATACGAAATTCAAGCATTAACGAATACTGAGTTGGCTCAGTATCGGTATTAGTACGTATATTAACGTTACGGAGGTGCACGCGAAGGGATAGGAGAAATTTTTGTAGTAACTTAATAATAAAGTAAGTAATCATAACAATAATAGTCTATTTACAGTGCATATGAATTTATAATACTTACATGCACTAATTACGTGCAAAATATTAGGCACGACCGAAACGCTGTAGTTTCGTCAACACAAATGTCGACAAAAACTCCATGAAAAAATTTTGCAAACATACGAAATTTTATACATATACGAAACCGAGAGGGTCATAGTTATATATTTGTTTGTTTGTAGTTGTGGGATCTAGAATGTAAACCACACGTGTTTTTTAAACAGTATCTGAGAATACCGTGTACCTTTATAATTATTGTAATGCAGAACACCACTGAGGAAGGCGCAAAAGGCTGCCGAAGCGTCTGAAAAAACGAACGAGCTACAACATCATATGGTCGTTTTTATCAAAAGAGGTACCAGTTCTTTCAACTAAAAACAAATAAAATGCCATGGGAACCTGCTGTCAAGTTAGCGTATGCAGGTGCATGCCAACTTGGCAGAATACAGTTCACTTCCTTTAGGAAGTAGTACCCATTAGGGCAGCTAGGTGGCTTTGTTATAATGTCAGCGTAATGCTGACAGATGGCATTGCCATCTAACTTTCTACTAACATTATAGCAAACCCTTTAGTATCTAGGCAAAACAAGTTCTATGCCATGCTGTCTGCACTTAGACCTAAACTACACTGACGAGCTGTAAAAACAGCGAAACAGATCTGTCTATAATTGGTTGCAGTGCAGACAGCATAGCATAGACATGAATTTTAACAAACAAATAAATTAGTTATGGTTATAAGTGTTCATTAGATAGTAAACCATTTTGTAAGCTTTAAATATAGGTACAAAGGAACGGAGTTTTATAGGTTGTACAATAAAGAAAAACGAACATTTTGAATAGCTGTCTATATGTGAATCGATATCGAAAGTATATCCTTTGAGTAAATGTTGATGTTATGAATTATTCATTCAAAATTTGATTTTATTGTATAGATAGAATGAGATAATTTCTTTCAGTCCGACATGTTCAGCGACAGATTTTCTGGAACATTTCCAGTTCAAACACTAAGGACTTAATTAGCAAAACTAAACACAAAAAATCATGACTTCAAGGATGTATCTTGTTTAAAGTTTAGAAAATGACGAACATTACACATTACATACATACATCCAACTGTGGAATTTTATGTGACTCAAAACGTACGTACTTTATTATCCAGTAACTATCCTGAATTTGCACAACTTAAATTTTTAAACACTACTATTAACGTTTATATCAAGGTGGGCAAATGTGACGAATTTAGCGCGACGAACTACCATTTTAGATTTAAGTGGACTGGTACAAATGCAAGATTAAATTGCTTATGGAGTTCCTTTTATTCCGCAAGGGATGCAAATGATTTCGGTTACAAAATATAGAAACTGAGGTACTCATAAAGAGTTACAAAGTATTAAGTGTAATGTTCAATTAGTAAAATTTCACGTAAAAAAATGCAGTAACAAATATATAATGACAGATTTTCATGGCACTAATACTACTTGTCTGAAAAAAATATTAGAGACAAGATAATAAAAATCGCGAATAAATGATACCAGTTGCGCGCTTCACTGTATCAGCATTTTCAATTTTAATAGGGCTTTATTATTGTCTTTTAGGCAAATAATGAACAACAAATATAAGAATTTTCACTGGGTTTGATAATTACTATATATATTGAAYAGCATCCATGGCACTTGGATACACATTTTGAATAATACTTAAAACTGATTCCCGTTCTGCAAATTGCTATACACGGTATCCAGTATCCGATGGCAAATTATTGTAGCTTTGTACTTTATACCGTTTGACATGGACCCTGTAATGGCGCAAACACCGTAAGCTCTAAAGTATACCATGTCGGTGTCAGGTATAATACCTGGTATTTCATTGTGCTGTACTTAATGCCTTTTGATAATGAATGGCTAAACAGATTCACTCGGATACCAACAGGAATAACCCTCTCACCGCCATTGCAAATAATTAACATGCAAAAGTGTTGTCAGTAACCTTCAAAATTGTATAAATACTTGTATCGTCCTTGTACTTTTTGGTATTCTTATGATTTTGTATTAGCATATATGTGTAGTGTTCGGTCCATGGAGTAGTTCTTTATATAGCAACATATCAAAATTCCACCAACGCGATGCAATAATATTTACAGATATAAGGTAAAAGGTTTCAGCATGAACGATTTTCTTTTCCAAAAACGGCCAAAAACTTGGAGGATCTATTTCATTCACCAAGTCAATACTGAAATCAATAAGTTTATTACAATAAAAATATGACATTTTTAAATTATTGGCAGTATGTAGTTCTGGATTAGTACAGCAAGAAAAATATGCATTTTATTCATGTTAAAAAGAATAAGAAGTGTTTTTTTAGAATTTTTATTTTAAGTTTGTTTGCATTTATCACAAAGGTTAGCCAAATTTTATAATGTTTAAAGCCAATGACCTGTTCTACCTGTTCTAGGTATTCGAGTTCCTTACTAAAATCCTTGAAATCCATCTACCGCCTCTGTTTCATCATTTAATCACTACATTATTATAAAACAAAGTCCTCCCCCGCGTCTGATTTTTATTTTTATATATTATTTTTATGCAGTTGGCACCAATAGATAAGAGTGATTTATGAAGAAGGTTTAAGTATATAATTTGTCAAGGTTTATGTAAATTGGTTGAAATATAACGGTAATTGATGAAAGAGTCGGAAAAAGTCAAGCCTCTTGGGAGCTTTCATCGAAAGCGCTGCCTAATCCCCTTGAGATATAACAAAATAATGCATTGTGGGATATACAAAAAAGTGTGGGGTGGCATATATCCCATTCCATCTAAAAAATGATCACGTACAATGCTATAATTGTAAAGCTATCTATACGGATACACAGTATTAATCAACTTAAATACGTTAGTTACCTTAAGCATTTCATGTACCTAACTTAGTATAATCTTTTGCACCATATGATTTAAATCTTAGGAGTTATCGCAAAAAATTAACGTGCGCGAAAATAAATTCAAGCGCGCATTTCACACCGATGACGGGACTCTCCGCGGCTTCCGTTCTCGCTCATTGTTTCTATATAAGCGGAGGGATAACGCGCGCATACTACTCTTAAAAAAAGAATTTTGGAGCGAATGGAGGTGACGACCGGAAGGTATTCGTGGTAGGCATAATACGCATAATGAACTAGCTTTATAAAAAGGTCGCATTATTGAGATGAATAAGGCAAGTTTCAGTTTAGGAGAAATAACCGGAAAACTCGAAATAACCCTGAATAAAATGCGAGTATGAAGAAGATGGCCTGAAGAGAATGACCACTGACGATGGAGGCATTCTAGTCGGCCTCAAATTATTCAAGATGATCAAGGACGGCACCTAAAACTGCCGCAATAATTTCTGGTAAGTTCTGGTTTCACACCGTTTAATTTATGACGGAAATGTTCTTGCCATGGACTTTCATGCATACGTGCTTTGTAGGTGCAAGTACCGACTACGCTGCACAAAGCCCGCCGCGCCGTTGTCAAGCCATACTGAACTGTTGAATGTTGATCTACTCCAGTCTTGAGTCCAGATTTTGTTTAAAACCTCATGATGGACATAAATGTCAGACGGTTTCGTGTTTTCGGTTGTGTGTTGTCGCCGTAGAACGTTACACAGCTAGCATCATAGCAATCAGGTAGAAAGTTATGTCTTGCAAATAGGTCTGCCCTGATGCGTAGTTTAATAACTTAACAGTATATCGCCAGTGCTATTGCTATATCGTACATTGAGAATACCCCAAACCCCCATTCTCAACAAAATAACGCTAGATCGCCAAACCATTGACTTTTTAAAAGATATTGGAAAAAAGTTTTGGAGTGACTTTCAAAATGCTCAGGGGTATCGCCAATAGAATATGTGTGGGATAGCTTCGGCAAACTGCTTCAGCATTTGCCACAATCACCAGGGGTGGTGAATATATGTTCAACAGGCCTGGCACCAGCTTACCACAAGAAGACATCGACCACTTGATTCTGTCTATGCCTCACCTAATCGGACAGCGCTGTGGTAACCGCGGGAGAGCACCACATAGTTTTTTGACCTGAGTCAAATTTTAATCGCTTGCTGTGACATCTATAACATCTTTTCCTTGGAAACAACTTTTTATTCTGTTATAGCAGGGTGCTTAAAACACAACAAACGAGTTTGCAGGATGTGATTTAGCTAAATACATAATTTTTTAAAATAAAATTGAACAATGAAAAGTTTACGGATGTAATCCTGTACGATTTTCTAATATTATTAATATATACGAAGGTAGGATGTTAGCGAGAAACATTACCTCACATAATATTTAACTCTTCAACTAGCAAATATTTATTAGTGTGAGCTTGCTTCGACATAACTAATGATCTATGTAACCAGTTTACTCATATCTGCCGCCCTCTGCGAAACCAGTCAAACATCAATGAACATTTAATGGGCGTCGCAATTAATTACACATTCAATGGGATATGATGAATGCCATCGCATGCCCCATTTGATACTTGTTATGCAAATTTTTCACACATTGGGTTCATCACGAGCATGTATTCGGTGGTTAATACGGTCGATTAAAAAATGTTGAAAGGATTTATTAGACGTGCGCATAGGATAATAGAGAAATTAATTTTTGTTTGAGTTGAGCCAAAGGTACTTTCACTACATATATGTCATAAAATATGGATTAGAGGTTATAAATTCAAAATTCACAAGTAAATTACATTTTTGTTATAACCGCAGGAAGTAAATGCACTCTAGCGAAAAGTGGCATATCTTCAGTAAATGTGGACAAAACTTTTTATTAGACAAGCAAAAATGCTTTTGTTACTACCATGGAACATGTCATAAATTTTAACCACTTGTAGAATTCACTAAACGCAGTAATTTTTTATTAACCATTTTATTTTTTAAAACTATAAAACGTTTTCCTATAAAATTTTGTACACCCCTATGACAGCCAAGCAACGAACGCGTCACTGATACAGCGACTAAACAAAAACGCATAAAGAAGAAATTGATTTTCACTTGAGACAAAAAATATTGTCTTTTTAATATTATTTGTAAACAATCATCACACCGTAATATTGAATGCATATTTTATAAAAATACTGCAATAAATTGTTGCAAAAGTAATAATGGCAAAAAACTTACCAACGTCCGCATTTTTTCTATTATTTTAACACCTAAAGGAATCCACAAGATTCAAATATAATTCTTTAAAGAAATGCCAAATTGTTGTTATTAGGTTAATAAGTCAATCGTTATAATAAGTGTTCAAAATGATCGCTAGTATTTTCTAAACAAATTTGAAGATATCGAAAATATTATTTTCACTCTGTCTAACATCACTGGTTTGGTCGTTGCACACACTTTTAGCGAGAATTGCTGCTGGAAAGTGTAATACAGTTTCACAGGGTAAACTTGCGAAACCAAAAGGTCTCTGGGAGTGAGAGTGAGTGCCATTTTGTCTCCATTGGGATTATAGCTGATCTGAAGCGAAAGAGAAAGAGCTGAAGAGAGCAAACAAATCGAAACAGCTGTCCTCGGATTGGACACACATTTGTTATCAACTTAACAGCACTGATTATTTTGTTTCTTGTTTATCTTAGCAATGAAATAAAAGGTGAAATATGTCATTTTTATAGTTATCCTCACAATTACTTACGTAACCTTTATCTGTAATGCATTAATTTTTAGCTATAGCATAGAGTTTATGATTCCTTTCTTTGACAAAATCTCTGTTTGAAGAATCACATTCTTATATATAGTCAGTACTATACTTTCTCAAGTGGATAGCTCTTCTTCACATCTTGATCAGCGATCTGCAGATTGTGTGGGACATGTTTGCTCTTCCTTTCATGTTTTGACATACCATTTCTATATATTTAGTGTGGCTGTCTGACAAGTTGCTGAACATATGTTTGATACAGATATACTTTATATACTTTAATATGAACTGATATATACTTCCTGCGATTTATTAATAAATTTTTATTATATTATTTTTGCGTTAATTGCGCGTACGCTCGAATGCTGCAATTCTTTTCTCTTTCGAACATTTATATTTCAAGCTGTAAATCGAATCAACCTTTTCGACTGATTTGCCATCTAATCGTGAAATGTATCAAATCGTGTAAGACCACACTTGAGGACTTATTTCTTCTCCTGCGGCCTATGAAGTCGTTTCAATCTCCTTGTCGGTTTCTTTTTTAGTCAATTTCCTGCACAAAAAAGGGAGCGGTACGCAAACACCTGGATGTGCGCGGGTGGTATTGCGATTTAGACTGTTCATACTTTGAATAAAAAATTTAGTCATTGTCGTTATTGTTATGTTAAATGGTTCGTCTATTGTTGCGTTATGGGAGTTTCAGATTTATTTAAATTTATGCGAATGTGGGACGTGACCGTAGCAAGGCACACATGTCGAGAAAAAGTCTTTTAAAGAACATAACACTCCCAGATATTTCGGTAACGGATGCTGGCATGATGACATTGCATGTGATTTGTAGCTAAGCTCGTTTGCGATTTCGTTTTGTTAAGCTTCTTAAAGTTGTCCTTGAATTTTGTATAGTCTGCTTGCTGTGGCGTTGATTTTCAGCGTACTGGATGAGCGCACGTGGAGTAGCATTTGGTGACCTTCAAAAAAGAGCTTGTTACAGAGGGCTGTAAAACCAGTTCCGTATATCACCTGACGAAATTTGTCACAAACCTTTAACTTTAACGCATAAAGGGTGCGCTTTCTAAAGGAAAACCGAGAGGAAATCGATTCATAGTTCCAGGAAAAAATCCTGAAACTGGATTTTCATTATTGCTCGACGGTATTTATGTGGTGCGCTTTTGGCTGGCATAGCGTGAAATGTGAAAACCCCCCATTGCTAAAAAGTTAATCCAACCCGTTCGTAGAAAAATTAGTTTGAAGACCTCGTCTGACATTATTAAGAAGTGAAGTTCTCTAACAAGCCGGGCGCAAAGAGTGCGTTAACACTGGTAAGCTGGATACGTTAGTTACTTTGGAACTTTTAATGGAGCTCACAAAAAGTCGGTAATGTTACTATTTTCCGCAGCTCCAAGAAGTTGTTGTTGCCACAAAGCTTTTCGACTGCGCTTTGTTTCAAATTAAAGCGTCAAACTCACATAACACCTAGAAAGCTGTACACACTCGAATGTCTCGTAAGTATATAGTGCACGTTTACTACTAACCCAGCAAGTTACCGTGTTTGAATAATAACTGGTTTTACGACTAAGGTGGAATGGAAACAACTCACAGTAAACTTAATGCAAATTTGATTTCTCCGTTTATTTGCTATATCCTTGAAATAGGTTAAGTTAAATCTACTCATAGTGTGCGTATAAATAAGCCTTACTTCTGTTACTACTTGACCTGCTTTTATTTGAAAAATCAATATGATAATGATCCTCTTAAACGCGATATGGAATGTGAGTTGCAGCAAGTACCAAATACGCTAATTCAATTTGGCACATACGAGGATTGTTCATTAATTACAGTCCCTAACACAGTTGGCGTTGAAAATCTAATGCTGTTCGAAAACCTATTGTTTTACATTAGTTCATGCTAATTAGCACAAGCCTTATATTAAATGATGAGTAGGTAAGTCATGATTTTATCAAAAGAGCAATCTTGAACACTTTTGATAATGGCATCTGCTTATTGCCGCAAGAAATTTAATAAAATTACTAAAGTTCTCCATGTTTTGGGCAACAGTTGATTAAAAAATAAAACAACTGAATGGTAGGACTCAAAAAACTTTATTAACGTGCTACCAGTTTCGGGGTTTTCAATACCCCATCATGAGACACATAAAGTCATATTCCAACAAAAGCATTAATATAAATCACAAGCATCAAATTAATGTTTTGGGGGACTAATTAATAATATTAGAAACACGATACAACAATGCAACAAATAACACGCTAAAATAGAAATACGTGACATGAAAGCAATCTGACATCGTTAATAAAGTTTTTGGGTCTTGGCCTTTAGTTTAGTAATGTACAAAAATAAGGTAACAGGTTAACAGCTTGGTAATGAAATTTTTTTCGCTAGTCTTCAAACTTCGAAGAAGGTCCTGTAAACATGCACCAGATTCAGGAACAAAAAGAATTGTGGCCATCAAGGAAAATATTAATTTAGTCTATTACATGGTGTTGACTGATAAATATGTGACCAAACAATTACATTCGAGTAACAAGAGGCGTGTGGGATTTCTACTGGAAACGTTGAAAAACTTCTGCGTAAGGAACTAGGTTTCAAAAAGGTCACGCCACGTTTGTAGACTAAGTAGAAAAATAATTAGTTTAGCTTTTCTCATGTGCATGCTTCTATGTAAAAGACAAAAAGAAAATAAGACAATAAGCGTTCGACATTTCGTCCTCCAAAAATTGATTGAAAAAATTCTACTTCAGCCTATCTGCAGCTCTATTGACTCGCCCACTCATATAATATTTCCACGCTTTTTTTTAATCTCCTGGAGAACTGAGAACTACACGAGGAAAGCATTTTCACATATTCTCAATTCCAAGCACTTTTTAAGTATTCTGTAAGAGCTCATCCTCAACGCAAAAGATATTCTAGTCAGTCGGTTCCAATTCCAGTAGATAGCATGCTGATGGAACTTTGAATACATAGTCTTGTAATAATGAATAGTGGAGTTTTTTGGAAGTTATTAAATAATAATAAAACACTTGTTTAATCCTACTTCCAAACTTTTATTTTTGGCAAAGCAAACAAGTGTTTTATTATTACATAGTCTTGTAATCATCAGATCTTAAACATATTACCAAAAACCTATCCCAAATCCAAAGCTGCTTTGGAACCTTTGAATTATAGACCAACCGCATTACTTCCTTACTATCAACGTGTCATAGATAGAATGGCAAAATTTATGTACCACTATTGTGTAATTTGTAATATATGTATACACTTAACTATAAGAGTGGAACATCACTATAGCGACCGTAACATTGATAATAGTAATGTAAACATAAGTACATAACACTAGGAATGTGAATTAAACTTTTACCATTTTATGCAGTTGTTCGATTTCTTTGTCTTGTTCAGCTTTGTTTAGCTTGCTGGAGCTCTAGATGGGGTGATGATCTAGGGGATTATTCTTAAATGTGTGCATTTTTTATATATTATAGATTAGAGATTATTTACGGCCGTGGGCTTATTTCCATGGATTCCTGGTCTCTAGACAAAACTATCGCAATCTCGCAGTGGTTCCTTTTACTCCTTCTTTCTGGTGTTGCCTCTAAGATTTGTTCTCTCCAACTGAAGTTTTTTTGTTTCAAGTCCTTTATGAGCGCTGGGATTCTTCTGAGTTGTATTTTGATCCTAGACCTTGTACAGTTTCTTCCAAGCTACTGCCTAACTTCCACATGTTTTGTCTGGTGTGATATTCCTCGCCTGGTTTATGTGTTTTTGCTGGACAATGTTCCCCCATATATCTGTTTCATGAGCCAATGTGCTGCGTAGACTGTTTCTGCACCACAATTTTGTGACTTCTTGTATACACTTGGCTAGATGCATTGAACTACTTCACTGTAAGGACGATAACAATAACAACCACAACWCGAGCACAAGGATGCAACACTAAAACACATTATTAACGAAACTTTTACGTGTGAACTGTGATTTTCTCATTTATTGTGTCTACTGTAGCGGCCATTATTTCTTCTCCACAGAATCATTCTCTTTCTAGGTCATTTAGAAGTAACAAGATTCCTTCTCGTTCTCCTGGACCAGACAGATTCTTCTATACATAAATTAATTATATATGCTAAAGGCATTGCAACTGAATCTGACATTGCTTTCAATGACTTAGCATTTATACCATCGACACCCCTACTTTTAACTTTCATATCTGCTATTATTTTCTTGACTTCATGCTGATCTGTTGGATTAATGAAAACCGAATTCATAGTTTTGTTACATAGTTGTGCCTGACTTAATTGAATCACTTAACCTGCTACCAACACTAAAGAAATATGCATTCATACTATTAGCAATATCAACTGGGTTATCAATTTTCTGGTTATGCTCAAAAATAAAAATTATTTTATTGGAATCCTTTATCTGTTTGTTACTAATTTTGGAGTTCAGAAAACTCCAAAGCTGCTTGGGATGGATGCTTGTGGCTTATATTAAAAAGTACTGCTTCAAAGTAGATTATTTCCGATCGGTGAATCATAAAATACTATACGCCGTATTGTTTGGCTTGTGTTAGGCATTAGCGCCTTGACAACTGCATTATTTTGCAAATCGTGTTTTCAAATCGCGTCCATTCTTGCTTGTATGAACACTATCGATCCTTTTAACACGCGTGTCCCATATTCAGACCATTGTTGCAAATAACTTGAATAGCATTATGGAAGTTATACATGCACTTAAACGATGATAAAGTGTAATTTATTCTAAAACGTGTGCCAGTTTCAGACCGACAAGCCCTGCGGCCTCCAACTTTATAGGCTCTTGCTTTTCCAAGTATCGTTCCGCGTTATTTTGCGCATTAACTATGGGATAGAATGCGAATTGCCATTTATAATTGGTTTGATTGGTATGACAACAGAAAAAAACTGTCGTGTCAAATCCAGGGAGCGAGCGGGGTGTTAGAGGTGTCGCGAAATCCATTCCATATTTCTGGGTACCTCATAGGGTTGTTACGGAACCGAAGTCGGAGTCGAAGTTTTTAAATTCCGTTTCTTTGGAGTCGGAACCGTAACCGGAATCGGAGACGGAGGCATAAGGGAAATGTGTGAAAGAAGCCGTCACCGTTGTCCCTTGACCGCCGATTTAAACTGTCGGAACCGAAGTCCAAAACGGCGGTGTAATACCAATCGCAGGTTCCTACTTTTCGGTATCGGAGTCGAACCTCCGTAACATCCCTGGTACCTGGTACATACCTAATATTCTTAAGAAAAGGGAAGAGAAGGTCTTGGTGACATTAACCAACATGTTGAACTACGAGATTTTGTACTTAATAAAAAAAATTGACAGATGATATCGTCGAGCCATGTATTAATATGGAAAAAAACGTTTCGTGAAGATTCTTTGAACTAACCGCGACATACGTTACCAACACATCAGTGTCTACTCGCTTATTTCCTTAAAAACGTTCTCTTTGTTCATTGCGACTTATATCTAGATAATCGATCATTAAAATCAAATTCAAATCTGCTCTCTTAGTTATTTGAAGCAGACGGGCTGTTTCTCTTCATGAAAATTTGACGTGTGTATAAAAATGAAAAAGAAATTAAGAGAAAGGGAATTAACAATCTGGTAAAGACAGGGGTAATAAGGAAACAGCACCAAATACAATGCAACACTCAGAATAATTCACACAGACAACTGATATCGCCGGTTGGTCAGATTAGCTCGTGTGATGCTTTATCGACTGGGTTCGATATTAGTTTGTTGTAAATGAGACTTTCAAGCGTTTTTATGTTGAAACCCCAATAAACAATTTAAAATGGAATGGCCGATTTTCTAAACGCAAAAATGGCTTTCATATAAAGTGTAACATAACACCAGTTACTATTTAAAGTTTTAAGTTGGTAGTGTCCGTGGCGTCAGTTTTAATTATGAGATAAACCATATCGGCTTTAAACGTCTTACCCTGATTTTAACAGAAATTTTTTTAAACTTAACGTGTTAGAAAGTTCAGGTGAGGAATAAAGAGACTTGGGAGCATTCTGTGTGAACATATTTTAGCTCTTCCGGCCCTTCTGGCCCTTGTCTTCAACACTTTTCCCATGCTTTTACGTCCACTGCTGTCTCCTGTCAGTTTTTCGTACTCCATTTCTTGAGATCCTCCTTCATAGCATGTAGCTAATTTCTTCTAGGTCTTCCCCTCTTTTACTCTTTTTTCTGCCGTTTTAGTTACTTATTCCTGCGTAAACCTATACTCGTGCCTCACCCACTTTTTAAATTTTTAGTATGCGCACCCATGTACTTATATTCAGATGTCTAGGTACTTGCTATGACTAACGGTTCGTTTTCCTCCTTTAGAGTTCGTCATGTTTTATGCTTCCATGTATTTTCCTCAGCACCTTCCTTTCTCACACTCACTTCTGCTTTGTTTAACTCACATTGATCACTCCATACATAACTATGATCTTATAGCTGTTTTTATGGCTCTTGTATAGCGTTCAATGTTCATTGTGCTATATTGTTTTTTTATATTCATTACAAATCCCAAATAGTTGTTCCATATCTATATTGTTTCGTTTTCTTTACTCTGACTTGTTGGCAAGGCCGGCGACTAGGGGGGGGGGACTAGGGGTACAACTGTACCGACCCCGGGCGATAAGGAGGGGCATACTTCTATAATATTGTAACTACCTGTCGCAAGAACTAGAGTTCAGGATGCCCATTTGGTGGGCAGAGTAACGGGCTTTAACATTTATGTCAACGGGCCTGCTTGTAGGTAATGTACTTGCTATAATATTCGTTGCGTATATTTAGGTATCATTTAATCTTCTTTTGCGGTTGTTTATTTGCCTCTTCTGTAGCACGCAATTATTGCTTACTTCTAGTGGTTAGTATTAAATCATCTGCATATGCTAAACATTATGTTTTTAGTGATGTATAAGTGTACTATCATCTGAATATCAATTTCATTTGCAGATTAAACGAAGTGGGTGACGCATGGCTTCACAATTTTACTTCGAAGTGTGCTTGTTACAATGTTATCAAAATAAATCTTCTCAAACTAATAACTTTTAGCATTTTCTATCGAATGCCTCCATCATAAAATTGTGTTTATTAAAATGCAATCGCTTTCTATTGGTCCATAATAAAACCCAAATTTATGATTGAAGGATTGGCTTTGTTATATACCAAAAGTTTTTTTGCATTTTTTAGTTTCTTTCCCGCATTAATAGTATGAAAGAACATGAAAGAACTAAATATTCCAGCGGCATCCGCAATGTTTGTTATCCATACTTTCTAGGATCCTGATAGAAATATTACAAGCAAATTGTTGCTGTAAATATGTCTTGTACATATAGTTTCATGGGTTTTTTTGTAACCTACTGCTTATATTCGTAGTCACAGTTTCTTTTTCTACCATTTCCTTAATGTTATTTCAGATCTTCGTTCCTTCAGATAAATTGTATGTACCCTGCATCCCTCGTTATTGTGGAAGTTCTTTTACTCTTATAACATATGCCTGTCAATCCGTTTCTCTTGCTTACATTAATCAGAAATGTCCAAAATCCAGAAATGCAAATTGGCATTGTCTGCAATATTTTTATTTGTCGGATTGTTGGGAGATAGTTAAGAGGATAATTAAAAAAAATCATTATCTAGATGAACACATTCACGCTACATTTCCAGAGTAAGCTTCATTTATGTAAAACTCATCTATACGTCTTTGTTTCTACGAAAGCTGTACTATAATTGAAAGTAGATAAATCCTCTTTTGCAAGTTTCTCAGTCAGAAAATAATGTAAAAATTTGTATTTCTCCTTACTCTTTTTTACAACCTTTGAAACACGGAAGCTCAATCGAGACCTGTCGGAAATAATCAGAACTTCCCATTTTTATCATGACTATTCGCATTTCCGCTCTTGTGATTGACGTTCTGCTAGCCAACAATAGTCGCCATTTCTATGCGAACGCAGTAATCGGATAGAATGGGGCGACGCGAAATGCCATTCAAACAAAATCTCACCATTATTAACCAGAACGTTAAAATTTCCTGGTGAGCTCTGTGCAACACTGCAAAGCACGGATTGTGTCGGGGGTTGTCCGAATCAGTAGGATTAAAAAAAAAAATGCAAGCGTTAAACCGCAACATTTCCGGTGGAAATAAACAATGAATTGCCAGCAATATGCTAGGAGTAGAGTATTTATTTTAATATAAGTTCGGTTTTAGTGTTGTGCAATCTTTGTCTTAATAGATTGTTAGCACAAGGCAGGGAACAACTTAAATAAGGTTAATAAATAATAGTACAGCTATATGTGCTAAAAATAGTGCACAAGTAAGCAACAATTTGTGGCTTACGTTTTGAAAGCTAGTAAACTTGCTAGTACCCATAACATCGTGTCAGGAACAATTGAGTATACTTACCTAAAATAAATATTGTTTCAGCGTGATTTTAAAGCCTTCGGGCTTTTGTCACTTGAACTCGTCAATTTCCAAATATTTAAGGATAGGTGAAACTCACTGTACATTATCTCGACTTCACAAAGGGCATATTTGCTCAAATTTACGGATTTGCATTGGTACATTTTCAGATCTCTGCTGAGCTTCTGTGCAATACTTTGCTGTAATTTGTGTAGGAATGCTGCAAAATAAATTCCATTTACATGCCGTCGTATTCTTTAAATTCTACAAATAGAAAGCAATAGCAATACCTTTTGGTCCCTAATCCATTAACCCATTATCGAACAGATAGTAACAATTTTTTTAGAAAATATAATGGGTATAGTAAGCTATCCTTAGAAGCTAAATATATGCCATCGCGGACTTTTTTGTAGATTTATAAAAGAGGAACATCCCACCAAGCATTATTTTGTTATATTTCAAAGGGACTAGGCAGTGTTTTTTATGAAATATCCCAGTAGACTTGACACTTACAACAATTCCCGTTATATTTCAACCAATTCACACAAAACTTTGATAAATTATATACCTTAACCTACCTCATAAATTGCTCTATGTATTTGTCGGTAGCTTTTGAGTTTATCTCGAACAGACAGATGGAGCGGAGGACTTTATTTATTAATATATAGTGATTGAAAATCAAACGTTAGGAAATGGTCAATACAAACCAGTAGTAGAAAACAACATAAAAATATTACAAATTATCAATGATCCTCAAAATGTCTGCCGTTGCTTGCAAATCACCGATCTAACCTAACTTAATAACTCTTAATTTATAAGTAAAAGTTCGACTTTTTATAGTATAACCTAATTTTATTTCAGTCTAACCCAAGGAAGGGTTCGCGGGTTTTTCACTATAACCAAGTTACAAAAAAGTCTATATGTTTGCAATTAATTTATAAGATATTTGATCAAATATAAAATTTTCTTAAATAATGCACCCCGTAGTCAAGCAGTTGCAGTAAATTATAAATTATTTATGATTACATTGAAAACCATAAAATTCACTTTAAACGTAGCCAACATTCGTTGAATGCGCTCAAACCATACATGAGCCCTTTTGAAGAATTGAAGCTTCTGCTTCGTTGTCATAGCAACTAGAAAAAAATGTTCAATAAAATTTGTTAAGAAGTAAACATAGATTAGATTAGAGATTGCATTTCAACTATTTGTAGAAAGAAACGATTTATTGATATGTAATATTAAATGCGCTACCTATCGGCGCAAACTTGAGTTCTTCATAGTATTTTAATTGAAATCCATGTGGCGATATGTATTAAAAATATAGGAGAATCCTAGCACATTCAGTTTCCAAGATACAGCCGTTGTCCACCCTTAACTGGTCACCTTGTATATTAGTGATGACAACGCATTTGGAGAAAGTAGTAATTCCTACACATATGTATAATTTATATATTCTATAGTCCCAACTCCTAGTTATCGAATTTATTTCGAATATTTCGAATGGAATAATTAAGTCACACCCATAATATTGAAAGTACTTCTTGCACACAATAAGTAAGAAAAAACTTATAGTTCAGGGCGATACTAATTTGGCCAGAATAAAGACCGTATGTACCTATAAATTGATAAAAAAAAATCATTGTAAGTGGTCATTTGAAACTTCCCTGTTACACAGATTATACTAAAATTTAGAAACGAAAACAAGCATTAATCTAGTTTTACTGTTCGTTTTAGTGAATCTATTAATTTGTTATTGTATTCATATAATACATTAGTTTTGTATCTTGAAAGAAACAAATGCAATACCGGTATTATTATATTTTAACTTTTTATTCCTATTTTTGGGGCTTTGGCTCCTGAGATATTATAGCATTCGATTGTCTTTGACACGTCCATTGGGTTTTATTCCCACATGTTCAAAAAGGAATCGAAAACATTCGCCACAATATTGGTATGGAACTGTTGAGAGCTGTTGAGCGAATGTTACGTTTGCGTAGCACTTACGGTAGCACTTCTAACGTCATTGGTATTTCTTAATAATTTCCATAATATTTTTATCAGGCAATATTACTGTAAATGGGGACTTCTAACATTTCTACGATACAAATCACACAAATTAACAAAATGAAAATAATTGTGAGTGTATGATGTGTTTTCAAAGTTGATATTTTATTCTTGACGTTTCATTTTAATATTTGATATAATGAGATAGCATATTAATTGATAAGTAACAATACCAAAGAATAAAACTACTCGTCCTTTTAATTACGTAAATATAATAAGCTTTATTTGCGTTCAATATGGGCATAATAGATCCATTTCCTTATCGTTACCTATTATTTACAAACAGCGACTTTAATTCCAATTATATCACTTTCCTTTGGGTCCCATTGTTAAAAGACACGCCAGGAGAATACTTAATTGATTGTACCTAATCAGATGTTGCAATGTAGGTGACTMCATTGTAAGATGGAAATGTCAGTGTGATTATTGTGGAACTCTATTGTGTTCCATCCAATTTAATTTAATTTGATATTTTACATCGGTTACTGACGCGTTTCTGTTTAACAATACTGGATTAATTTTGCTCTGAGGATTTCTCTTTGACGATGTAACTAATATAACTTTTTTTGTTCTAGGTAAGTCATTCAATGATGGTACTGCATGGTAAGCTTAAATTGCATGCAAATATTTTAAATCGGTAGTCCCAGGATTTCACCTAATTATTTACTTTAATAAATCTGCGGTAACTAAACTGGAAGATAATAAAGCTACAAAAGTAACTTACACATTTCTGTTCTCTATTATTGAAAAAAAACCTTGTTTTACTATAACGGCAGAAAGAGCATAAGCGGGTCCACTTTATACCACCCAGATTAATGTTATTTTTCGTTAAGTACTGAATTACTATCAGAGGATGATAGTGTTATTCCCGCATCGGGTTATTTATTACCTATCTTTTTACTAGAATCGTTCATTCTGGCGCGGCCTTTCTTCATCGATTGCTCACGGTGAAATTCCGTGCAAGCGTGAGGGAGGATTTTACTAAACTTCTCAGGAAAGAAAAATTGTTCGCGGAAAATAACAGCTTTCTAACCGCATTACGCTTATCGTCTCCCACAAAGGAATATCTTCCGTTTATCGTCGCAACACACATACGAGAAGGGATTTCACCAAGCGCTTGTTTCATAAATAGGAGTATTTTTGAAGGAAATGTGGCAGCAGAGGTATGCAGTATGCGTTTTTAACTATCCGCGTTTATTTTTCGCCAGCGGCGGAGTAAACTTGCATGATTTGTTTGTACGAGAATATCAGGTGAAACTGTGCTCAAATAAAGTCTAAATTTAACGCAAAATTGCAAGGTAATTTGAGTTTGGTTTCTGCCTTTAACTGACACTTTTCGTCATATTATTCAAAACTAAGGCAGTTAGATAAAACGGCAGAGTGGAAGAAACACCAAGTTTATCATAACTGGTTAGGTACTAAATACCCTGGTCTATGTACAATAGTATACTAAAAAACTAGTTTCATAAGGCGCCTTACGAAACGGTTTTTTATACAATTATTTCTATTTAGCATTATTTCCGTTTTCCACACAAGAAAATGTAAGACAGATAAAAATCAAAGATTTTGTGAATCTTAACTTACCATGCTTAAGTTGGCTAAGTGTCAATTTTGACCGGACCCATGACAGTTACCACGTTACGAGTGGAATTTGTTTAATGTTTCCTCAGAGTTTTTCAATGATTCCAATGCTGGAAAATAAAAAAATCCGTTTATAATGGCTCTATTACGAAACGTAATTGCGCCGTAATGGCTTCATTAAAAATGCAAAATATAAGAAATTATTTATGTATTTGAATTGAACTATTTCACAAACACACACAACAACCGAAGTAGGCATCTTATTGACTACTTGATCCAAACTATATTAGTCAAATAATTACTATACCTATAATTACCAAAGAATATCAGTAAACAAGAATGGCCAGTGTTGATAAATTTTGTGGAATGAGTTACTGTGTGAACTACATTAATGAAATGACCAGCAGTGTAGCCTATAAATCAGAAACTCCGCGTACAAATGTCATTTATTTTGACGTTGATTTCTTGTCTTAATTTTAAAACCTGGTATCTACAATGCCCACTATTTTACAGGAAATTAAGAAAACGATCTTTTTAATTTATGTAAGCATGTCTAACTTAACTTTTTATATTATGGTGACTTTGTACGCAATTGTGTACTTCATAAAAAGTTAGGTCAGAAAGGTTTACTTTAAATAATAATTAATAGGGTTGTTTTCTTCGTTTCGTGTAAAATAGTGGCAAAGGAAATGCGAGGTTTAAAAAAACTGCGAATTATTCGAATTGTCGTAAATGTAATTACCAGAAATAAGATTTAAAAACAATGTTTATCTTACACCATTGTTTATTATTTATAGTGTGGGAACTACTCTTCTATTTAGTTTTTTTTGCTCTGGCGATTAAAAGCAATTAGTTAGAAAGTATTCTCCACATACCAGAATGATGCTCGAATGGATGTAAGGCTGCGAGACTGCACGTCCAAATTGTTAGTCCATTTTACCTGTTCTTCACACATGCCATCTTCCCTTGGGAAGTGGTGAAATGTGATATTTGCGTTTGTTAAATATTTATTACTACAGTTCTTTACCGCACAGTTTTTCTGTGATACCTTCAGCATTTTCAAGGTACAAAATTAAAGCAAAATGTCTTACCTTCTTCGTATTCAACTTCAATGTCACAATATACTACATACCTATAACTTTAAACACAAAAATGCTACCAAAAAGGTTGCAAAATAATAATAACTATATCGTATAAGTAGGTACGTTGGGAACTAGCGATAATTTTTTGCTAGATATCAAAGCTTGACGTCAACTTGATTTGAACATACCTTGATTTAAACGCAATCCCGCGTGCATGCGTTAGCCGTGCTTCATACACACAGCACGGAGTGCCATCTATGAATGTTGTATCCATAACTGTACCGTGTATAGTTGGTTGCAGCAATAGCGTTTACGGTTATCTAATATGAGAGTGTCCACTACCTGATAATTACTGCCCGAGGTGTCACACTGACGTTTAGTGAGGAATACTATATCTTATTTACACTTGCCTCTCTTCGTTGATCACTACATGCCATTTCTAACTATTCCCTCGGTTTTTCAAATTTACTTCTAGGCAAAGGCTTTGTCATTATATCTGCTAACTGATCTTTTGAATTAATAAATCTTGCATTGAAATCATTGTTTTCATATCTTTTTTACAAAGTTATATCTAACGACAATATCTTTAGTAGCGCTCTGATTATCAGTCCACAAATACAAATCACTGTGGAAAATTTTGATGTAGTTCGTATGCTTTCAGCGTTCATATTGTTAGATAATATGTTTGTTACTGTAATACACTGGCAATTTTTTTTCTTAAACTGACGTTTCAATTATACATGTAATCTTTGTCAAAACCACAAAGTATCGTCTGACACGAGTTCAAGCAAAATTTTATTTGTCTGGTGCTCGTTTTACTTTAAAAGCCCATTAAGAATGATTAAACTTCAATCCATCTGTAAGTGGTACAAGTTCTTGCTTAAAGCGCCAATTCTTCTTCTATTGCTTCCCTCCACTCTTCTGCATTCACACTTCTTACAGCCTCTTCATACGTGTGGGCAATCCACCAACGATTCTGGTCATCACTGCCACGTCGCTTACATTATCGCCAATTTCTCTAACTTGCCCGCTAGGTTTTCTATTTTGGAAATATGCTGAGCCATGTTATCATTTGGGTCCATTTTGTATATATACATATTTCACAATCGTTTAATTAGTTTCTGACTTTTGTTCATATATGGAATACAACTTATCCATTATTTCCTTAGAACAGTTACAGTTCTCTACCAGTGTTATCTGCGATAGATCCATTGAAGTAAGCAGGAAGATTGCATAAACCATCAGCTTCATATTTGTTTCTTGTGGATTCACATTTCTCGTCTTCTTTTCGTTCCTTTGTTGTACCGTTGACTATATCAAATAGTTCTTTTGCAACTAAAGCAAAGAGGAGGGATTTTACAAGAGGCGACCTTGAAAAAGGTATCACTTTTTGCGAGGGAGATAAAAAAACTCCGATTTAATGGTCATAAATAGAAAACAGTCGTTAATTTTCGCGAAAGACCGCAATCTTACCAAGCTGTTGATGAATTATAAATATATATTTGCTACTGCTATTTACGCGGAGATAAGATGTGCCATAGGGCAACGCTAGTGTTTATCACCTTTTCAGCACATCTCTCGATTAATCTTGGTGAGCTAAAAGATCGAAAAACCAGTTTATTCCGTTATCGGCTTTTTCAGTTAAAGTTGACCACATTTCACACAATTCCTAACTCCTTTTATTGGTCTACAACCTCTCCAATTGTCATGGACTGCAATTTTTGGCTGTGATGTAAAACGGAATGTTTGAGTGAAATGTAGTTGCATCAGTCACCTACAATACTTTTTTATGATACACCCAGCAGTAGTTCCTTTACCTAGAAGAAACTAATCCGCTTATCACGGGGAACATAATATTAGTCTCGCTGGCTTATTATTGAAGAATTCCACGAAAATAATTTCCCAAGAAGCTCATTTATAGTCGGATACATCAATAAACTCTTTTTATTGCTAGTCGTTTTTATCCTGCAACAAAGTCGACAGTTCAGGTTGTCCGCGTTAAATCTTAAATTTGTAATGCGCTATTGTTATTTTTAGACGCGTTAGCCGGATATTGCCGCTGGGATGTATTATGTAACACAATAGTGTGGATGCCTTGCATTGTTAAGCCTCTCATTTTTGATATGCACATTCTGATGTTAAAAACACGAGTTTCTCCGTAAGTTGGAGGAAATTAAATTTGGTTTTACTTTTTTTAATGGGGTTTGTGTTGAAATCTATACAGCCTTGCAAAACTGTTGCACAAATTGTTTATGTATTTGGGCTGTTATATATATGCGAAAAATATAAGAAATTAAAAGCTTCATTCTAATATCGTATCAAAACCGACCAATTTTAAACCTTCCGGCTACGCGATTTATATTGATCAGTTCACCACTCAAAACCTCTTTATTTCATTCATTTCATTTATTTCCCATTGTATCTTACCAATTGCAATTAGGAATTGCCATTACTGTTAATATATCATGCGTAATTGGAAAACTTGATATAATGTTGCATCCTACTGCGGTTGCATTTCGTATGTAATAATACTCTATTGAGGATTCGGTTATAATTTGGAAATACACTAAAGTTCTCGTATTGGTTAATATTAATGGCTGTTACCTATACATCATGTTTACCACATTTATAGGGTGCGTTAATTAATAATTAAAGGTGGTTTAGAAATTTTAATCTCAGGATTCTAATGACATACAATTTTTGATAACATTCTTTCGATAATATGCATTACTTATTTACTTGTACTGTCTTTGTTTTTTTTTAAATTCAGCAAACGTATACGCACTATCACTACCCCTGATTATTTGGTTTGCAATGTAATTTAGTATTATAGTATGGTCATTAAAGTACGAATAATTATAGTATGTGTACATACACTCAATCATTAAATGTCCAAATGTTCGCCTAAAAATGAGTTCCTCTTATATGGTAAACCGTACATTAGCAAGCTAATTAGCATATATTTTTAAGTCTCCCTGAAAGTAAAAATATATGTTGTATTGCCTGTCATCTGCGACTTTAGTAATTAAAATTAGATTTAACGCCCACCCATTTATAGGTCATTTTCTTAAAATTGATGAACTTTTTACTACATGAACAAAAATACCTTATTTTTATAAAATATGGAGGCTGGATAAATAAATTAAACTTAAGTAACGCAGATTGCAGTTGAAAGCTTTGAAAGGAACACAAAAACATATTTAAATTACTATAGTAATGAATACGATCTCAGACCTTATACCTACCTCCACATGTCGATGTACAAAATTCCTTCATCCAATATATTGTGCACTGATTATATTTTAATTTTGCATTCAAATGGTCCGCAGTTGTTTATCATACATAGAAACACAGAGCAAGTTTTAGTTTATTTAACTATTCAAATAACATACCTATTCTATAGCAACGTTATTTTAGCAGCTTCTTTGAATTATGTTGTCCGAAATTTACGTAAGGCAAATAAGATTGCAAAATTAATAAAGAGAAATTATTKTCCTCTTAAAAGAAACTTAAAAAGATTAAAACAAATTTATTAGCAGTTACAGGGCAAAAGTTTTCCATGGACATTCTAGTATGTGGAAAAAATATTGCATTTGTGTTTTAAATATCTACATAAAAAAAATTTGCTCTAAATTGGACTAAAACGTGTCTCAAAGCTCTAAAACGAACGTTGCCAGGAACGCATACCAGGAAGACAAATATGTTCAGTAACCTACTATTATAAGGCGGGGTTTTTTTACGTTACTTCTTATATTAACCTGATGATAATKCAATAATCTGGATCTGGATAATTACAAATTGCTTGTTCAAAGCTCGTAATCTATGTAAGTACACAATTTTGTTGTACATCGACGATCCAAGAAACGTTTTCTTCTTTAGTAATTGCTTTTTAACAATTGATGTTGAAAGAAGGAATATTTATAAACAAAATGTATCTCTCTCAAATTCGTTATTAAGTAGTTCTTCTAAATTCAAATAATAATAATTAGATTTAGAAACTGTGCTGAATTTGTTATAAAAAGAATATGAGAATCGTTTACCTTGTAAAAGAGCCTAATTAAAATATATTTTGTTGTAAAAGAAGCAAAAGTAAGTACAACCTATTAAATGAGTATAGTATTTTTTTGCGAATTTTTTGTATTTTATGGACAAACTATTTTCATTCAACGTCAGTATGCACATTATCAAGTCATTGGAAAACTTTCTAATCAGTTTCTTTAAATTAGTTATTTGCCGTTGCTTTAGTCCTTTTTTTATAAAAAGCTTAGTTTATTATATTTAGACATTTTGGAAGTACCGAGGTGACTAAATTAATATTGTTTTTTTTGTATAGCTAGTTTTATCAGCACTGAAAATGCAAGACAGGCAAAAAATCATCATATCTTCAAGTATGAAGATTTTGGAAATGTTTCGTTGTGATGACATGAAGTATGGCTAAACGATCAGCCATTTACTACCTACCTCCACATGAAGAATGATACAAACTTACATCACTAGGCGCCATTCTATTAAAGAAAAATGTGTCAATAGAGGCAGTGGCGTAGCCAGAAAAGTATCTTGGGGGGGGCAAAGCTCCAAACACAAGAAAAATGTTAAGTACAAACAAGAAAAAACAGAAGAGGTGTGACTTAAATTTTAATGTTTAATTTGCTAAAATGTTTRTTATACAACAAGCCAATGGTTTGCAACAAATTTGTACTGTTAAATGTAAAAAATCTGCTCTTCCATTATCAAATTAATTTAGTTCCTGGGGGGGGCAGGGGCAATTGCCCCCCCCCCCTCTTGGCTACGCCAGTGAATTGAGGAAATGTTTTCATGTCTATTTAGGGCTATAACACCTCAGAAAAGTAATTATATCAAGCTTCAAGGTCGGAGTGTCTGGTGCCTGGGTAGAATTTCAATAGAGCACAGTCTTCGCAGCAAAAAGCAATTTGAAATTGTCATTAAACCTTTTTAGTTTTCCAACCGGGGCCTTTTCCTCCCAAGGAATATGACATCGGGCACAAATATTTGCTTTCCGCTTCTGCCCTGGGGCGTCCATAACGTGGATTACATTCGGATCGGCCATCCCTCATGTCGGCGGTTGTCCGCAGAGAAAAGTTGTAAACAATATTTATGCGACGTGCTGCCGTGATGAACAGGCGGAAGAAAAACCCTCATCTCGCATCGTGTCGTTGCAAAGAAATCTCAACTCTCTACTGATAACAATGTGGGTGAATTGTACAATACAAAAAAAAACGTATGCAAATGTGTTGGCTTGGTTTTCCAGTTGAAGTTAAAATGCTTGGAAGGGAGAAGGGAGGGGAAGGTCATATCCACACTAATAGTACAAAGCAGAGGATGTAGAGCTTTCAGTACTTTTAGATAACAGTAAACGTCAAGAGGCAGCGTGAATATAAATAAAATTAAGCTTTTGCGCGGTGATTATATTAAATGCAGCTAATCTCGAAATATGACGCCTTTTAATTCCAGTACATTCTGTTTAGGATACATGTGCTTAATTATTTTGGTTTGCATATTTAAACTGACTGGGATGCGGATTAAGCTTTTAGGGCGTATTAAACAAATACCCATTTAGTATATGGTAAGGGAACAACAGAGAATCGGGAATGAATGATCAGAACATACGCAGTTGACAATTTGATGAATACTACAGGACAAAATTACCTAATAAAAATAATAAATACGATATATAAAGTAGTGACCTGACTGGAAACCAACCTATGTAATAACTGAATCGAGTGAAATTTCTCTGGTACATCGATCATGCCTTATCTATCTGTAAAGCACTACATTTTGAGGGTAATCTGTTACTGAATAGATTACAAATAGACAAATGAAATCCACGGTACTAATAAAATAGAAAGCACAAAAGAAGAGACACAGGTAATATAGAATCAGCAAGCTGGAATTAGAGCACACTATAATCAAGAAAATTGAACACATCAACTTGCCTATCTAAAGGAAGTAGTTCAAAAATGGTCTTTATAAGACACAATAAATTGATGACAGGGATGGAATGCAGTTCAGTTTCATGTATCGTATCTTTTCAACCATTGTATCCGCATTTTTTACTGGGCAGAGTTTCAGTTATGTCCAGGCACCAGGGAATATGTTGGAATCATTATCTTAATTGGAAAAGGAGTAACATTTAGCAGGGTTTTGGTAACCCCTATTAAAAGTATACAATGAAAGATCTAGTCCATTACAATAGCACACTCAAAACAATAATGGATAAATTAGTGATTTGTATGAAGAGTCAAAATAGGTTGGACACAAGATTCAAAAACTATCACAGTTATTGACGCGTTCAAATTTTATGGGATCCTTGATCTGGGCTGGTTCTATATGAGCACTATGTAACTGCAGTTGTTATCTAAAAGTAACAACGGTACCGGCACCTAAGGACTTGTTCTGTCACTTGCGTTAGGCTTGGTTTATTTATTTCGTTTTTGAAGTAGACAGTGGTCGCTGGGGTCATATATGTTAAATAGAACTTTGCTAAAAATAAATAAATCCAGCATTGAGTCGCAATTTTTTTTCTTCCGTTTTTACTTGATGCTTCGCGTACTTTCATAAATAATTTAATAAAATCAGGAAAACTTTTCATTAAAAACAAATAACACAACATACACGAAATGATGAGCTGGTGCTGATTGGCATATTCAAATGTGAAATGACAAGCTTATGAATGACCTTTTACCTATATTCATTTGTCATTCAACGCTAACTCTGTTAGAAACGCTAATTAATGAACTATCCTCATACGTATTTGCAACTTTTGCACTTTTACAATAATTATTATGTACCGCGCAAAATTTATTGTATTCTATATAAATGAAATACCACACAGACACATATTTATTTCGCCAATTTGCTATTTGCGGTGAACTATTTTATCTTACTAGTTTTTATCTTAAGACGTGTCATTACAAGCGTTTTCTTTTTAAGCAGATTGTTATGAAAACAATACTTCTTTCAATGCATAAATTATTCATGAAAGGCTGAATTGCTTTTAAAAATAAGAAAACGAAGACCCCTCCGAAAAGGAAGGAGTAGTTTGACAAGAAGTATTAAAAAACTGTACGCAAATGAAATTGACCACAATTTTGTCCTCGTGGGAAACAGAATAAACAAAGTAATTTATTTTCTAACAGGTAAAACACCCAGTTACAGCCTTCAGCTAAAAGAAAATAACAAAAAGGTTAGACGCCAACGCTATCGAGTTAACAGGTATAATTGTTAACACAGCTTTTGTGGCAAGGAATATCTAAAAATTTACTTGATTAAAAGTAGTAGCACACAAGATTAATTTATGACCTAAGCCAAATATTTTAGCAGCATACTAAAATCACTTCTATTGGCTCGTTTAGATTACAGATTCCCCCACACAGACGGCTAAGTCGCGCCCTTAATCGCCGATAGACAGACGGCATTGTGTTGCGTACACTATAATTCTAGTATTTTTAGCACGGGTAGAATCAAATATTAATCTTACATGGGAATTAAGATATTGAGCGCAGTACCCGTATTCAATTGGAGAAGCCAACTCAATTATTTAAAAATTTTGACTACTAAATAGATATATCGGGTCCAGCGATTTTATTTAGGTTTTAGATATCTTCAGAAGTATAAAGACATTGTGATTACAATTTGTAAGTGGCTAATAGCCATAATTTGTTAAACAATGCGCATTCCGTGTCTAAATAGGAAAACAATAATAGAAAAACGCAATAGAAAGAAAACTTGGTAACAAATTTATAATTTGTAATTAATAATTATGTGATGGGTTTTTTTTTAATATTGGTAATCTTGCAGAATAGTTGTTCTTTAAAACGTATAAGCTTGAGCTATTATATGTACTGCAAGACTTCTATCCGAATGCGCAGTTTTAAAGCAAACGGACGGCCAAATATGTTCAGCGCAATAAATAAGGCATTTCACGTACAAGCTAAGCGATTACCTCCCGCACACCTGAAATTTCCCAAATATTTCAGCCGGTAACCGTTATTAAATACCCCGTTCGCGACGGGTTGCAATTAAGATAGCGAAAACAAGTTCAGGAAAGGACGCAACGTCTAGAAATAGGTTACCAGGTAACCTGAATGGTAGTCTTGTGCTACGACGTTTAATAAACATGCATGTTTTCTCAGGTCATACTTTCAGAGAAGCTTTCAGGATCAGTAAACGTCTTTGTGGGTTGCGATAAAGCCTGTATTTTTCATTAGGCGGTAAATTTGTGGTAGGTATATATTTTACAGTACGGACTTGCTTTATAGCAAACATTAAACATTAAATGAATTAGGATAATGGTTAACCTCGCTGAAGTAATAAAGATTGCTATATCCTTAGTCGGGCGAATCACTGAACACTGTTAGTCTTGATTATCTTCGTTAATTATTTTAATTGAAAGGAATAATTTCATCCACCTAATTCATTTTCTCTTATTTCTGTACTAGCGGCTTATTTTATGACCTTCGCATGACACTTAGCAGTAAGAGCTTTAGGATGTACTATTTTGAACATGTAACAGCAGAATAATATATGTTGCCCGTGCAACCGGAAGGTATCACATCAATGCTACATCTTTAGTTAGGCAGTTAGAGTGCAAAACATTATCTTACAAGCCAGAGCAAATTCTTTAGTCGTATAACTGAATTACTGAATTAAAAAGCAGATTTAACGTAAACATATTTCGTTTTACTATTTGGATAACTCAAAAGCTAAACAAAAGTACAGTCTTCACGCATTTCTTACTATTATTGAAGAAATGAGTACGTTTGGATTACGCGCGGTTTAAGACCATATCTAGCAGTTGATAGTCCGCTGTTATTCTTCGATTTTTACTTATTAATAAAAAACAAAATTGCTTTTCTTGTCTCTGTCTTATAAGTTATCGCATCTGACTGTAGTAGGTAAGCCAAATATGTACGATATTTACTGCTTAACTTTATATTTAAAGTAAATTGACTCCTACGTATAATAATTATAAATTAATGCTGACACAAAAAATATACTAAGCTGCCGTCTTCAATTTTTGCCAAATCCGTATGTTAATAATGCAGTAATACGTTAGTGTAATATTAGTTACAATAATTTTGTAAATGGATAATTAAAAATATTAATATCTGACAAAAATATTACTAACACTCGGTTTTTAGGCTTCAAAACTCTACTGTAAAGAATACAGAAATGTGGGGAAAGGCTAATAATTAAATGCGCATTTTGGGTCTGTAAACAGTGTTTTTCTTAGCACAGTTGTTTCCTACATTTGCTAATAAAGTTCATTCGTTTCATCGACGGTTTGTTTCGAACCTTCTGCTCTAGTAATGGAAGTGGTGTATTTTCCATCCCGATATGAATACATCTTACAATATTTTGCCCACTTGTTGAAATAAATAATAAATGACCAGATTTATTATAAATTAAATCTTACGTTAAAGAAAGGACTTTCCAATCAACAAATCAATTATTTTAACTTTGAGTTGTTTATTGCAGGAAGTTCTTCCATAAAGGTTTTGGGAGAAACTGTTTTTCTTTTCGTTAAATTGTACATAAAGCATATTTACATTAAATCAGAAATCAGCACTAAGCAACTGTAATGTCATGTATATTTAAGAATGAATGTCTTAAAAAAGGGTATAGAGTATCAGAGTAAAATTTTACACTGACCGTAATGTTGATCATCATTTACTTTACATAATGCTGATTTATTCTAGTTCTGGTCAATATCACCTCAACTATTGAAAAATCTATATGAATGTATGTATTTATTAAAATGGAAGGCATTTATACATTCTTAAAACAGATAAAATCTTCCGATTTAAAAATTTCGAATTAGAAATAAAAAGATTAAAGGGAAAAACATTGGCAGAACCATAATGTTTAGTGTCGGATCACTAAACAAACAAAACTTTTATCGACAGAACTTCTCCAAGAGTTCAAAGAGATACCTTTGCATTCACGATTAGTTACTATAAAGTGTGGATTTTAAATTAGTGTATTGATAATGTCTTATTTCTTTCGAAACGACGATAAAAATGTGGTAAGGTACAGCCCAACCCAAAACAGCCTAAGAACTTAAATGGTTAATTAGCTATTTCCATAGGCGTGGAGCACATTAATCAGGCGTTCTTGTTGGCACACCCTATATATCCATCTGAAAACGTATAGTTTTACCTCACTTCACCTGTCAAGATATAAAATCAACAAGAAACGTATTGTTAGGCGCTCATTTTTGTAGGCCCTGACTGTTTTTAGTGTGACAGTCGTGTCCACTACACGGGGTAAACAGCAGCAGTGCTCCATTTATCTTCCTAGGAACGTTCAGTCTCCGAAGGGGCTAATGGGCACTTTTCGTTCGGCCATATTGGCGACGGTGCCGTTGACAGGAAGTTGTTCGACCTCCGACGAGTGATTCAGGTCGGTTCCTGGAAATGTTTGTCTGTAACCTTCGAGGAAATGGGAGTGCAGTTTTTAGCTGATTGAGGTTTCGCAGATTCCGTACCTGTAAGCTCTCGAGAAATTTTTCTTTTTTCTGCCTTCTTCATGTTGTTGTATTTTTTATATTTGTTGACAAAAAAAAGAGGAACTTCAGTCACAAATGATTATTTACCTTTAAAGTAATTGCTTCAAATCAGGTGCATCCGAGGTGTTTTCAGAGAAAGTATGAAGAGTAGCTTTGGATTCTAAATTTCTGTAAGATAGTTTCTCTGCAAGTTTTATAGTAATTGCCAGCCATCTACATTAATCTGAGATGAATGGACATTGCATTGACATTTTTATACTTACATTCTATACCTTTAATCTTACGTTGCTATATATATTACATAATAATTAATAGATAGTACGTAAATGGATAAATCTATTTGCGCAAATTACTGTAGTCTTATTTTACACATATATATTTAGATATGCAGAAGAAGAACCCTATATTTGAAGTTCTATCATATTATGTATTCTAATATTCAAATTCCCTGCTGGTCAAATAGGTGGTCCAACTAATCAAACCACTGAAAAGGACTTCATTAATATAAATGAAACGATCGTCTTCAAATTGACTTCCACTTAAGCTATAGACTGACAGCATTAAGCATAATTAATTAAATTCAACCCTGGTTACCGGATTCATGTCATGGGAATACTTGGTATTTAAGGAGAGGTGTAGCATAAGTATGGCTTCTTCTTAGAAATTTCGTTTTTAAACAGCAAAAATGTAAAGACACAAATTATGTACAAATATTACATATTAGTCAATAGGAACTTTGAATACAATTTGGCCTCATATATTCTTTAAATTATTGTTTTCCAGTGCAAATTTATCTGGGTTCGTTTTGATTTGAAATTACTGTTACTTTAGAACTAGATGGGATGCACATCAAAAATAAAACAAGTAAGTCACTGGTCATAAGGATCCAGTAGATAGTAGCAAAGATAATAAAAATAGTGGATCCAGATGGCATCTCCAAGAAAATCAAAATGGAGAAAGTAGATAATATTGTCCAATATAGTTATATATATAGTGGGATAAATAGTTTAAGCTAGCGCAATTTAGTTTAAGGAATATTGGGAGAAAAAGCAGTTTAACTGCCTAAGCTGGTGACCTGGCAAAAAGAACAAAATTTTACTAACCGAAAAGTTAATAAAAATATCATTCGAAGTAAAAGGGTTTAGGTTTAGAGAAGTAGAAAATTCTAAAAGACTTACTTGCAATATGGAGGGAAAATCAGATTGAAGCTGAAATTGAACAAAAAATTCAAACAGGATACAGATATAAAATGTATGTTATGGAAGCAAGAAAACAAGTAAAAATTTAAGCTAAAAGCACAGAACTGTGCCGCTAAGGCATTGGTTGTATATACAGCGGAGACGATTTGTTTGACAATATAAGACGGTAAAAAAATATGTAAACAGAAAAACCATTGTAGAAGGATGTAGAACAAAGAAATAGAAGAATTCATAAAAATAGAAGTGTATAAAGCGAATTTTGAGTTGAGAGCGGTTGGAGCCTCTACAATATAATTATAGATGTTGTTTCAAAAAAAAATTAAGGGTTTTAAGCTCATGTAGTAAGATAGTACCTGTTGCGATCCTATAATCAATAAACCGAACAATAAACTGCTGCACATTTCTAGAAAGTCTTAACAGACACAACTCAAGTAGAATATTTGTTATAAGACGAAGAGGGATTTTCATCAAGTGTGTTTGAAAACAAGAGCCAATTTAATTATCTTTAATGGTTCTAGCCCAAACATGGACGGAAAATAAGTTTTGCATATTTTACCAGAAAAGGCCTTTTTGCACATTTTTTCCCTTGAATAACCATATTATTGCTGTTAATAACCACTTGGAGTGTTATAAAACAAAGCATTCCTCATAATTTTGATAGACATCCACAATGTGATGTGTTCTATCTTTAAGCATAGACGAATAAGATAAAGATTAATTATAAAAAGTAATTTTAATTGACAAGGCTCTTTTTCGCTCGGCTTTTCCTGTGGGCTTGAACGCTCATTGGACAGTGGGCAATGTAGGTATCTGTACTTACCTACCATACTAACCTACGTCGTAGTTGCTCGTAAAGTCACCGTTCCTAGACAATCGATTGTGTAGGTCTATGTACATACTTACAGCTCTTAAGAACTTACGAAGTAGTTCGTAAAGCCCCCACCAGATGACTTATTAGCGATTTTCACAAAATAGCCTTCAAAGTGCGGCGTCGAAATTAGGATAAGTTAGGAATTAGGAATGATCGCGTAACAATAACTGTAGATGCCACAGTTAGTATAGTGCCAGTCCGAAGAATATAAGTATTGTCTAAAGTGATCAATATAGCCAATAATAAGACCCTACCAAGGGATGATTGTGGTTCCTGTCATAAACTAGTTAATGTTTCCTAATGAAGCATCTGTTTCGGCAGTTTAACCAGTTTATGATAAGGACCGCAATAAACCCTCAGTAGAGTCTTTTTGTTGGTTATATTGATTACTTTAGTCAATATTTCTATTTTCTGGACGAGCACTATAAGTAGTAAGTAAAGTAGAAATAATTGTAATAGTACCTACGAAGACGAGTTTCTACCTCAACCTTGCATACCAAAGGACACGCTTTACAACAAGTTTTAATCTTGTTTGTGTGACTAGTTGTTAAACAATCGCGTCTACCTAAACTAAACCATAAATCAAGAAATGTCAAGTGATATTATTTGTTGGACATAAATAAAGATTCCTGAATGAAAAATTCTGACGACGCGTTATGTAGGTTAAGCAGGAAACATTCTGTATTCGTATAAAGTCAAACCGGTACCTCTCCCTTATATATAAATGTAAGTATATTGTGATAAATGCTTTATACGAAAATATTGCAAAAACATGTAGGAATTTTTTATATATACTATTGGTTGGTGCGCTTGATGATACGACAAATCACAACCATAATAATATATTGCCGTATTGGCTGCAAATTATCTCCCCAATGTTCATGCTCCCCTCCTCATAAACGACATCGAAAACAATAAATCCTTTACAAGCAGTATATGCCCTTGTTTTAGGTAGCCCTTCCGAGGACTTAACGGCTCAATCTCATTTATCGCTTACATAAAAATTCCTGCGATAACTTCGGGTCCACCTTTTATCACCTGCACATATTCCACCCCTTAAGAGCCGCGTTTACTTTAAATTCCAGTCCGAGAGATAACAGAACACGCGTTCCCGGAACAATAGGTAGGTACGTTTTAAAAATCCAGCGCGCCGTAAACTCGATGCGCGATGACGACTTCCACAGATTATGAAGACGTTATAGGGCGCCTCCTGACATCTAAAAACAATCTGTCTGAGACACAAGAAGTAAAATCGAACCGTCCCAACACGACGTAAAACACGTCCGAGATTATAAAATATCTGAAAGCGCATCTGCAGACGAAGCTTAGGTCGCCCTCCGGGTTAGATTTGCCAGAAAGACGTGTGTGTTCAGGCCCGAGATGGATAACCCTCACATGATGAGCGATCGGGATGGCTTTTGATAACAAAGCTGGGTATTATGCAGTCGAGCAGAGCACAGCGCCTCTGGACTTACAAAACACTGAAACTAGTTTATTCGTATTGAAAAGTGGGCTGCTAGCCTTTTAACGTGTTAGTTAAATCAAATTTTGATTTGAAGTGATGATTGAAAGATCTCGGTGGCGAGACACTGAAAGCTCGTGAAATAGTTCTCTAATACTTAATATGAGAAGTTAAATGACAATATGCAAAAGCGTTATGACCTAATTGTTTGTGGTGAAGCTATCTACATTTTGTTTTATATTATTAAGAGTTTTAATTCACTTTTGGTACTCAATAATTCTAGAATTCAAAATTACAAATCCACAATGGTGTAACATATTTGGGAGTTTAAAAAACAGAATTTTTAATTAGTTATATTCACTATAAAAGCTTTTAGTAGCGCGATCTAACCTCCCAACGAATCCAACATGTGTAAGCTGTTGTTAAGGTCAGTGAAGCAAATGGAACGTTGAACCGGGCTTCAAAATGATGTAAAATGGAAGCAATGTAAGTCTCATGAATTGCTGACGGAAACATACTTTCAATACCAGATGTTTTCTGCCCCAAAGGGCCATGCAGTGCGATCAGATCAGTTCAGCTTAATCAGCGTAATATGAAATTTGATTTCTTGATAATGAGACGCAGCCCGCCGCGTGTCCCGACCAGGCCGTCTCATCTCTGTTAAGCCGACTGTACAGATGTGCAATTGAAATTAGTTCAACTGTTCTCTTACTCTTAATAGTATTATTATGTATACATTTTTTTGCATAGATACTGTGAATAAAAATGGTAAATCTACGTGCCGCAATTCTACAACCTTTTAAACCCATGTTACAGCCCAGCGTAAATGAAATAAATAAATTGAAATACAAAGTGATTTTTTAAACCCAACCCCCTTCCAAAACCTTTTCAATGTTTCCTTTGGAAAGTTCTCATGTCTCTGCTATAAACTTAACTGTATTTTTTTGTTGTTCAACACCACATCGTGATTAAATTAACAATTTCCTTAGTGGTCGCACGACACGACTGTCTCCGCTCGCTAAAAATCTCTTAACCAATTCATAACTAGTGTCACCCGATACTTCTACCTCATTGAATGGTTGATTGATTGAACCAGCGTACGGTAGGCATTTCTGCCGCTCCCGGATATATCGCCGGGCCGGCTACGTCTACGTTGGGTTGGAGGGGTTACACGCTTCTTGCTAGTGGGCTCCCACGTAGCGCATGTTACAGAAGTTTGGGGACTGGAATGGGGAGGTTTTTAGGGCATCCAACTAGCGGATACTTTTTTATTAGTCCGTGTTGGATGGTGGCTTAGTTCGGCTGCATTATTCTTGTTCTTCCTCGGACGAGCTGCTGTCTGAGATTGTATACAGCTTTAGGACTTCCTTATTTATTGTTTTCTTGTCTTTTGCGATTTCTGACCACTGTTCTTCATTTATATTTGATTTTGCTATGAATCCCTGCACCGTTGTTCTCCATGTGTAGCACGGACGTCCTATTTTGAGCTTGTTGCTGTCCATTTTCCACGTTTTTTATAGTATATGTCCTTTTCTCTCCTTTGAATATGTCCCCAATATTTCATTACATATGTTTCTATCCCTTTTTGTCCTTCCCTCTAGGAGTTCTGTTGTACCTCGATTTTCGTTTTTCTGGCAGCTTTAGCCAGTAATTGCACGATGTTTCGTTCTGCGTTTCTCAAGCTTGTTCTGTTAGCTTTGGTAGTAGCGGCACTTTTGACTCCGTATGCCATGATGGGCAGGATTGTTTTTCAAGATGCTCCATTCCTGCTTGTGTTTCTCTACAAATGGTAGTATAGCTCTTGTCACTTTATGCGCGGTTTTTGTCCTCTCTTTGACTGTTTCTCTGCGGTTAAGTTTGCTTGTTATGTAGGTTCCCAGATATTTTATTTTGTTTGTCAGCCTTATGTTTCGGTTCCTAGTTTATATACACTACCTGTCTTTATCGTTTTCTCAGTATAGGAGCTGTTATCATGACAGTGGTTTTGTTGTAGTTTATGGTTAGCCCGTTTTCTGCTAAGTTATCTTCTACATTATTTAGAAAGTTGGTCAAGTCTTTTTCATTCTCTGTTATTACCACTAGGTCATCCGCATATGCCAGTATAAACGGAAGTTTTATTTTATTCCCGATACCTCTACCTCATCTTTATAAATTCCTTGCGGTTATAAGAGGTTTTTTGTTAAAAATGATATAATCACGAACTTCAATGAAAAATTAAAAATCTTAACTTACATGAAGAGATAAAGCTGGTGCTAATTCGCACACACCAAAACCAAACAATAAGCCTTTGAATGGCATTAGATTTTCTTTTGCCTTTCAACACCTACTATATTAGGGGCAGTAACTGATGAACGATGGCTGGTATGGATGTTCATTTAGCTTCGCTAGTTTGTACTTGAAAGAAACCTATTTTCTGGTTTGTTTTTGATTCCCAAATAGTGTTATAAAAAGCGAGTCCAGTAAGATTAATATGGTAAACTGTTTAGGGGAAATTATATTATCTGCAGTTAAAAGTCTTAACTGCTATATACAATACATACCTACCGCTATATTTACTTTTTATGTCCAAACGATAAAATCCTTTTCAATCTGCTCAAGCCCATTGTTTCCGAACCCGTTGTGAAACAGAACGTGGTAGACTAATCTGCTTGCAAATAAATTCGGCGTTCTCCAATCTTAAGCACATTTCGCCGATCGCATCCCGAAAGATATAAGAGGATAATTCCGATCCGCCTGCACGAATCGAAATTCCATTAGCCAAAACACGTCCCTTAAATAAAAGAACTCCCGGGGCATTAACTCTTATTCTCCTTCCCTTTTCGAAACAATTCAACCACCGAAGTCCCCATAATAACACACATATAAGAATGGAGACGCTCGGACATGCGCCGGCACCAACCCCGTGGTGGCGGTTGGAGCGCATCTAGTTGGCTGGTGGCACCGAAGCCGAAAGCAGTTGGACTCGGCGGTTCCGGGGTTGCGCGGCGATATTTTCACGACACCGGTGCTGACGGAAACGACACCTGTGAAGTCACCTGTCGGATTGTATAAAAGCGGTTGCGGTTTTCGGCATGTGAGAGTAGAGGTAAATATTTTTTTTTGGTTGGCCGTCAGTTGTTGTAACTGATAAAAACGTGTGGTGGTAGATAATTAAGTTAATTGACAGTTACTACAAAGGTTGCAAAACCTTGTTGGGCATATATTTTCACTATAATGGTATAATCACGAGATCTTTATTGTTTACCTTTTTTAAATATACTTAAGTATAAGTACGCACAACTAGTTAGACATATTGGTACACAACACCAAAAATATTAAAAGATTTTTTGACGAAATTGTAAGGCAATAATACTGTTCTCTTTATTTACTCTTTACTTTTCTTCTTCTCGGAAAACTGTTAACAACAAAAAGAACCAAACACAAGGAAACCAGGTTTTAAGTTTTATGGTTTTATTTCATCCAAAAATGTTAATCCCACAAAGACTGCCGTAAATAAAGGAAAAGACCATATGATTTGTGCACACAATGAACAATAAGTAATTTCTTAAAATAACTATCTAATATATCCCTGTCCAACTAATTTTAGTGTATAGATTCTTTATTTTTGATGAAATTGCGTGTTACAGAAATAGTGGATGTATTCGTTTATTCATTTAGTAAATTACCTTTATTAATTGAAATCTTGAATACCAAAAACTAGGTAGCTATTCTTGAAGCTCAGTGGATGTAGTGATAATGATAATCGGTGAGGTCATTCCACTGATTCAGCCTTCATTCCGTTTTCACCTAAATATTTACAATAATTGTCTGGATGGGTTTTAAAACTTTTAAACCTATATGTCTGATAAAATTAATAATTTTCGACTGTATTTTAAATTTGTAGTGGTACAACATTTACTTCATACCTGTTATGTACAAGTATCAAGAAAAGGTTAGTAGTCAGTATTTAAAGGGCAAAACGTCTACGATTTGAACAAGTTAATCAAAGTGGTTTACTTGTTTGCACAAAGTATGGATTGTTCTTATACTTATAGGTATAATATAGAATAGTAGGAAACTTTTGAGAACTTATGTAATCAATAAAGTAATCCATAGCTAAACACATTTATTTGAAAAGGGAATTAATTTTTCAAAACAAACGGAATCCTTAAAAAGAACTTAAAACTAGATTTAGGTAATGGAATTTATAAAATCACGCAATCAATCTTTAAGTATAAAAAGAGAAAATGTCTTTTTATAGATTTTATTTACTCCTAAATTCTAAACTCTTCTTGACCTGAAGCACAACATTTGAAGTAGTAGGCTATATTCATTACCAAGAAATTAATCATTCGTCGCTGCTGAGGTGTTCATAATGCTTGAATCACTCATACATATACAACACTTGAAAATATTGGATTGTAGTGTTACTGTGGTTGACATTCCTGCTTATTATTTAGTATTACAAACCAAAATTACATTTAGAAGTAGTCTACTGTTGAAAAGCAACCTAAAATAAGTGCTGTAAAGTTTACATGTTTCTCCCTCATTATAACGAGAACACCCAAGGACCCAACACATTACCATTTTCTGGTATAACATGTAAATTGCGATATTCTACACATGTACTTATTGTGGGTTAAGCTTTCCAACATTGTAACTAAATGCAATTGCGGTTTCTAAKACTTGTTAAGTAAAGCGAAAGAGTGTAAGCTACTCAAACATACACGGTAACACTTTAAAATATTCTTTTACAACTGAAAAAATTGTACCAAACAGTGAGCTGTCTTACGCACGTTATGACAACCTGGTTTGTTTGGATCCAGGACCTTGACGTACGGCAGCAAAACAAAAAGCGAATTGGCTCATTGCCTATACCTTTTAATCTCTCAGGTAACCTGTCTTACACAATTTGGGTTGTAGCCAACCTCAGAACTAATGTCCAATGAACAGCAACAAAACTAATGTACAAATAACGGGTACATCGATAAAAAAAAAAACAAACAAGAATTGGTAGACGTAATTAAATAACTCTTCCTCCGTTCTGTACAATTTCAAATGGTTTGAAATATTAGAATCCAGTAATGATCAGCTTCAAGCGTGTTGAAAAGGATGATGTTTATTGTTTTGCGATGGGGAGCTACTAGACTTATTATAAAAATAAAACTATTAGTGGACGTAAACACGGTATATCTTTAGGTAAACTTTACCGTTCATTTAATTCAGCCATTTATAATCTGTTACGGACACGCTTTTCTCTGCATTCTACCACACATCTGTCTAACATTATAAAAAAAATAAACAACCCTCTTTTAGCAGATGGCCTTTGAGAATAGGTAACCGATATTTAACTTAAAGTAAACTTCCCATTAATGCTTTCAGCAAGACAATTTCTTTACTTTTTCTAGAAAAACAATGTTGGATGATTCCCGTAGGACTCGGTAAAGAATATTTCTTCCTAATTTATGTTTAAGGACTTTTTCTGCATTGTGCGACGAACCGTTCCAACAACCGAACATAACAGAGGTAATTTTACGACTTGTGTAATGAGAAAACTCCTCGAGAGTGAAAATTTATAGGCCCGATATAACGAGAATGTTTCCCTTGTACTAATAATTGAGCATTCCCGACAAGAATATGTGTTAAGGGATCAGGATTTAACGTCCGTGCCTGAAGGTATGCGGCAATTTAGATATAATGTTAGCTATTAAGGCTTCTTTATGGGGAGAATTCTGCGAGGTTATGATTAATCGATAACTGGAAATAAAAAAACGTAGCGATAGCAATAAATAAAGTGTCTTTCGACTCTTCTAAGTACAAGACTAATGCAAATTACGCATCGTCGACTGCTTTCACTTTCAGCAAATCTCTGTCTCGAATAAAAGCTCCTTTGTTTCGAGCCAGCTCAGTTTTAGCAGACCATGAGCAATCCGTTTTCTTGCTGCGTAGACAGACCTTAACTTGGTTTGGAATTGTCGCATTTACATTTAAAATTCTGGCTTAAAGGGTGCTTCGTACCTTCAACCTTCACGTAGCAGTCCCACTGGACACGGAATAAGTGGCAACCCTCGTATTTCACTTAAGTTTTTTCCAAGTAGCTTTACGGTGACCCAGGGGTTTCACAGTCTTGAGCTTAGCCCTGGGGATCTATTGAGAGGTGTTATTTACAGGCTTCCGAGGAGGTGTAAGTCCGTAATTCCGTGTTAGGTAGGAGAGTCTATTAGTATAATGGCAAGGCCTTATTAAATATGCTTCTAGTTTCCGTGGTCTGCCATTAGCTGGACATCATGTGTTGTGGCAATTAGTAATGCTCTGGACTGTGCCTACATCCAAACAGCTTTTTGTCATTTCTCTTAAAAAACGAAGCATCTCATCCTTAGTTATCAAATGCCATTTTTATTTAGGCATTTTGACAAATATCAAAAATTGGAAATTACCCTAACACAATGTAGGCTTTTTCACCCAAATTTCGGGGGTTGAAGTTAACATCTTACCTCCATCACTCAAAATTGAATAAATACAAACCTTTTTATTTAGGGAAAACTGATACAACAGTTATTATTACAACTATTAGAAGTAGTGACATTTATATTACAATTATTAAGTTTATAAATAACATCTCGGTACGTCAAGAATACTGTGTTAATTTCATTAGACCTAGTTTGATCAGTATTGGTAAAAAAATGAGTTTTCTTCACCGATAATTTTATTTCTGATTACTCGAAATATCCTTCTGCAACGTCGTCGGTCGCAAACTTCCGTGTCCTTCTGAAGTTAAAGTATCTCGACCTTCAATCGTTAGTAACGAAGCAGAAGTATGCGGGGAGCAATGTGTTGTATACATTTCTGGATTTGGCAACTCCAGGACTAAGTTATTTTTCCCAGCAGGTTGACTGGTGCATTTTCGTTTTAGTAATTCAGGAAAAGTCCATTATGGTTTGATTTTACTGGTTGCAGTTACAAATATTTTCTATATACCTAATTCAATAATATATACTCCGCTGATTGTTTGATTTGTCACAATAAATTCCCCGTTGTTGGTGGGTTTTTGTATCTGAAATTTTCACAAATAATATATTTCCTCTACCTGAAACGTCATCAATTATCATTTTAGTTAACTCCTCGCCCACAAATTATTGATAATTAGTGATAAATTTATGTCAAAAATTGAAGTCTACAATAATGATTAAATACACTTCACTACAAAACAAAGCGTTTTATATCATCCCGGAAAATATACTTGCTTTTTTGGATCTGTAACTAACATTTTGTAGTTTTATGTATGCAATTACTTTTAAATACTTGATGTCGATGTTTACTTTGATAGCCAGCGTGGAGCACAACATCGAACATCATTGACCAAGGACTTGATGAGTTTAAAGCTTGGCGACCGAAATATGCCAAAATGACATCCTTCTTAATTTGATTAACAGGTCGCAGAATTTCTCTCTGGATTTTTCGGGTAATAAAGCCAGAGATGCTTTATTGGCTTCTTCCAATATTACTGACGTCCAAATTGGGACAGAATCTTTCTGGAAAACCTTTGTGGAAGACGTTTAAGGCGAAAAACATGGCTAAACTTTATATTTTTGTTTACAGTGTTTCGCCATAGAAACTAGAAAACATGATTGTACATTTATTTAATGGATATCAAAAATATCTAATTATTGTCACTTTTTAATTTTTTTTCTTGCTGGATCGTAGGCAAAATTGTGAGTATTGTAAAGGAAGAAAGTGTCTGTTTCCGCTTGTAATGAACATAAGTGTTAAATTTAATTTTACATGTATCGCAGTCATCTAAGAATTGGATTGATTGATTGATTTTGTTTTGGATGTATAGTTAAATAAGCTTTAATTATGATAACACATGCTATTGGATGTGTAAAACACTTGTTTTTGATCTTCCAACCAGACTTTTATTTTTGGAAAAGCCAAATGCCCGCGTTTCAGCCGCCAGGCGGCCTTCTTTGGTGACCTAACCGCGTGGCGGTTGAAATGCTGGTTTTTGGCTTTGTCATAAATAAAAATTTGGAAGTAGGATCAAAAAACAAGTGTTTTGCTATTATTATTTAATAACTTCCAAAAAACTCTACTATTCATTACGGTAAAGTGATATTCGCAAAGTTAAATAGACACATAAATACATTCTGTTGTGTTGACCCAAACTGAGTTTCGTTAAATATAGAGTAATCTATAACAAAGTAGTCTTAACCGTCGTTCAGAATAACCATGGTTTACGTCATGTTACTTCAATTTATATGAACTAACGAGTATTTTCTCATCACCAGAAGACTTATTGAAAGAAATTCGGAATAACCGTCTATTTATTTAGAGATTGCTATTTTCTATGAGAAATCACCTATGAAGAGATCCATTCAGTAAGTAAGTATATGTAGGATATTTGTCATGATCAATAAAATAGTGGAAAGTTCAACATTTCTATTAAATTAACATAGCAAATAAAACTGCCGGATAAAAAGTATTTTTCCCTACTGGCTGGAATGTTAACTGGAGCCATTTACTCAAAGCAATATTAATTTAATATCATAATCGATTACTGTCGCTATCTATTTAATGCACAATAGTGAAATACGCGTATTCTGCCATTCCAATCTAGTGTATCCTCCGATCGCGGGGCAAAAACGGAATTAATCAAGAATGGAATGTACAAAATGTCGTTTACTTGCAGATCCGTTTTCGCCTCATGTTTCCTCGAATTTACAGAATCCCAATTCGATATCGCCGTCATTTGTTCGGTGCTTCTTCCGATTCATCTAAAAATAAACCGAATGAACCGTATAACGGATACCCAGGGAGCGCCGAATTGGTCCCACCCCCTCAAAACTGATAGATCCCAAGAAACACCTGTTGGCTGGTCTCATTCAGAAAGTGTTTTATTGCACCGCTCTTTCATTCAGTAATGATCGCGCTCATCCATTCAGTAATTTATTCTGCAGCCGTGGGGCACTTTCAATTAGGGCGTACACCCACAGTGTTTAACTAGAAGCAGTATTAAGCGATCGGTTGTTTGTATAAAATGGGGTTGGTATATTATAAGAACTTTAATGAAGCAGTGAGGCACCCGGGGAATTATGTGGTCGTTTCAGTTATTTATAACAGAATTTTCTTGTTAATATTACTACCCCTTTAGTTGCAAACCTGCGTAACATAGGTTTTTAATTAACCGATAACCATTGGTTCAACAACGATATTAAAGAGTTCATAGTGAAGCCACTTGTGTTAAGGAGATATAGAAGGTTTGGAATGCTTCGCCCTAAAACCAAAATTTTTGGTTTTTGGTCATATACTTAAATAGGAGAACGCTCAAAATTCCTTCAGTCTATTGTAGATTCATTGCTTCCTCTTTTATAATGGTTTTTTGGTTCCAATGGATACGATACCGTTCCAAAACTACTTTTTTTGTTATTACGAAGGTAAAAGATGCTTTCGCTGCTGGGCGCGATGATGATGGAAACGCTCCTATATTGTCCAGGCCTCAAACAGGCACTTCTAATGACAGTGGAAATTACAGCTGTATTTCGATCTTTTGTGGACACCCAGTAATAAATCTMATATTTGCATAAACTTTGGTGCATTACACTTAAACGTATAAAGTAAGGAAACCATAAAAGAACACTAGAATGAGATAGTAAGAAGTTCAAAGAAAATAAATAGGTGGAACTTCCATAGCGCTGAATGCACTTATTACCGCATTGGTTACCAACTCAATTTCCTTACTGCGTGTCTCATTCGAGGCTACCTGTACCGCATCATGAAGTGCCGATTCTATGTAAATTTTACCATCTTCTGCTCATAAGGTCACGAATGTATTCTGTGAGATTTTGGTGGACAAGGCAACAAGTTTGCGTTATTTTGTACTATGTTGTCCAAAGTAACTCTGGATACATGTGGTTGTACACTGTCTTGTTGAAAAAGTAAATTATGGAGGGTCCTGAAATAGGCTAATGGTAATGAGCACCACCAGATGAGGACGGTATGAAAACAAGTCAAAACTTTATTCGACAGCAAACGGTCTGCATCCTAACAAGCCTTCCGTGTCCAGTAAAATCTTGATTTGCAAGCGACCTCGTAGAAGTGAGGCGGTCCATTTGAACCAAAAATCTGCCGTTCTTAATCACTTATCGCTCTTCGTATTCGGCCTTCATGGAACCATGGCCGACAACCCACTACCCTGTTTAGACCTTTGCTAATTCCAGTAGAAATATCCCTAAACGACAAATGTGCTTCTCGCAAAGTCATTTATTCAGCCTCTATCAAACTCGTTAATTTAAAGAAACTTTGCACAGTAGAAGCTTTTAGAAATGCTATTGCAGCCCGCTACAAAGTATAGCATTCGCCTATTTTGTTTAATTAAACGATAATTTAAAAAAATAAGAACTAGTGCATCGATAAGGCTGAAAAGTTGATCGAATTTACCTGTAATACAACAAACATCTGTACCAAAACTTAATTTAAATTAAACAAGTACTACTAGGTGCTTTTACTTTTACTTCTACTCATAAATTGAAAAGTCTTCATTCAATGCAGTGTTATTTCCATCACACCTGAGTGAAAGACCACAACAGGCTCGCTATTCTGCTCGGAACTACGTTCAAACTTTGTTCGATGTCTGATGTACCGCAAGGGTCCAACTTTGGGCCATTATTGTTTTTGTAGTTTATTCATTACATCACGCATGTCATTAGAATGAATAATTACTGTACGCTGACAACCTTAAAACTGTCATTGGTTAGATTTGTATATAGAAATTGTCGAAACTTCAACACAGCGTGTTTTCCTTTGTTTGTTTTGTTTTTGTCTTTTGAAATTTACATAATATCTAACTTAAACTATACATTGTAAGTTTCTTTAACTCACACTCAGTTCGTCATAAGACAACAACAAGAGATCTTACTAAGCAGATTTAGCTTCTAAACTAGTTCTACACAAAACGTTTATTTACAGTCCATAAAGAAATATTCAATAATTAATAATAATTTGTAAAATCCTCTAACATGTCAACTTATTTTTTGTAGCGCACCTTTTAGAAGAAATTGATTATACAGGGTGACTTCAATATGCTGGGCAGATATCAACTTTTTTTATAGAACCCCTCGTTTTTTACATTTGCTGATTTCTAGTAAGATTCTATATAAGCACTTTTATGTAACATACTTCATGCCTAAGCTTAAGTTTTTAAGTTACAATGATTTGAAAAAAGTAAGCCGCCAATATCATAGTCATACATTGATTTTTTACACGAGGCATCAAAACACTTCAAATTTTCCTTTTGTATCACCTGTAGGTTATGATTTTTTAATACAAGACGAAAAGTGATCTAGCTTGCCCTACAATATCCACGGACTTAACCCCTGTAGATTTTTCCTAAGATATTACATAAAAAGGTTTTATTATAAAATCTACAAAGATTACATTACGTAATAAATACAACTTGTTACAWCTGAAATCATAAGAATGTTCAGATGAGTGGCTAGCCGTTTAGAGTATTACCAGTTAGCAAATTAAAGACATTTCGAACATTTGATAAAATGTATTTAATAACGTTATACCAAATTTATTGTCGCTTCATACGCCTGCCTTAGTAAACTGAATTTAATATATTATTATTCAAGATTATGATATTGGAGCTTTAATTTTTCAAAGCACTTGTAACGTAAAAGCCGGTCAGTGTAGATACAAAATATATTGTATAAAAATGGAATTAAATAGAAATTGGAAAGTGTTATAAAGTTAGGACAAAGATACATTATATTGAAGACAAAATTTCGTTTTCGATGTTTCACAATAATCTTAGAGATATTGTAATATTCGAAATAAATTTAATATTTGGGGTTTTTAGGGCTAATGAAATCAACTATTTTGGTAGGTTAGCTGCTACTTCAGAGAGCTCTCAAGCGTCTCTGTATATTTTTTTCTTATTTATTTAATCCAATAAAACAAACGTTTTAAATTATTTAAATACATACCACTTCGATTTATTTTTTTATTTAGTTAAATTATTTACTTATAATTTAAGAAATTACAGTAAGGTTACAATTGCGCAGTTATGTTTAGTGAATGCAGGCAACCCCTAAATTTATTATTAATCTCCCAACTTTATCTGCAGGCAGTTCTGTTAAAAATATGTTTTTGTGACGCCCATCCAAGCACCACACACTTGCTTTTGGGTCCCATTTGGGCCGCAAGTGATAATAAACAGATGGACAAAGGCGGGTCCCCTTTCGAGAGCCAAATTTTCTCAGGCCACTCGACTCTGAATGAACGTAGGCATAAAAACCCGAGTGCCAAGAATGCGACCGAATTCTTCTCGGTCGGGCTCACAGCTAAGTAAAACGTCCTTGCATATTTCACATAAAATACGGATTTTACAGCTTCGGGATTCGGAACTCTTGGGTCCGTAAAAACGCGCGGCAAGGGAACCGCCGTGGTCCTAATCATGTTAGAAAACCATAAAAAAAATGGAATACGACAGCCTGTTGGATTCTTGATTTTCTGTTTTATTGAAATATAGAACACTACGTGAGGGTTAGTTTATTGTGATCTACTGATTTGCTTTCAGCTGAACCACAATGGCAAACTTATCTTTTGTTGTTGTTGATATCAGCTATCGCTATTCAACAATTCTCTAAAATTTTCAATTTTTGTACTTACTATACTTCTTCGGCTTCTACAAAAACAGAACAACAAGTTTGACTACTAACATCTAACGTCCTTTTTTGTTACTTTCTATTGGAGAATGTTTCTACACAAATTTATTATTCCATATTTGTGATTCTGGACAAATTTATAGTATATTTCGACTTTTTACTTTAGTAGTTTCTTTCGACCAACAAAATTATCTTTACTAAAAATTTATTTACTGCACCCCACTGTTTTACCGTGGAGAACTTAATCTAATATAGTGGGAGGAATTCTAGACAAGTGCGTTATTGAAACCACACTTGTCAGGGCGTATACGGATTATTTACATTATTTATCGATACCTACTTTGGTCGTAGTAATTATGTGATTTCAGACAATCTTTATAATTTTGAATCATCGCTTTCACATAATTGTCGCCCTTATGTTGGGTGATGTGGGCCAGCGATTTAAGAGTTGTGTGGATGTAGAAAGCAGAATTCGCCGATTGTACACCAGCGTCTGATTATATTATTGTATGTAATTGTAGCTTGCTTTTGGGTAAAAATAGCAGGTATATTCATGTGTGGGTACTTTTATCAGAAACTTGAGAGGTATGTTGAATTTCGAAATGCACCTACGACAGTTTATTATCAACAATGGACGTCACATGCAGGATGTTTTATAACAAAAAACTAAATCCCTGCATCCAGAACAGAATTTTTTTATTGATCTTTAAAATTAGGGAGATTATTTTTCACACCCTGTATATTTTAGAGTGTTCTTTCTAATAAAAATGTTAACAACCTTGGATAATTTGCGACATATCGGAAGTAGACACTGACTTATTTCGCTTAAATAGTACACCTTTTGTACAATAACTCTGCGTACAGTGTAAATACCTACCTAAATGTTAGTGGAATTCAAGACTTACGCACTTTTTTAATTGAACCTTTGCTGTGGTTCCGAAAAAATGTCCATAACCGTGCAAATTGTGCGAGTGTGTATTTTTTGCACTAGAAACAGCTTTAAAATTCATCTTATTAAGTGGGTGTAAAAACAACGAAATTTCGAGCGTGAATAACTTAATAAATGTTCTTAAATAAAACACCATAACGCTATTATACTGTCATTATCTTCCAACATAGTATTGAAATTTATATTACAACACATGTAGGGAAGTGACCTCTCTAGTTCTTGAGAAGTGCTATTTTGTCAATTATTATTAGATTACTAAGAAACAGTTGTTATATAATATAGTTGAAAATTGTTAACAACAATAATTCAGAATCATTATGACACCAAAACTACGTGCTTGATTTTACGATGAAAGGGTTACAATGGAAATGATATACAATTGTTGTTTCTTAAAATGGGTTACTCAGAACTTATTGTAAAAAAACAAATGAAATCTTTTCCGCAATAAATAATGTCAAACACATAGCAACTGAGCAAAAAAATAATAATGGAAAGCAGTCATTTGGATGCGATATTTGAAATTTATTTTACAGTTATGGTAAATGCAATATAATTACAAGCATTGATAAAACCTGTCAACGATTGAATAAAATTTTATCTACTTGCCAGCAGTAACTACCACAAGAAGTTTAAGCGTGCTGAAGCAAATTTTTGTCGATTACTCAATCAGGAGTATAGGACGAGTGGTCAACCAATTCAAAACTAATTTTATTAACTTTTTGCAATGCAATCAACGACTGGTGGATGTGGGCGTTATCTTGCAAGTAGAACACACATATGGCAAGTTTTCTGTTTCATTTTTCCACATTTCTTTTCGCGTAACTCACTACAGTATGCTCCGTGGCGATCTACCCTATTCTAAGAAATATAGCAGAATTATCTCATGTTTATCCCAGAAAACTGAAACAAGAACCTTGCTAACCGACTTATTTTGGGAGACCCGAAATGCTTTCACTGTTTGGATTGTTCTTTAGTCTTTAGTTCTTTAGTGGTGGATATCATAGCGAAAATGCGATCCAAATAGTTTGGAGAATCTTCAAAAAGACGGCACATTCTTTCCACATTGTCATGCGAACATGCTTCTGAAAAGAACATTATGGAACACGCGTTCATAGGTAATGTTTCTGCTATTTGTGTGAGCCCATTTCGTTGACTTTGTAAAATCATTTCGTGGGTACAATCAATATTTTTCGGAGTGGTAACTGAAATTGGTCTTTCTGATCTTCCTCTTTTAAATTCCGCAACCTAAGGTTTCCGCCATATCAGTCAAAAAAATTTTCCGGTATCGTTTCAAAAATAAGTAGGTACTTAATAACTGACCGAAAAGTGTTCTTATCAAAGTTCAGCTTTTCTCAGACATGCCGTTTTTAAAAACTCACAGTTTTGTCACAATTGAACTTTTGGATGCCAGACTTTGAAAGCTTATTTATAAAACATCGTAATTGTTACTATAGTAGCCAAATAAAAGTAACCAGGCCAACTAGATATCAGTATGCCTTCGTAAACATGCTTTTGCATGAAATAAATACTAAAATTATATAGCTAATATTTAATTCTACGTTGAGCACTGACAAAATAGTGTGAAGCTTGTATTTCAGGTTCTAAAGTAATTTAGAAGATGTCGATGACGGAATAAATAGACGGTAGTGGAAAGCGCATCTAGTATTTATATGGAGATATTGTTGTTTTTAGAACGCTGCAACAATTGAATCCCTGAGTACAAAAGGTACTAACTCCAAAAACTGGACATTATGATATTTTAAAGTGAAACAACATTTTTTGGTATTGCCGATCGATGGGTGAAGAAATGAACCATTTCTAAATGTTCTTAACAATATCGGTGATACCTCAGTTTTGAATTCAAGACAACAATATATATTGTGCACAATATAAACGACGTTTTTCTTGGAGTTAGTTCCTTTTCAATTTCAATTATTTTTCAATTATATTTGACGGAAAAACTATCCAAGTTTGTTATTTTACAAAATCGCWCTAGCACTGAGTGACAAAATATTATAGATAGAATGTTGTGTTTAAAATAACGATATCAATAACTGCATAGCAATCAAATTTGGTAGTTAAAAAAGTTGTTTCGCATTATTTATGAAAGAATCCGGTAAACTTATATGAGAATGTATGTTATTATATCTCTATATAGATTAAACAATTAAAGCAACAAATCAAACTGTATTTAGATATGCGATTCTATACAGCATTTGCCATTAAAGCGAACCTATATTAGTTAAGCAATGATCGTGTATCCAGTATTACAGATCAAATAACATTCAGCATTCATGGATCAAGAACGATATAAACTCGCATTGGTTGGCTTTCGCAGGCGCTTTTAAACGTTGCCCAAATGCAACAGTGTTAACTCAGAAGTGTTTTCTTTCCGCTCTGTTTATTATCGAGCATCATGCTTAGGATAACGTAAGAACTTTCTTCGCATTTCGTCGTTCGTTACTAAAATATTTAACGCGCACTCAGCATACTTCATACACACACATCGATCGTTTTCTCGCCAAAAGGATAACAACTTTACCAACTCGATAGTCCCTCTCCACTCTCAGGTGCGTTGTGTTCCAGCAATTTTCAATTTGTGTCGCGTTGTCCCCTGACGTTTTACATGCGTGGGCGACCAACGGCTATTATTTTATTTACCGACCTTCGATTCCGCCACAAGACAAGTTTTACGGTTGTTCTGTCAAATTCCGAGAGAGAAATTTGATCAAGCCCGTTATAGCCTCCTAAATCCCAATAGGAATTCTGGACGTAACAGGATTTGGCCAAAGCGTGACGAAGGAGTTGGCCAAAACCGGACAGAAATAATGTCCGTTCAGTGAAAAAATAAATCGGTTGATAACTTCTTCGATTCGGTGGCTATATAGAATAAGGAATGGAGGGCGAGTTTTTAAGAATTTATATCAAGCTCCTGGCGTTTATTTTCGTTCTTGAATGAACCACAGACATTTATTCATTCATAATAAAACACGGCGTGTTTCGCAATAAATTGCACTATTTAAACCTTTATAACTTAAATACTTTTTGCCCATTATACTCATAACAAGCGGTTTACTTAATTATCACCTTAATTAACTTCATAACTGTCCCCAGAAGCACTTACAGTGTCGACCAGCTGCAGCAACACAATTATATCCTTGCAGTTTGTAACTACTTTAGAAAATACAGTTATCCACGCTCTAGAAAGGTAATTGAAATACCAGCTGAATTAGCGTTATAGTTTAATTTGTCGCATGCGGTTTCAAATCTCGTTGCGCGTTATTTATTGTACATGTATAATGTTTGCGCTGATTCGCATTTAAAATTAAAATCCTTGCTAGCGACACTTCAACATATTTAAGAATAACATAAATTCATACAGATTTTTTTAAACATAGTTATAAGAGCCTGAGACACTATTTCCATTCTTTTTTTATTTGAGGATCCATGCCACTTCCACTTATTCTAATGTATTAGATAGTCGTTACTTTACATGGTATGAAATTATATATTTGTTACATGTTGTTGTTGCATTTTTAGCCTTGAAGTTGGAATTCATGTTTTTGTATACAGCCTGCCCTGAAAATATTGACTAAAGTGATAATTATAAATCTAACCACTAAATAGATTTTGCTAAAGGCTTGCTGCGATCCGTATCATAAACTGGTTAAAACTGCCGAAGCAGATGCTTCATGTGGAATCATTAACCAGTTTATGACAGGGAGCGCAATAAGCCCTTAATAGAGTCTCTTTGTTGAAGACCTGCTTTTTATTTTTTGTTTAAACTTTTGTTTAACACTTTAGTTAATATTTCTATTTTCCAGACAGGTACTATACTGCCGCTGAATGCACCTATATTTTGTGCTATAGGCAGCTGACGCCACCCTCCAAAGTAGAGTTGTATCTGAAGGGTCAGTAGAGAGCATTAACTGGTTAACGTAAACCGCCATATGTGTAATAAATAATCAACTGCACGCAAGTATGAGGTGTTACACTTTCACCAGTTTCCAGTGGATTTAGCCATGAAGGTTATCTCGAAAATTTAAATAGAATATTAGTTCTGTCATATTAAATTACAACTTTGACAAATTTTAGTGTACTTGATGATCATAATCGTAGATTTGTTTAGTTAGCTGTAAAAAAAACAAAAGCTGGAAATTGGAAAAGTTATAAGATCTAAAGTTTAATAAGGATTGATAACGAATCTGCAGCACAAAGTCACTGTTGGATCCATTTTTTGCTGATGGTGCTGCGACAACAAACGTTCCAAGTGACCCTCACTTTACCTCTGTGGACTTCAATTTTAGATCGGAAAAAATAAAGCCTAAAACCATCACTTTACCTGCTTCGTCTGTTTCGACTGTAAAAATCATATAAGACTTGATTAACTTTCCACTAGATGATATGGTTTGTGTGGAAGATCTTAAGGTTGTTTTTTTATAGCTTACATTTTAAGTTTATTTGAAAAGTGGGTAGGCTAATATAAAATCTAGATTAACCTCTAAACCAATTATTCTTTGACTAACTGATTTAAAGCTGTTACTAAGACAACGGAATGAAATTTTATATAAACTCAGAAAAACGAAACCAGAAAGATGATTTAAGACGCTAAAACTACCACCCCTGGTGTCGATTAATTTTGATAGGAATGCTTAAATACTATTTATTTCTGCCTACTTATATTCACTTCATTGAGTACATCAAAATCCTCCTAAAGCAATCGCACGGGTTCTTTAGTATAGGTACTACCCGGTAAATACTAAAAAGGAGTATAAATATATATTTTGTAAGATAATATTTTGTCGGATAGATCGCTGTCACTTGAAAACACTGACAAAAAGTTAATAGTCTGACGTCAGACTATTAACTTAACAGACAAAATATTATCTTATATTTATGGACGCTGAAAGCATTCACCCTCGTAAATATATATTTTACTTAAATTTACTTTTATACATATCTATGCAATGTTCATCATAAAAAAAAACGTTTTACAGTCCGTCGACATAGGTCTTTTCTGTTCAAATGTTGTTTTCTTCACAATGATGCCAACTTAACTGCTTTACTTTAAATGTCACAAGTACCTTTAGAGCAAAAGTGATTTCAATTGTGTGTTCCGAAAAGTCACAAACCATAATTTGCTTTACTTCCTTTAATGCTATTTAGGTAATATTTTTACCTATTTTACACTTTACACTTATGTCGGATTTCACCGGTGTCCACAAGGTTCTATCCTGGATCCTCTATATTTTGTAATGTCCATTCTACTTATTATATTAGTGGTGCGGGTAGACTGCTCGTGCCTAAAACAACAAATCGATACAATGAACAATATAAATTCTGTTTAAATGGAATATACAAACCTGCATTTATGTGTTTTATTGACTTCCAACCAAGGAATACCGACAAACCTTATCAAAACAATCGATGCATATACTAGAGAAACAGCAAACAAGCATGAATACATGGGAAACTTACAGAGAAAATTCCTAAAAGTATTGGAATTCGTCAATGGGACCCTAATAGTCCGCTCTCGTTTAATATTGCAATGGATGAAATTATAAAAACAGTCAAGATTGGTAGAAGTTACAGAATGGGCAAAGAAAAGTTTATATTCGTCTGTTAAGCGGATGATGCTGTCCTTCTTGTAGAAAATAAGAACGACCTACAAAGAAACTTACACCTCTTTAACACAACAACAAAATGGTTCGGTATGACCATAGCCGCTGAAATTACGAATTCATGACGACATGGAATAAACTCCTCCAATGTAAATTGGAAGTAAATCAGAACATCATAGAGCAACTAATGTCATTCAAGTAACTGGAAGCAGAACTATCAACAAATGTTGAAAGTTAACAAAATCGCAGGCTAAATTACGAACTAAGTCCAGAATATATAAGGCACTGTAAGATCAATTATGACACACGGCTGAGACCAGACCTGATACATCTAAAACTAAACGATTGGAGCAAAAACCCTGCCCTATAGAGAAAGAAGCGAATATATAAAAAGATCATAGTGAAAAACATCGGAAATTAAACGGTGGAGTGATTTCAAAAAGGCAACATTGAAGAAGCACAGGCTACAAGCCTATTTGGAGGAAACCAGAAGAAATATTTTAAATGTAACTAAACATTATGTCTTAACCGAGGTCTTAACATTGCTCTGAGTATCTGATATACTTATTATAAATTTATTGTAATCACCTCCCTAAAAAAGTAATTTTCATCTTAAATACATCCAACCGTTTGTTTATAATAATTTCGTATCTCTTTAAAAAATCACGATATTCGGCTTTATAAAAGTACTTGTGGTCTGATTTGAAGCTTTTTCGCTTATATCCAACAACCTTATCCTCCCTCAATATATAGGTTGGGTGCTAATCGCTTTATCCTTGGTTTGTAAACGATTCACTGCCACCATTCTGAACGTAATTTATATAATTGTGTTTGTAAACACATTCAGTTCATTCCGAGACATTCTACGCTGTTTCAGTTATGAATGGAGCTGTTGTTTGTAAGCAAAAAGGAAGCACATATTTTCCTCAGACGTCCTAAACAAGAATGTTGCCACCACAAAGAAAAATAAATTACGTCCATTGTTCTGTACAACGTGCTATTTGTAAATACCATCAAGACACCACTTAGCCAATTAATGCCGGTAATAATTACTCGTTTGCCCCACGTTGCAGGGCGGTACCCGACATACTAAGAATAATTCCATCTAAACACCGCAATTTGCAAACACATCTGCCTCTTTAATATAAAGCGGTCGTAAAGAGCGATTTATTACGGTGAAGTGGGGCGATATTTTAATTTTCATACGCTCTGAAGCTGAATCTCGGCCTGTGACGGATGGCTTCCTCCAGACATAAACTCAGTTTCTGCGCTATGAATAAATCCGAATTTAATCCTAATTTGGCCGGGCTCGGACTTGCGAGCTTCAAAGCCATTTTAGCAAATTAGATACTTTAATACGTAAATGCCATCAGGTAACTAGATTTCCGAGCGAATTGATGTTGTGTACATCGAAACCTTATACAGGTAAATTGTCCTTTTCTTCTTTTTTGTAAGGAATCGTGTTATGTGAAGCATGTAATGCAGTTACAACATTTGAATTAACTTTCCCTATTTACATGTTTTATACACACATAACACCGAGAGGATAACAACTTCATTTTTCTACACTTCTGTCTTTAATTGATGTTTTCATTTCATCCAGTTCAGATTTGTATTACTTTGTATTTTTGTTTTGCCTTCGCATCAATCCAAGGAAACTTTGATTTTTAATCAGAGTGTCAAGTTTCTACTACAGTAATTGCTAACCAGCAAGTCAGTATGATATATTGTTTCATGTTAGGAAAGAAACTTAAAGAAATCTGCAAGATGTTGTAATATTGCGATATTTCGAAAAGCTGTTTACTCGGCTTCCATAAAAGAGAACTTATCCAAAATGCGTTTTAAATGCTCCAAGCAAACAAAAGATCGGTCATTTAGGAAGTTGCTGATCTTCACATCTATAATTGGTTCGGCGTGACGAATGTTGACTAAAAATTTAAGATAGAGCAAGTATGTATAAAAACGTGACAAATTTGTCCCATGTATTTGGACATCCAAATCAAAAGCAGGAGCGTCGATCCATTTGATTGAAATCGTGGCCTCAAATCACAATTATGTGTCAGAACGGGGTATGGCATCGCGGGACTACGTTATCATCCAGAGACCAAGATTCAGAGGTCCTGATGGAAAACGCTCAGCTCACCTCGGCCGAGCTATGCACGATAATCCAAGCAAAACATCAAGGATCGTTCGTTATTATTTTCTATTTGAAAGGAACAGTGCGACCTTAGTTTGTGTTTAAAGGTGTTAACTTATATGAGAGATTGACGCATGCAGGAAGATGCCCGTTGAAACAAAAGCAAAAAGAATTGGACGAATAGTTCATTTTACTAAGATATGGATCGTGTCGTCCGACATTACTTGTCGAATAACAAAGACAGTGTGTTAGCAACATCCATCTTTACTTGATTTTCATCTAGTGATTTCTGAATCTTCCTAAAAATCAAAATGACCGAGAAGAAAGATGGTATGACACGGTGGAGGTTCAGGACGCTATTAAAATGTGAATAAAAGTACTTAGTAATAATAATATGACTTCCATGACCAATAAGGTGGGCGGTGTGTTCAGTTTGCAGTCCCATTTTTAGTACTACCAGTTCCCGATAAATGCACTTGTCGACATACCCTTAAACAGCAAAATGTTTGTCCTGGTCTACTATCTAACTTTCTACATAACTTTTTTGTTGGAAGAAAACTTGCGGCCTTCTAAGTCCTTTTCAGCATTCAAATAGACAGTAGTCAGATGGTGCCAGTTCAGGTGAATATGGAGGATGGTCTACTAGTTATAACCTCAAGCACCGAATTTGCAAGACGCCTCTGACGACCAATCCGAGTCTATTTTGCGCAATTTTCTCAATAATAATTGTTAATAATATTTTCATGTTATTGTTTTTCCCTTCTTTAATAATCAATGAAGATCACTTTACGACTATCCTAAATAACTGAAGCATAACTTTTCTAGCCGTTTTTTTTATTTTTTGGCCTTGGAGATCCAGATTGCTTCCATTGACTGTTTTGTTGTCTCGGGGTTGTAAAATGTAGCCAGGTTTCATCCATGGTGACAACTCTGCTTTTGATCCACCATTTTGGAATCCATTTCGCAGATAATTTTTCCATACCCAAGTCGAAATTATCAATGCCATGAACTTGCTCATACAAAATGCTTAATGTCACAGCTGGTCAGTCTGATAATATCTTGTCATGGACTGCATCGATGTTTTCAGAGGTTGGCATATAAATTCAAAAAATTACACGCCTCTGATCATCCTGTATGGATTTTTTTGGGAAGCAATCTAATTTTGACGGTGGAATAAGAAAGGCGGATAGCATGGAGCATATTGACCAGATCATCGTAAATCTTCTTACCTCGTAACCCTTTTAGATTCCGGTACTTTATAAATTATGATGGCTCACTTACAAATGACTTTTTTTTAAATCTAGCTTTTATGTGGTGTTACTTTTAAGATGAAACTTTAATTGAACATATTTTGCTACGAAGAGCAATTATGTTATTATACTCCTAACAACCTAGCCTTGATTGTGTTGAATTTATCAATATCCACTCGTATAAAAATGTATTATGGATTATGTTGTGCAGACGGTACTTCTCTTTTACATTTTAATCCAGACTGCCGGTGAACGATACGGCATGTTAAAATAAACACTAAAGCAAATCAGTAGCAAAAAATAATTTTTGGTAAAAAATAATCAAAATTATGTTTGAAAGTCCGATTGTTTTTGGAGAACTGGATTAAAAAATAATAGTATCTCACAATTGCAAAATATTAATTTTTATTTTTCCATAGGTATAATTATGAAATTAAAAATATATTCTAATTTAAAATAACCGCCTTTGGGCTGCCTATATCATTTTTATATTTCATTTCAAAATAACAAGTTTATGTCCGACGCGCAACACACACTAGCACACATGCAAATTATTAACCATGTTCCCCCAAACTAAATGAAAATCAACTTAGAAGTTTACAGTATCTTGGAACGTAACTGTTAATTAGGTAAATAAAATATAATCACACGTAACTTTCTGATTGAGTACGAAGTACATAATTGATATCAAATTGTTACTGAGTGTAATTCGAAAAATACTTTTCCTAAAGTTGCTTTAATAGCGATGGCATTATATGTGCAAATACATCTGAGGATGTTGCTTGAGCAAGGCAGTTGGAGAAAGGTCAATTTTAGATTTATACAGAAATATTCCATATAATGCATTATATTTGTGAGTAAATCATTCTTGGATTAAGTACGAAACGTTTTACTCGAAGGAAGACACTTTAATAATCTAAATGAGTTATCGATTTCGCACTATAGTTAAATCAAATCCAACTTATCAATTCCCATTGTTTATAATATGGCGTTTCTTTCAATAAAGTCACAATTGAAATACAAGCTGCACTGCAAAACATTTCGACGTCTGCCCGGCGTTGTGAATATCTAATGTCCTAAAATTGGCCTGCCCTCTATAAACCGAGCAAGCGGATGGTCGCGTGACTGCAAACACGTTTGTTTTTAGTGCGTCAGTCCTTGGTCGTGTAAAAAATGAGCTAGGAAGGAAGGTACACGAAAGAAAATAATAAATGCTGGTGGGAAACGTCTGGGGTAAATCCGCTCGCGTGTCAGCTCACGATTGTGCTCACTGCTCGTATAAAAAAGCTGTAAGTTTTACTTAACGCCGGCCGCAAATGACCAACCCCTAAACGAACCTCTAATCTCGTTTGGTCAACTCCGGGTGGAAAGCAGCAGTGCAAAGTATGATGCATTCTGATGCAGTGATATTATTTTCTATTATTCGAGCTCTAAGCACATAGCTAAAAATCGAATCGAATGGTTAGATTGATTCGAAAATGTTTCGCTGTGCAGTAACACATCGTCTGATGTTACTAAAACGTATCGATGACTTTAACCCAGTGACCTTTGCAAATTTATGTATTTAGAAGAAACAGAAACCTAGTTTAAGTAGCAAATGTATAATGCAGACACTGTTTCAACTGGTGGATAAAGTTAGTGTACTAGATTACGCAATCTCGAATCATTAGTTGCAGTTTTATGAATAGGAGTTTCATTTATATAAATTTAATTACATTCTATTTTTAGACGAAGCTTAAGAATCATCAGAACTGCTTTGTTTGTAGACATAATCCCACTTCTTCCGTGTATTAAGAATCCCCATATTGGGATATCTACTAGTGGGGTACCTGAAACAAATAAGGTTAAAGTCCGAACAAAACCGAGTAGCCTTATCTAACAAACTACCTATATAACTTTCAAAACAGAGAATTATAATGTGGATAATACCATGCCATCTTGTGGCACTTTAACGGTTTATCCGCCCGTCTCTGCGGGGAACCTGCAAACTAGCAATGTAGCAATTCTGCAGTTACTTTTAAAAATTACGTGTAGTGTAGTAGTATTACTTGTGGCACTTGTTAAAGAAACTGAACTATATGGCTGTAATACATATAGTAGGAAGTAGGAATGTCTACTTTCATTAAAGTTTTACAAAATGTATGTGTTCTTATCAATCCCGGACCAAGAAACACAAATGGATCATGGAGTAAATCAAGTAAAAAATAGTACTGCGTTTTTGTGGCAATGAAACTACGTTGTCTGCATGAAAAGTTACTCTCATGTGACGTATTTTAAAAATTTCTAGGTTTTTACAAATTTTAATAATAATAATTTTACAAAATCTTATCTTTTTCTACTTAAGAATTTTTATGTATTTTATGATATATTTGATATTTATTTGCACTTGTTATTCAGCTCAAGAATATATTTTCTCCAGATTTTGATGATTCCACTACATTCGGACCATAGCCTAAAGACAGGAAAGTACATCATCTTAAAATGTTCCTTTTAAGTTACTTAGACTACAAATCCGTACATCTTTGCTAACACAACCTCAGAATGTAGTAGAATTTCACTAAACACTCAAAATATTCACCAAAAATTGTACATTTTATCACAAATAATCAAGCGCGTATACTATATGCTACTGTTTCAGTTTTTAACTTTTAATAACAAAATAGATTTTTGTAATGAAACTGATCACTACAAAAATATTTGCTGCAGTAGTGGTGTTGTTAAAGGTTTAGTAGAAATATTCTGTGGACATCAAATTCGTAAAAAATACATTATAAATTTATAAGGCGTTTAAAGACATGATAAGAATCATCAGTTACATATCTGTTTTTTCTTGTAGCAAATAAAACTTATGTATATTTTCCCATGGTTCTCTCGTGGTTGCCGTTTCATCTCTCGACTTTAGTATTGCCTGTTAGCTTTATAATTAAGACTTTGAAAACGTTATGTAGCACAACACAATAGATCCCAGTACTCTGCAAAATTGACGCTAGTTGTTTTATTAGCTCCAGTGCTAGCGATACTTCGATACTTTCAAAGAATCGATACTTTAAAGTTGAAATTTCGATATTTGGCATTGATTTCGAACCCTACATACTTGCTGGTATCAATATTTTGGCTATGGAATCGAAAAAAACGGCATTTTCCTTTAATAGTTATAATAATAGTAATGAGTATGTATGGTACAAGAATGCTTTATTTTTTTTTTCTAGTTGACGCCTGTAGAATTGCAGACAAGTTCTTGTAAATAAGGTGTATAGGCAAGAAATACAACTAATAAAGAAATTCCTTTGTTTTCACCGATAAAATGACGCTTACGAAAGGAACCCATTTTCACGACTTTTTAGGTGTCGTAAAATAGAGCTTTTGGTTGTCAACAGAGATTTTTTCGAAAACATTAGTGGTATCGGTACTTCAAACAAAAAGTATCATTCAATATCAGTATTGATACTATCGTTCGAAACTAGAAACCCTAACTCCAATACGTAGAAGTCGACTTATGAATGACCGTAACCAATTGCATGGGTTGATTTCCACACGTTTAGTTTGCAACATTCTTTGATGTTAAAAATTTATATGCTTAGCAATAAAAGATTCACTTTGGTCAAAAATAAATTGAAACCGTTATTTCTTTCCAGACAAAGGATTAAAAGTAGTAAAAAGTAAAAACATTACAGTTATTTATTACAAAACATCAAACTTGCAGTTTCGAAGATTAGATAACGGGGATAATTGGAAAAAACGATTCAACAAAACAATTTATAGATACCTACCTATCATGCTGCACACAAATTAATCAAAATATGTCCGGTGAATACGACTAGGTTGCTGAGGCTTAGAGAAAAAGGAATTACGCATAAGTTATTAACAAAGAAGCACAATTAAATATTTCTGCGAATCAAACACACAAAACCGTCGCCCACAGGCAGACCAGCGAGCGCACAGTTCACAAGAAACATTCAACAGAAGATGACAGCCATCAACTTAAATTCTCATTTAATTCCAGCAAATGCTCGCTTTCCCTCGTAAACGTATGCAAAACCGTTCTTAAGAAAGTGACTAAAAAGTCCAACGGTGTTCGCAACAATCTGCAGACGAATTAATTACTTCTATTTTCGTCGCGAGCTAATAATACACGAGACTGCACAGGACTGGAAATACTTCCAAGGGAAGAAGCTAACGACCAGTGTGATAAAATCTAATACGTTCCCATTAAGCTCGTTGGCACGAACGCAGTGACAGTTGGTGGAGGGTCTCTTCTATAGTGTTCCTACCCTGTCGCCATAGGCGTAGATCCCTCAAAAAGCTCCAAAATGAAACATGTGTTGCGGCGAATAATGGAAGAACAATATGCACGTGATGAAACAGCGTCACAAAAATGCGAGCTGTTAGTTGCCACGGCAGGGTATCTCTTAAATAACTTCTATAGTTTATGGATGCGTCCTTTTATAATAAGGACGGCAATCTACATTTCTATGTATCAGTGAATTTAGAGGGAAAGTAAAACTTTACTTTGCTTGGTTTGAAACTTTCTTCGGACTTCGAAGTGAATCTGCGCCTATGTGCTGCCGTAATATGCTCGGAGTGCTCGCAAGTTTACTGTTCCTTTTATTTTCAAGCGTATGATGTGTTAAAAGCTGTATCTAGCTTTGCGGTTGCAATATAACCGCAACAGTTATGAGACCGTAAATAAAGAATGAGTGTGGATGGCAACTGGAATATTTATCGATGCACCATTCGACGATTGCCGGTGAGATTTAACCGCAGAAACTTTATGGGTCATGTAACTATTCCAAATGGAAGAAAAACTGTATCTATTCAACCCTTTCAGTTTCATGTTATTAAACCAGTTAAATAATGAGCTTTCATAAAAAACCGATTAAACAGGCCACGGCTTTCTCTTTTTAAATCAAACGTAGCGCCTTTTGTGTAGTAAATCTGTATAATTTGATGCACATTTGATGTTTTTGCTTTTGTAACTAACAGTAAACCTTAACGTCAGTGTAAATTGCAACCGCGATCGAAGCTCCTTTGACAGTCGATAGAAGTGACAGTCGTAACAGTTCAATTAGTTGCATCAGCAATACGACGTACTTTTACGTCAACAAAAACCTGACTCATTTGCTTTATGAACGCTCGTTACATAATATACACCCCCTCTTTTAGTGCAAACATTTTATTTAAGTATAAAAGGCTATTGTTCGTTCAATCTATAGTTACACAGTATTCTTTCCATAACACCTAGTTCTGCGCTACTCAGCATCAACATTTTTCTGGTGTCTTAAATGGATCTACATTCAATGTACTTCTAATGTAAGTGTAGAATTAACTCTAATAATATAAAGAAGTACATAAGAATCGAACAATAGAGATGCATATCTTCAAACCACTAAGAGATTTGGTAATAAACGAAAAATAAATGTAAGTAACATACGAAAGATGAATATAAGGACGACATGCTAAGAGATAGGGATAGTGATACGAATAGAAGCCGTGAATTACAAGACAGGTTGATAGGAAGTTTGACATTTGTGACAGCAATCAGTGCTTGTGGAGCGGCAAGATAAGCTAAGCGAAGAGCTTGCAAAATGAACAAGTCGATCCTGTAGAACTTTAAAAACAACGAAGGAAAACAGCAGGGCCAAAATTAGTCATTCCTTCGAAGAAAAAGAGAAGTGGCGTCATTCCAAAGAGTACCTACCTTTGCAAGAAGTGTTTGATTTGTATTATTAACTAGTAATAAAAAAAACTAATTTTAAGAAGTGAAAAAAGAATACAGTGACACTGAAGATATAAACGAATTGTTTCCAATTCTCCAAACAAAGAAAGGAAGGAACAATGGTTTCAGAAATGCCAGATCAGAGAACGAAATTAGCGGTGAGAGCAATTTAGAGGCTTATGGAGATTGTTGAATAAAGCCACTATGTCAAGCTAATTGACTATGTTCTGCTAATAAAGTGAGTAAGATGTTAGAATTTTCTGATGTTAACAGCCAGTCAGCACCAATTTTTGGACTTAAAGCATGCAGTTAGCTAGGTTTTATTAAAAAGATTAGGACCACAAAAGCACTAAGTAATATGTTTAATATTAAGGAAGTATTTGTAAAAATATTAAAGGATTAGGTCATTCCCATATAAATTTCAATATTAAATTAAATAATATTGCAACCATTTAAAATAAATTACAAGTGGAGTTTAAAAGGCTAGAAAAAATTAAAATAATAGGTAAGATAGAGAAGCCAAAGCTCCTTCTAACGAATTGAATAAAACCATACTTGAAAATATAAGAGACAACTTATGGTGTAAACAATTTTATATCGTTGTAGACAACAAGGTTTCTGGCATATTGAACTAGAAACAATCACTGCTGCTGTAGTACACCGTTGGTTACCACAAATTCAGTGGTCTTTCTTTTGGGTTGTCGTGTGCCCTTGAAGCATTTATTAAGTTGAAATTAAGTTGAACAAATCTCTGGTGGCTGTATCTTCCATACATCATAAGTTTAACATGGACACGTCTATCTTAAATAGTGCTGGAAGAGGTAGCTAACTTTGAACTAAAATGATATAACAAAGATTAATATTTCAAAGTAATTTTGTTTCGCTGGGCTCTTTTCAGAGGGCTTTTCCAATGGGCACAATCGCTCATTAGGCAATCGACAATGTAGGTAACTGCACTTACCACCGTAGTAACTACGCCGTAGCTTTGATTATGACATTCCTTAATAATAATAAGCTCAATAGTTGTAGTGCATCTACACCCACAGCTAGATGATGCATTTCCGATTGTCACAAAATGATCGGGTAGTTGGCAATGTTGATCCTCTGTACTTACAGATCTTACTAACCTTTGCTGAAGCTAAAGCCACCGAAAACCGATTTTCACAGAAGACGTATCCACATCAACAAATGATATTTTACGGTTTTCGTTTTAAAATGAAATTTTTAGGTCACGATATTTCTCAATTATTTCAATCTTTTAGATTGGCTTGAAGCTTCAGCCTCCCTTCCAATTGGTCAAAACAACTTAGAGTAATGTATCTAGCTTCATTTTTTGATTTACTTTTAGGCGGCCGTTCTGTTTATGAATTACCAATATCTAAATTTTATCGCGATTTTGCTTATAAAATTTTTGTTAAGCGCAGGAAATTTGAGTATTTAGTATTAAATAAGTCACATACTTCTGCCTCAGTTCACATTCCAGTTTCCCAGTCTGTTTCGTTAATACTATAGCAGATATGTGTTGCATGGTTACAGCGGGTACGAGTATTTTTAATAGATTTATAAAAAAACAGACAAACTACTTAATATTTTTTCAAACGTGAGTCACAGATTGGCAAAGGCATATTTCCGAGTTCAGAATAAAAAGTGACTGCAAGTAAAAGGTGGGTAATGCCATTTAACTATCAATGCCGTTGAAACTAGAAAACAATTAAAATTAAAATGTTCCCTATTACTGTTTTGTTAAAAACTTTTTATCTCAGAGTTTATCCTCCTGAATGTATGAATACCCTGTGCGTATATTGTTTTAATATATTTATTATTATTTGAATTATTAGGTTATCAACCTTGAATTATTTCTGGTTAGTAAAAAATCACTCAATCATTCATTTCGATCGTTACTTTCACCTCTATTCTTTCCAAAGACAAAACCCTCAGAATCATTCTCTCTGGCCTTCCCCGTCAAAGGTCTCCGTCTTCCAGCAGAGACCGCAAATGAATCACTGCCCTTAATTGTTAACCCTTCAATCTTGCGCTCAAAGCAGCCATTCTCTTACTGTGGTCGACGGCCTCCTGCCATAATCCAATTTACTGCTCGCCATGATGAATAATTTTGGCAAACACTACAACGGGCAACGCAACGTGTCTGCCACGGTTCACCGAGTGCCCTTAATGAGTGGATGGCAACACGACCGCCCCAGCAAACAAGTTCTCCATTCGAAATTCGGGCATTTAGCACGCTTATTATTCATTTGTGCGACTGAGTTCTGGACTGAAACCGGGCAGGCCGCTATTTGGGGAATGCTTTGGGAACTGGAAGAATAGCGTGTGATGGGGCAAAATTTTCAGGAATTAAGGGGTATTTACTGGCACTGTACGAACAAGAATAATTTTGTATTTTAAATACCTGCTCGCTTGTAATGCAGTAAGGCGGTAGTGTAAGTGATTCATGTTTATTGATGAGTGGTTTTTCATCAGCTTCTATACAAATTTTGTTTTAACGAATTTTACAGACAGACGAATTATTCAATATTTCCTTCTAAACTGGTGAGCATAACTATAGCCCCACCCCAAATTTTGGCTGTATCTACCATAAACTTTACGTGAATTAATTATGCGTTTGGGAACTCAGAATACAAGGTAATAGAACGCTAAAAAATAAATTTTACACCAATTGCAAACAATTTATATTATTTATTCAACAATATTGCATAAATCATGGGTGCATAACTATAGCCCCTACTGTCTTTCCGTTATTTTCCGCAAAAAATAATATTTGGGTGGCTTTGATTTTTGTTGTCAACATAAACAAATGCCACTATTTGACAGTATTAAAGTCACAAATTGTATCAATTAGTGCAAAATGCCCCGCGGATCCTACTTATCGGAGATTGAGAAGGGTAAAATTTTGGCTTTCCAAGACGAAGGTCTAAGTCGACGAGAAATTTCCAGAAGAATTAACCGCTCGCGTAAAGTTGTTACAAATTATCTAAGAAACCCTGGAGAGTATGGGACACATAAAACAGGAGGTCCAAAAAAGAAAGTTTCACCTAGGACGGCAAGAAGAATTGTCTCTACTGCAAGTAACAGCTTAAAAAGCTGTAAACGAATCGGTGAAGAATGTGGAGCAAATGTTTCACGATGGACTGTAGGCAGAATCATACGTGGAAGTGAGCATATTGTGCGACAGAAGTTGAACAAAGCACCAAGGCTTCTCCCGCGCCACATAATTCAAAGAGTAGAATTTGCTCGGCGGAATATGGACCGAATCTGGGACCATGTAATTTTAATTTAATTTGTATTTCTTTCCGAATTTTTCCTAGACTCCAAACATCTTTCAGGTAATTTTTTCCGACGAAAAAAAGTTCCGTCTAGATGGTCCAGATGGTTTTAATTCTTACTGGAGAGATCTGCGTAAAGAGCCTAAATTTCTTAGTAAACGAAATTTTGGTGGAGGCACTCTCATGGTGTGGGGAGCTTTTACCAAAGGAGGAACTTTGAATTTGGCTTTTCCGACAACACGGATGAATACAAGAGAGTACCTTGATGTCCTGGAAAGCCGCTTATTGCCATTTTTAAACGAGAACAACCAAAATCGATTCATATTCCAGCAAGATAATGCGCGAATACACGTGAGCAGAGAGGCGATGGCATTTTTTAGGGATGAAAATATCGATTTGTTGGAATGGCCTGCATGCTCCCCGGATATGAATCCCATCGAAAACCTTTGGGGAGTCGTAGTTCGGCGGCTATACCAAGACAACAAGCAATATGCTACCGTTAACGAATTGAAACATTCTTTAGAGGAAGTTTGGAGAAATTTGGAGCCTGAAATACTCGTAAACTTCGTTAACAGTATGCGTTCTAGAGTTTTCGAGTTAATTAGAAAAAATGGTAAAGAAACCCATTATTAAATTATCGATAAGTAAATATTATTAAAGTTATGTATTATAGGGGCTATAGTTATGCACCCATGATTTATGGAATATTTTTGAATAAATAAAAAAAATTGTATGCAATTGGTGTAAAAATTATTTTTTAGCGTTCTTTTATCTTGTATTCTGAGTTCCCAAACGCATAATTAATTTACGTAAAGTTTATGGTAGATACACCCAAAATTTTGGGTGGGGCTATAGTTATGCTCACCAGTTTAGTTGTCTGGTTGCATATAAGACTTCTAGCTTCCCTGTAAATTTGACAATGAGACAGCAGTTTTTAATTATGGTGAGAAAGGCGGATAAAAGAAACATACATTGGCTATTTATTTAAATAAACTACTATCAGTTGACAAAGCTTTTGATTAAGAAAATTATTGTATTCTTCCTTAAATAGCTAAAACTACAGCTTTGTGGAATATGGTGATTATAAGCTAACTCATTTTTTTGCTCTTTCAAGTTTTCCTCCACCCACCCTTTATTATTTATGGCAAGGATGTCATCAACAAGATAACTATTAAGCATGCATATATGTAAGAACTCACAATTGCAGGGTTTTTTAGACGAATATCATTGTGTTGCAGACTTATATTGAACCAAAAGAATTCGAAAATGGTTGAAATATTGCTGTGTGATCTGGATCTCTACTTAGCAAGCGTATGTTATTACATGAATAAACTTGCACTGCGAATTTGTAATAATACCATGTTAGATATCGTAACCATGTCACTGTTACTGTTACTGTAGTATGGTAGCAGTATATAGTAGGAATCAGTAGATGCCCTATAACATTATGCCATACAATACGCAGTAATACATACCACCTTTAACTAAATGTCTAAGATTTTACTATATTATTAGCAGTGATATGCGTATAGATACCTACATTCTTATAACTTTAAAGTCAGATGTCCTACATCTTTTTTTATTTTAATATTACTTTGACTATGAACAATATGGTATATACACATCAAGAAGGAAATGTTCTGAAATAGTTATGTATTTGTCTCCCTGGATATACACGTATATTCTACTATTATTTAGTTGAATGCAGATTGCGGTTAATTTCGGAGGCCTACATATAATTTTTGGCTATTATAATTCTTTGATTTGTATCGTTTGTCTTTACTGTCTGTTGCGAATTTATATGATATTTATAGGATAGGAATACGATGCTGATGTTGAGGTCGTCGATACACAAAGCGCGTTTAAAGTCCCTCCTCATGTAATTTTTTGTAATGCGCTAAATTAGATGGTTCGGATAAAATGGTGGTAAGAGCGTTATAAAATTTATTTCTTTTACAGGTGGTATGTTCCTCTCAAGTTTCTACCAACTCAATAACAGTTTTAAATAGCAACTGGTCATGGTGTACATCTCGTTTAAGAGCTGTTTTTATTCTCCATATRCCATTTCTTAGAAGATTGAAATTAGACAATCCGTTCTAAAGGTATGAGCGCACGTTACGTGTTCCTTATCAGTTATCACATTAGTAGAATAATAATTAGTTCGTACTGGTATTTAAACAGATGGAAAATTGAAAAGGAGCAATAGTCATTGCTTATGAAACTGACGTTACGCAAGTCAATGGTCTTCCCTACCCCCATATTATTTGTTACAAAAGAGARATATAATTATAACACAGATGACAAAAATCAAAATTTTGCAAGTCAGATACATAGGAAAAAAAAATTTTGTTAAATAAAGAAACTTAAATTGCGATTTTCAAATAAAGACTTTTGAAAGTGTTTAGACAAAAAAGAATAATTAAATTAAAAATCATATTTATTACCTTGGAGGCTATGTAGGAGAAAGATCTGTGTTGTTTGTGGTATATGCATTGAATTGAATTGAATAAATTTTCTTGCTTAAAACTATTTTTCTAAAAATATAATCAGATTGTTTAGTGTAAATGAAAAAAGTGAGTGAGTGAGAAAATATTCTGAACTGCTAAGCAATCGATCCAAGTAACTGAAGTCTATCTAAATTATAAAATCTAAATGACTGGATCCTCGAATCATCTCATCTCCCGAACATATTCGTGTCTGGTACTGTTTTTAATCGACAATTAGAGTGAAATATTTTGATATTTTTCTTGTCTCTATAAAACTCGTAAGTTTAAGTGCAGTACGCGCGAAAGAAATCCGGGCTCTGTTGGCAGATAGCTTAAAGGGTCAAATTCTTCAGATATGTAAATTTTTATCAGACTGCCTTTTGTGTTTAGAATATAGTAGGTACATGTTCAAAGTTAAGGTAAATTAAATTTTCCTTTATTTGCTGATTTCAGTAAGCAGGCGAGACATACATCCTCATATCACACTAACATTATCTGCACTAGCTAAACAAAGATTGAGTGGGTATGACAATGTTTTCTACAATGGTATTATTTAATATTGGTCAAAGAACACACCATCTTGTTTGAAACCATTACAAATTACGAATGCCTTAGTGCATTTACCGTTCGTTGCAGCTATGAGCAAGTTCGTAGGATGGTTTCTCGTCAGTAATGTATTGTATTTTCTTGCTTGCGGATAGGAACTGCGGCTAGAATGTTGCAAAGGGCATTTTCAGAGCAATACACAATACTTCACTAATAAAAGTTGTGAAGAACTGAAGATGCTTCGTCGGCCTTCAGGCCTTCGAAGACGAGGTTTTAATCCACAAGCCAAAATGATATAAATTTAATAAGGGTTGCCGATAATTACTACCWCTGTAACCCTTTTTGTAGAGGTAGAAAGATAGTATTGTTTGTCATTGAAGCTTTTTTAGGCTTAACTAGTACTTAAATAGGCATCTAACACTAGTCGCCAGATATTACTCTCATAACAGTGGTGCAAGAACTGCAGCCATATAGTTTAACACTCGTTTTCCATCATTTTGTTTTTCGAGTCAACGATCTTGAAATTACCAGCTTGCTGAAACCATATACTTACATTTGAAATGTATAGCACCCAAGCCCACCCCAGCATTCTTAAGATTTACTTCATATAAGCGCTCCTTAAGTACTTTCATTGTTTCATAAGGTATCTCAATTTTTTAACAATCCTGAATACAAATAAACTGTATTTTTAGGTTTCGCTGTATTAGTATTTAGTGGCAAAATGGTGTGATACAACTAAGAAAGTGTGAACCTGCGCAAATCAGAAAACGAAGGTAACGAGTTTACGTGGCAAACAAATACGTGCTCCGTTGAACGGATTAACCTCAGGTAATTTAATTTAGCTGGTGCATAGCAGCTCAGTGGGGAGATAATTGAACGTATTTTTCACGGCGTGGTTTATTCCAAACATATCTGCGCTGTAAAATTTCGGTAATAGTGTCGTGCACGTCCCGGATCGGTGCAATCGATACGTCTATTTAGAGTGGGACATATTTTAGGGTGCTGGTGACGTGATATATTTTACAATTGTCGATGCTGCCATTTCGCAATTTATAAAAGAAAAATTGGGGGCATTCGTATGCTTCATGAGGAAAAATGTGCTTTGAATGACGGCTTTTCCGATCGACCTAACAGTCATGAATAGTAAGTACTGTGTATTATTACTTCACCTGTTTTTATTACGTGCCTTCTTGGCTTAAGAATTAAAATTTTGCTGAAAATCGTGTTCTACGCGAAATACTTGGAAGACGTTCTTTATACGAATGACATTACTGCCAAAAATGTATATATAGGATGCTTAAGTTGAAAAATATGTGGATACATCTTAGATGCCTGTATGCGTATTGTGCTTGTTGCCATGTTCATAATATACAGGGTTTCTATAAATGGTTCATGCAACACGGGCGGCGTTGATTTCTGAATTCTTAGTGCTGCCTTTGTGTAACCGCTGCCAAGCTACAATATGCACGGCGCCGGCGATAGCACCGAAGTGTGAGCTTTCTGCAACCTAAGAGTTGATTATACCACAAAACACTACAGAATATGTTGAAAATACACATTACGACGCGTTTTTCCACATTAAAACATATAAAATAATAAAAAAATCGACAGGTAACAATTATACGTCAAGACAATAGTTGTGTTAACTTCCTGAGAGGCGGCACACTGCCTTAATCCATAATTTCCATGGGCGCCCGCCCTGGATGCATGAATCATTTACAGAAACCCTGTATAAACTATAATTATAACAAACAATTCAATAGAAGAACATTAGTAGAAGCTGTTAGAATGCAAAAAGCGAGTTATGCAATTTAGAAGGCAGTACTGATGAACATTTTGAATACATGAGGGTAAGTAAGATCGTTCAAAAACAACTTCCTTTTACAAGTGTTATATTTTTTTCATAGTTAGGGATGGTGTCGTAGTCACTACTAATTGAAAAAATCTTAAATAACAAATGAAATGAATGCCTTTTTCATTACCTAACCGTACGCGGGCAGAGCACGGAATTCACACAATCCATTCTAAAGTTATGAAATTTCCAAATATGACACTAAAGCATTATTTTCGTGTTAGAGCCCTTACAACTTTAGAACTGATTGTTTGATTTCAATTTACCAAACGCGATTTCGCAGACAATCAAACTGACTTTTAAATGAGGTGTGACATTGCTATTTAAAATACTGAGTACCAAGCGTTTGTTGCCCAAATATTAATTTTGAAAAAATCGTCTTCAAAAGAAGGTAATTTTTTATTTTATATAGGTGCTATTTCATTAAAAGTTGAAGACTCGCATTTTATAAAAATCATTCTGACCTTTTGCCTATAATTTGTGATATGCTTTGGGGGCATGCAGGGCGGTAGAGGGCCTTAGGGGCCCCTTTTTTCTTACGTAAGTATGTCTGTAGGTAGTCAGGGGTAGGTGGCATTTAAACTGTATACTAAGACCAAATTTTAATATTTCGCCACTAATGAATGTATGCCATTTGTTAAAACAAAACTATTTATAGATAGTTTAATATAATTAAATTGGTAGTATAGTATAGTAAAATTATAACAATATTTTATTTCTTGCAGTTTCGAAAAGCTTCGTTTGTCAGTTGCGTATGTAACCATTTGACTTCTGTATATTTGCAATGCTGTCATTGTATTCTGAAATTTTGATTGACACATATTACTAAAAATCTGTTTATATGATTTCATTGCAGCCATTATTTTTGTTTTTCTGGCGTCGACGTCTGATTTTAAAATGATGTACTTCTTAAAGGGCACCATTTCTTCTGATGTTCCCTATACTTTGCACAAGTCAGTTTAGTTTCATCATCATTTTGTCGAGAAACATACCAAAAATCCAAATAGGTAATTAATTTATCGGTAAACTTGCTGGTGCTGCGGTATTTTTGTAAACAACGCAATCCTATTCAGGCAAATGTGTTTCAGTTTTGATACTTATATAACATGACACTATTTCCTTTTTCCCATAGGCTGATTTTCATCACTGTATTGGACTTGATGTAGGTCAAGGCATTAGTTTTTTATTTGCCTTCATCTTGTAATCATCAAAGATTTCTCTGTCATTGAAGAAATCTAGAAGCTATTTCAAAAAATTGACTGCCGTTCAGTGGCTTCTTTTTGTATTTTTTACTGACAGCATTGGTCCCACATAGTTTAACAGTCCATAAGACTGTCATTACGGCATTTTTTTCAAGCACTTTAAGGGACATTTGGCCTCGTAAGTCTCACATGATTTTCGATTATTATCTTTTATAATAGACTGCAAAGCTTTCTGCGATGAGTTCTGAAATTACTTTTAAATATTGCATAGATATCGGCAAGATAGTGTGTATAACGGACAGCAACGGCGTATGTTAGACAAGCATAACATAACCTCGGTTGTTTGACGTTCTACAAAGAATGGTTGAGTTTGTTGCACTACCACTACAATAATTACATTCACGATGCGATGACAGAAACCCTCCCCGTCCTACTTGATCCGTGTTTTTTTTTTATGAACGCCCGTTATAATTTAGTTTTATTTTAAATAAATAAGTGTGTATCTTATAAGCTTGTAACAAGTAACTAATAAAAATTTGGTTTCTGTGAAATTGTATGTTCTGGAAGATATGAACCTAAAATTTTGCGGCTTGTATATCCCATAAGGTGCATCTTTATTGTTCTTTATTGTACCACCTTATTAAGATTGCAATTGTACAAATTTAGGAACTATTAATATTTTGCTACAGATGCATCGTAATCGTGCTTGACATCGCCGATTGGTTAATTTCAATTACTCTCAAAAATATAAATTCCGTTTTAGAACCGGGGACGCAATAAATTTCGTTTAGAAAGGTAGAGGCAATCCGATTCTATCAAGCCTATCCATTTGAACCTAACGTAAAATATCTCATAATGTGTTTCCGCGCATTCCGAATCGAGCGGAACCGATATTTCTATTTAGACCGGAATGTATTTCAAGTTGTTGATGACGTGATACGATCCACTATTGCCAATCGTGCCCTTCGGCGGGGATAACGGCTGCCCGTGTCATCCCGTTATAAAATATGTACGGCGTGTAATCTTATGAGCTCGATGGGCGACTGTATATTTCAGCGTTGGAAAGTTCCTCCAAAAAAAGGGGGAGGCAGGATCGCTGACAGAAAAAAAATACGCGACATCCGTAGAAATGAAAATATCAACAAGCGCGGGGAACAGAATCGGGATGTCCCCGCAAATGAATTTGTGCGTTGGTGTAAGGCGGATTCATGCCGTGGCGTAGTTTTGAGTAATGGACAGAGGAGGTTTTTTCTTTGTTGGCTTATGACGGTTTGGAGAGGATGAAGGAAACGTTGTCATGGCATACTTTCATACTGAGATGTAATAATGTTTCAAGTGCGCGCGCTTTTGTTCAGAGTATGTTACTTGATGAGCGCAGATATAATACACCTAAAATGTAATATGACTGTATGGGTTTACGTACAATTTTGTTTTTTCAAGGATACTAACTAGCCGAGCGGATGAAACTTCCATTCTCATTGAAAACGAACACGGGACGCAAATTGCATAAAGTTTCCACTGTGGGTTAGTAAAGTAGTGAATCCACTCGTGCAGGGAGGCCTTAGTAGATATAACTTTAAGTAGTTAACAAGCGCATGAGGATGTACGAATTCCTATTGAATACATAGAACAGATAGAGTATTCGTACGTATCAAGGATCGAGTGTCACATTTGGCGGAGGCGCCGGGTAGCTTCAGGGCATACCACCGACTTAGTAGTTTTGGGTTTAAGTTTCAAGTTTATCGGTGTGATGTGCTCTTGAATCGATGTTTTAAATGATGCGTATTTATAATATGTTTCCAAGAAATAGGTGTGAATATTTTATTATATAAGTATCTTTTTAAATATATATCCAAGTGAATTATTCAGTACCTCTTTAGACTTTGCTTCAAACAGCTCTGAGAAGGAAATAACTTGATTATTAATTTTGATCCTGTAATTATTATAGGATATAAAGGGTATATAGGTACTTAATAGATGCGTTAAAAATAACAAAAACATATTTTCGTTGTGTATGGGGTGAAAAGAAAGGAAAATCGGGCTAAAATGGAACCTGCATAAGCACATTAGTTTTTCCGTGCCATGCATATTACGGCAAATACAAGTGATTAAAAACTTCCGTTCTACGATGTACGTTGCATACGTTATGACATAGTGATTAGATCGGCGTTAGGAAAACTCATATTCTGCGCAATGAATTCTCGAAGCACTACATCTTAACTTTGAATAAATTATCCGATGTAAAATCACCCGATTTTCTGATAAATAACCAGACCAGAACTTTAGAAAAGAATCCAATGCTCGAATATTACTGTTTAAAGCAACAAGTACATGAGATCTAAATATTTCAAACGACAATTATTGCCACTAACCTATGTGGCCATTAGATATTGACCTCTTTCACCTTTATTATCCTCTTTATCTCTTTAATGTATGTAGGTAAATTAGGGATTTTTTATATCTTCGAAGAATGCCACGTACAATTTCCCAGTTATTAGCCACTGTGACGCCATCTCCGATTTCAAGAAAAAGATACCTGTATAAAAGACTCTCATTTGTCAATGATCTTGCTTACATTTAGTCCAAATTTATTACTTAATCCTTTTAAACTTTAACATAAGAGGAAAGGTTTTAGATGATGCTTACTGTATTTAGATAGCTATAGCGAGAATACAACAGTTTAGTTACTGTTAACTGTTACTTGTACTTTTACTGTTTGTAGAACTATAAAACATCCCTTACATTTCCTCAATAATTTCGTCCCCGGTGTGTTTTGGGGGAAGCTTTAATGGACCTACGCTAGTATAAAATTTTCAGCTTAAAATGAGTTTTTTATCGACTGTTATAACGGCCTGTTGCAAAAAAGTGGACCACTTTTTATAATTTTATGTTAAAAGTTCTTGATCAGTGATCATCTTACGCCGGTTTGGTTTAAATAATTTACGTGATCATAATGGCGTAACGCTATTTGTTTCTTATATAACTTCAATAATATTTTACTAACACCGCGCCATACGCAAGAAAAGTATTAAGTGTTGTTAAAGAAATAATTATCCATGAACATATCTTCTACTTGTCTGGTGAATTTTTTAGCAGTAAGTTTTAAAGCGCTTGCTGAAAATACTTGAAAATAAAATAAATAAATAAATAAAATATTGAAAATACCTTTTTGTTGTCTATACTTTTTACCTAGCTGTTTTATCGTGTTTTAATGAATGAAGCACTAGAGTACTACGTAATGTACCAAGAAGTGTTAAGATATTGAATAACGCAGCGCAAGTTGGTTAAACTCAAAATCGGTGAGTACGGCGTCAATACTTGTTTACCCTGTATTTCTGAATGTAAACGAACTCTTTTACTTGTTGCAAAACAATGAAAATATAAGTTGAAGTGCAGATAGTCAATACGCCTGAAATGTTTACTTGCAGATATATTTAATATGTTACAAAAGACACAAAACGGCTTTATATACTAAAAATAATCAACAGTACTTTAACAGTAAAGAGCAGCGTACAGTTAAAGATGGAATAATGTTTCTTAAACGTGGTAATAATAGCAAATAGAGAAGTAGGTTGTATTTATTCCTACTTTTTCGTGCTCTGTATTGTTTACATTAAAAATTAATTTACTGCTGCCAAACGATTAGCAAAATTGCCCAGAATTTTCTATTTCCATTTCGTCTAAAGTTAATGTGGGTTAACAAGGAATGCACTAACATTTTTTACCAGTAATGCAGTAAATGATCTGACCCATCGTTTTTCATAATTGTGTAACAACAAGAACTTTGTCTTTGAGACTTTTTGTGTTCTGCAAAATTTCATATCATAAAAAACTATTACGATGGGTGCTGGATTTTATCATCAAAGTCTAAGCCATCTATAAACTGTGTGATTGAAGCATATAAAATTGACCGAAGTCTTGGAAATCATTTGTAAAACCCTGCTTTTTGAGCACCCCTCCTTAACATTCTTCCGCCAAAAAGCCTGTAATGCAGTTCGCCACCTGTAAACGTATTTGTCATACAAATGGAAGGCGGCGGAAAGGAAACCGACCCAACCCTAAAGCTACTGTGAATTTTTCACATCACGGCGGCGACACGGCCCTAGCCAAGATTAACGTGTTGCTCTTGCCTCGAGATTCCGTGACAAAGAGAAAAATCACTGGGCTTCGAAAAGCCCCGTTGCCATGGGAAACAATGGCGAAATTCACCCCTTTATTTAGGATACTTTCAGAAGTGACATGTTTTGAAGACTAATAGCTTAAGGGAGACTCGCTAATGATGACATCAAGGAAATTTTTTTAATGGAAATGTTGCTTAGTTCTTTTGTAACGTTTGCATTAAAGTTTTCGATATGGGTACCTTTGTTTAAAATAGTTGTATAGTTGCAGTGATGGTTATTGGCTTGGTAAATTTATGGAAAATGTTGGAATTTTCCAATAGGCCGAAGTACAAAATTACTTGAAAAATTTAAAGTCAAGAAATTTCTGTTTTTGATACCTTGGCAGCATTCTGGGACTTATAAGCAATCTACTCTCCTTTGTCATTGTATTTTTTCTCAACTCAACTAAATTTAGATTTGGTAGATAATGACTGATTCCGCTGAAAAGTCCTAGCTTTCCGTTTTCTCCTGTCTTAATTTGATATTTTGAAATTCTTTTATGTTCTTGGGTGCAGAGTGAATAACACAATTTTAGACTGACTGCTGTTTAGCTATTTAAAAAATAAACATAATATTAGGACACTGAGGAGACATATTTGGCCTCATTTCTCGACGGTTTATTGACTCAAAAGCTTTCAAAGCAAAAACTGGATTTTTTCCGTTTTTTTTTAATTTTTTCAATTTTCATATAAATTTTCAAAAATCGGATCTACATATAGTAAATGAATTGTAACATGAATGAGTGCAAAGGTTGGCCGACAATCGCACTCAGAAGCTTTAAATTGTTGCTCCAGTGTGTAAACCATCACACTAACAAAGTATGTATGTGAAATATTGGTGGTCCTTACTAGTAAACAAGTTTTCAATCTTTATCTTTACACCAAGCCGATAAAAGGGGAACACAAATTGATTTTTTAGATTTTACGGTAGCTCTTAGTTTTTCAAAACTTTCTGTTATGTTTTTCCTTTCCAGATCAAAATTGGTAGCTTTAAGGGTTGCGTATGTTTTCCAACTCAATCGGCATAATATAAACATTAAGTTTTGTTGTAGTTTCTGTGTATATTTCAATTCATTGACATCCCGAATTTTAACATTATAGACATGTAACAAGAAAGCAGCATCAGCCTTTACAGAGAAAAAAGCAATGCGTATTTAATTCGGTTGTTGGACATTGACTTGTTCATGGTTATCTTATATGCCATACCTTGCAATTACATTCTATATTACCTGAACTATAAAAGTGTACTTGCTCTTCGCAATAATTAAAGTATTTCTTTCTTTCTTTGAAATAACGATTTCTTTTTTAAAGTACCAGGTGAAATAACAAAATAAATGGAAAACTGAAAACAAGTCAGTAATCTAACTGAATCATATGAGCCCATACGTCGTTTTCTGCTTTTTCTAACCCATGTACCAACAGCCAACCATATACGATAATAAAAAAGCCTTTCTCGCTAAAGATATTTATTTTATAAACAATAACAGAAACCAAACGCACCTAGTACTTCTTTGTCTGACAAAAACCGGACTGACGAACAAACATTATAACTGTGTTCTCTGGTTTAAATGACAGAAAAAAAAATATAACCAAACTTATTTTTGTCTATTTAGTCTAAACAATTTATGTATTAAAATAAGCTGAGGTTTTGTTTTTAAACACTGCAACAGAACTGCAACTCAACTAGTCGGTTTGGTGTGAAACCGCCATTAGATTAAATAGTGTTTTTTGAGAGCCGATCTTTTTGTCTTCACCTCAAATGGATCAGAGATGTGATCATTCAATTGAAAGTAATTATTATTAACGGCATCGATATAATATATGAGCAGCAGGGTATACAGGGTGAGTTGTTTCCTGTGTTTAGTATGGGAATTTCAGAAACTAGCGAATATAGAAGGCAAGTTAAATGGGAAAAGATTTGCAGTTATTGAGCCTAACTTAATGTACTATTGTTAATTTTACATTAAAAGTGTAAATACAGAAGTTGTAGAGAATGATATCCCAATCATTTTCGAGATGTACATCAACTTACCTTGTTTTAATAAAAACCATAGTTGCTGTTTTTAAAGCCTCTCAATGATGTAAAACTTTAAATTACTTAAATATTTTAGAGGTATGGTCAATTATCTGTTTTATTCTGATTTTAATCTAGTTTGCCATGTGCTAATGAAAATAAACTAATAAAGTGGCAATCCGTCAATTCATTATACTTTCACATAGTCAGAAAAGTAGCTTTCTTTTAAATGAGTGAATAGTGATGTTAGAGGAATAAGAAGATATGAAGATGTCGCCAAAATTTGTTTTTTCTTAAAATATTTAGTAGTAAGTTATGTTTTTTCAATATTCCAAACGATGCATTAATTAAACGCGCAAAACTACAAATCTTCACCCATTTAACCTTCCTTCCTTCCGCTAGTTTCCAATAACCCCATGCTAAACACCGAGAAAAGCTCACCTGCATGTTATATATATGATCATCAATGTCAATATCTGAACTGACCTTGCGGGTTTAATTTGGACGTAATAACACGTAAACTTATAAGTAGCTTTGAAACTGGTCGCTGGTTTGCATTTGTACATCACCAAATTGCATATCTGTTCATTGTCATAAAGTTTGTTCTCTGCTGCACGCGCGATTAATTGTGTGACGAAGTATATGCCGCAATTCCCCCAACTATGGACACAATGCGCGCAGTGGTTTAAGGCCGTATTTTCTGGCGGTATTGTCGTGACGGGCAGTTTAGGACAATCGGGAAATTGGAAAACCGCAACGAACGGAAACCTCGTATCTGGTCCAATATTCCCACAAAATTCTCCGGGTCTATGGAACAGTCGCATTGAAATAATGTAAAGGGAGGTTTTGCATAATAGAGCGTACGTTGAATGCTCCACTTTATGTTGGAAGGAAAATATTCCACGGAGAGAAGCAGATTGCTTTTTCAATCCACCTTCGTTTCAAACATGGATTTTGGGGGGTTGTACCAATCATAACCATAATGTGCTTATAAATCATGTCTATTGGAACGGTCCCATAAAGAAGCTAACACCAAATTTATATTTAGTTTCTCAATACTTGTGACTTAATGGCAGACGGCAGAAAAATCGCAGTACGGTTAAATACCCTTTATATGGTAGTAATAATTTTTTTATTGCAGACGTGCATTGTGTGTGCTACGTATTAAGTATTAATTAATGATATCATAGAACTTAAATCAGAACAAACAGTAAAAAAACAAGTACACGCTGCAAGGCGCAGGATCGCGCTAATCCTCGACTTAGGATCATCTGGTCTCCCTCCTGGACCGTTTACTACTTAAAACTAAATGAATGCTTTGAAACCAAGTGCGTTCTTGAACTCAAACGAGAAAAGAACGAAAGAAAAACCTTACAATTGAGAACGCCCAAACATCAACTAACAGTCCCAAAAAAAAGTTGCTGTGAATCTATGCTATCAGGTCAAAGCTCAAAATTTAACGTTGTTTGCATTTCTTTTTACACTTGAAAGGCAGAAAAGGTTATGATTTTACAGATCTGGCAAGCCATTGCATACTCGATGAGCATCCAATGAGAATGAATGTTTACACAAAATTGTTGTGGTGGAGAAGGCTTATACTAATATTATGTAGGTACAACAYCTKTTCTGTGTTCCGTCCACCTTAAGGTGTGCAACACCCCACTGTATTTAAGTAAAAAAATTAATCTGAGAACTAAATTTCGAACCTTTTGGACGCGTCTTTTCTGTATACTATCCAAACAGGAGTCATAAAAATAATGTTGAACCTTACTGGGTGAATATTTTCTTCACCTAGTAAAAAAGACGGCTGTGAACAGGCTGATTTAATTAAATTGAAATAGCGCGTGCTATATCTTAATGAATCATCAAGTGTTTACCTCAGTCTTAACAGGCACAAGGACTCCATCAACGAAAATTGGTATTTGTTCTAGTAGAGCTGAGCCGCCCCCAAAATACCATTATTGACGATTTATTAGTGTAGTATCGTCTGCATGAAGGTGACATTTGCAGTGTTCTAAACTGTTGAATAAAACGCGGTATAGATGAAAAATAGGTAGGACGAAGTACACTGCCCTGTTAAACTCCCTTGCTCAAACACATAGTATTTGATCGTCTTTATCCTCTTTATTACAACTATCTCCGAACGACTATTAAGGATTCCACTCAAAACATTTTTTGCAAATAACATTTCATGGTATATTGCGTCAAATATCTTAGAGTAGAGAAAAAATTAATTAGGTAGCTTGGAAACAAATGATTGTTTTGAATATGCTTTATTTTTCGAGATTTATCGCATAGCTCTGACTACTGTTTCGACTTTAAAGATCATTTCCAAAAAGCGTCAAAACTCTACTGAGCTCAGGTGTGCAGAATTTTGTCGACGTTCCTTGTTTTTACAAAAGTATAAAATTTAGTTTTAAAGATCTACGGCCTGAGTTTAAAAATCGGCTTTATAATTCGCTAGTATCAAAGTTATCTTGGCCATGGGAATATAATTTTGTGTATTTGCCAAATATTTCTTCTGAAGTTGTAAGAAGGCAACTAACTTTTGCCTTATCCACTGCCATCAGAATGTCATCTGTTACATTGAGGAGGGCTGAGCCACAGCCAAATGTGTTGTTCTAAAATATAAGTTGTTATTGTCATTCAGATTCAGATAACGATTTGGGATACTTTATTTTTTTTCGTCCGCTTTACTCGTAAACAAGAATTTTCTTATCGATTATTTTTGGTTTATTACTTGACCATTCGAGATTTAAACTACGTTTAGCACAAATTCAGTATATAATAAAGAACTTGCATGATAACACAATACAAAACGTGTAGAAACAGCCTACATAATCGACAAATTAGGAAGAACTGTTACGAAAGATCTAAAGCACTTGCTGCATGACCTAGATGTTTTGTGGCATTTTCATAAGCACAAAAATAAGACATTACCTACACATATTTATAATTGATCACATTTCAAATATCTTATCAAAATACTGTTATAATATTAAATCACACATTGGTCCTGCAACCGTGTGAAATCTTACGCATTGTTAGTTCCACCTTTTTTAATACAACTGGAAAAAATCGAAAAACTCAGGTGGCCTATTTTCTATAGGCCGCTAAGTCTATTTACGGTCACCCTAATTAAAATATCGCATTTTAATAAAATAACTCGATGCACATAAATTACACAGTGGGATTCCAGACCAACCTATTATATTTTGTGCAAATGCATGTTTACAATGATAAAACTGACATACTTTTGCTCCACTGGTGTCAGTATGCTATTGTATATTTCATACACAAAGCAGTTTAGGTACAGAATGTGCCCAAATCATATTTAGGAGGGAAGTCAGCCATCATTTAATGTAAAACACTTTAAATAGGTCGATCACCTTTTATCTAGCCCTATCGCTACTAAAACAACACTTACGAATAATTATACTTTTTGTGGTGCCGAATCTAGTTCGCATGCTGCCCAACCCTTGTTACGAAAGTCCACAAGCGTCGCCTGCCTGATAAACTGCACAATTTCCGCTTTTCTTGGTATTAGCCAGGGCTTTAGGTTGTACCCCGTTTGAACGCTGGGGATAGTGCTGCCCAAATTAATTATAGTAAAACATAATTGCTGTGTGGTGTTCCGCGAGCAGCCAGCTTTGTGCAGTCTAGCATTCTAGAACCTAAACACGGCGACATCTAATTATTGCAACGGCTGTGGATTTATAATGTAATTGTAAGTGGAGAATAGTGTTTAACAAACCTGGCAAACGCCACTTTACAATATGGACATGTGGCTTCTGTTTGCCTATTTGCTTAATTATTAATTTTCGGATTTACCTAATCTCTATTATCGTTTGGCTTTTGTAATGCTGATGTTGTAAACTCTCCAATGTACTAGTTGTGTCAGGTAATATCCTAATTGTTGTAGTACTGCAAAAGCTGTATGAACATGCATGAAATTGGTTTGGCATCGAAGTTTCTAACAGCTTTGATCCTAAACCGTTACTGCAAGTTTAAAATAGGAGTTATAGACTTTCTGATTAAATAAACTTATTTAATGTGTACGAGTACTATGACGGAGCTTAGTCTCCATTATGTTTTCTGGAGTTCCAGAACCCCAAGAAAAAAATTCCACCTGAACCACTTCATCATTACTTTAGAATCTTTTTCCTTCTTTCCAGTTGATCATGTCTTTCATGATAATCACTTGGGGCGGAGCCAAGGCAATAATAATAATGTTGTGGACACTCAAGCTTCAAATATCGGATGGTTGCTGCATTTGCACTGGTAGTTTATGGCCGTTATAGTTATAGTGTTGCAAAAGAATACCCTTACTAAGGGATCCTCGTCTTTTGGTTCTGATGTTTGGCTTGAGATGGTTCTTCGGTAATCGCGTAATTCTCTAGTTCGGCCCAAAAAAGAGTTAGCATAACCTTTCCCGCTGAGAGCTTTGCATGAATTTTTCAAGGTTTCGGCGAAGCTGGGCGACGCCATTCTTTGCTTGTTCTCATRTTTGAGTTTCGAATTCATAATATATATCGTATCTAAATCGTTATTTTTCCGTAGCAATTGCGGTATTTTAGTTCTTCGTTTTCATTTCTTCTAGGTTTTGGCAATGTCTTTCTCACAGTTTTATGTATTATCCATGTTTTACTTAGTCTTTTGAATTAATACTTGTATTTGTTTGTTTCTTCTAGATAAATCTTTATAGATACAGCCGTTTAGTTTGTCATGTGTCACCTAGTTTCAGCGCATATGCTCTATTCACAAGCCCACTTCAAGCTCAGCTAAAAGACAATGCTAATCGCACTCAGTGCACATGTACATACGTACTCAGTGCTGCAAATGCGAAACATTTACACAATTATCTCTCTCTCTCTCTCTCTCACACACACACACACCCACGTCTAAGACTAACTGTCATATATACCTATTGTTTTTATCAGTCTTCAGTCATTTGTTTACTTTACACTATTTTATTAATTGTTACACATTTTACTGTTAATTGCATGATGTGTTGTTGTTTATTCACAATGTTAATTTGATTGCAGATTTTATGAGAGGTATTTAAAGGCCGATGTGAATAAGTAGTTGCTAAAACTTCGAAGAATCTTAATTTTTATGATTAATATTAGAATTTAGCAGGGGCAAATGGCACCATTTGTGTAAGTACATATTTTTTGTGGTTAACACTATAGGGGGTAGAGTAAAATAAAAATGATTTATTTTAGAACGTCAACAGTTTCGTCACCCTATCGATACTCTGCTAGCGTACTTTATAAGATGCACTAAGAACTGCGAGGTTTGAATAAGTCAATAAGAGTGTATTTGTCATTTGCATTCCTCGCTTTTACTGCCTTTACTTCCTTTATTGCACATTATATCTTTGTATACATAAAACAAACAAGGCGTTAAGCTTTGTAGTGTATTAGTTATTCTTCATACCGCAAGAAGACGTTGAACAACCGCGTGATAAAATGTACACATAATATACTTCTTTGAGAAAACAGAAAAGTGGTATTCGTTAAACGAATATTTTTTACAGAAAGTACCAGTATTAATCCCGGTAAGGATCCTTGTTGGTGTGTTTAAATGATTTTATGGGGATATCTTTTTTTAATACAAATATGAAGCCTTCTATGTACTATGCAGTACAACTCACTCGAAAATCTAAACCTTTTTTTATGCTATCTTTCAGTATCATAAAAGTAATGTGGCTGTAGCTTCTGAAATGTATTTGACTACGAAATATGTCGAATATAAAATATATTAGGTAATTTATATAATTCACTTTTTTGTGCAAGTGCTCTCAGTGTCAGTACCAACTGAAGTGGCTTGAATTTGTTGCATATTCTGAACAGCGCCTTCTAATAATTCAGAAGTTTTCGTAATATGCGCTTCACATATCTGATTCATGAGTTACATAGATGCCTGTTTGATGAAGACAATGCCTCACCATATATTGACGAAATCAACATTTATTCTTTTTTGTTGGACCACCCTGGCGACCTGAGTCTCAAATAAGGTTCATTCTGTTCACAATTACCTTCCAAGCGCGCTACACGCACAAGCAAATATTTATCTGCACATATTATGAAATTGTATGCTGCAAGGTAAACGCCTTCCATCCTAACCACGCGAAGCGGTTAACGTCTTTTGTCCGCCGGATCCAAAGACTGAACACTCGGAATTCCGCAGAGGAAAAAAATAGTAATAACCGCCGAAATTAGTATAGTGGACTTAGGAATCCATCTGCCCGAAGCGCATCACGATCAGAGCACCGCTCACGTTGGCATTCGAACAATCCCGTAATTTGAATTTGGGGCAAATATTATTCCAGCGTGATATCAGTGCCAGACGTTGATGTGAAAACATTAGGAATCGAGATAAGTTGGGAACGATGAGTCTTTCTACCGCTTTGCTTCTCGGCGCGTGTTTTCCTTGCCGGTTGAACGGTTATTTTTGAGGAAACAGGTTGGCAATGTTTGGATAGGGTTACACACACAAACATTTTACGTTTTGGTTATTTGTGCTGGCAGATCAAAATTCGCAGCTCTTTTTCTTTGGCAACAGAAATGGGTAGTCTGGTTATGAATTCGAGTTTATATATTATATAGAAGATACTTATTTTGATTTCGTTTCATTTCATTTGTTCTCGGCTGTTGTAGAAATTTAACAACTTGACGGTAAAGATTTAGCAAACCAGATATGGGTCATTATTAACAACAGGAAATTTTGGATGCTATTAAGGGTAATGAATATATTAACTGGTAATACATTTAGAGTCTTTTTTAGAACCTATAGGCTATAGGTACATTTGAGGACATTTTTTTTTAATTTTTACCAAACACTGCCTACCATAGAAAAATCAACACTTATTCTATGAGAGGAAAACAATTTAGATAAACTAAGTGAGACTGGACCAACAAACCTAAGAGGATAAAGTTTTTTTTTCTTTTAACACGATTTATGTTGAAGAAGCCAAAATTTGGCATCCTCTTAGGTTTGTTGGTCCAGTTTCACTTAGTTTATCTAAATTGTTTTCCTCTCATGGAATAAGTGTTGGTTTTTCTACGGTAGGCAGTGTGGTTTCCCGTTTTGTTCGCAATAAAGACAAAATTCTAGTTTTGAATCATTCGGGAGTATATAGTTTATCTTCGAACGATTGTTAATTCTGTTTATATAGGTCAAACGGGAAGATCTTTTTCAATTAGAGGTAATGAACACTTAAAAGAATATGAACAATACAAAAATACTGATATAATTAATACAAATTCTTCGTTAGCAAATCATTTATTGTCATTTAAACACACCACCTCTTTAAATAATTTAAATTCTTTACATGTTTGTAATAAATCCTCAAAATTAAATTTTCTAGAAATTCTTGAAATATACAAAATTATAGATTATGGTAATTTTACAACTTGATTTTTGTAATTTTAGTTGTCCTATTCTAAATTCTTTATTTATTTTTTTTTGTTTGAAGGCAAAATTGCTTATTTCGATTTTGACAATGTCAGTTTTATAAATTCTTTTGTATTCCTGTTTTTACATTACACTAATAATGGCTAATTATAGCTGAAAGCGCTTTGCCTATTTATTAAATATGGTGGACTGATAGACTTCGGGGAGATTTATTGTAGAAGTAAACATTACTACATATATCCACTTAGAGAAAAAATGGACCAGTTTATATTGCTTAAGTAACCCATTCTGCCACTTGTGTACAAAATACAGCCACTTACGATTTGATACGTATTTATTTTCAATTTTGCGTGCTCTACTGTTGTCTAAAATTATTACAATTTTGTATGTGCAAACTAAATGATGCAATAACTAAAATACGTAAAAATTTAGCCAAAAAATATCCTAAAAGGTAGACCTAGGAATAAGAATTGTTTTTGCAAAAAAATGTTAAGTAGGTATTTATAATTGTTTGAAAAATACCTTAGGGTGTATTGCATCTTTATTCTTCAGATAAGTGTTCATTTATTCTGTATGTTCAGTAATTTTTAACTGCTGCTGTTTTGTAAAAATGGGTGGTTCTCTTTCTATCGTTATCTCGCATATATATTTTCTTGATCTTCAACATCCTTAAAAGTAAGTATACACATATCAACTGAAAATGTGACCTGTTACAACTATGCTGTCTCATGTAGTGTCACTATAAAGAGTATTGTTCTAATGTATACTCGTATTTGTTCCAAATCCGATGCTAGCTTTCAACTTTACTTTACATCAGGTTTTTCATCACTGATGAAACTAGCATAAATTACTTTCATTTGTTGTCTTATTGCAATTAATATCGAATCAGTTAAACTGAAGAATGTAAGAATACTTCTCGAATATAAAACTGCACCAGCACATCCAAAATATAAAGGTTACTTCAGCTTCTAGTAGCGCCCTAGATTTTCAGATGTTCTTCAGTTATAAGAGCGGGAATAAGAACAGGTCTATTTTAAGGGTATTCTAATACGGTTTGCAGAGTGCAAAGGAGCAAGTTTTAAAGGAATTACGAAGTTGGCGAAACGTAGAAGCGCAGTCGCTAAGTAGCAAACTATAATGAATCCCCAGGTCGCTTTCAAGCATGTTTTGCGGCGTCAGCAGTTTACCGTTAGGATTGTTTCGGAATTCCTGCAACTTGTAAAACAGTCGAGTAGCAGGAAAACAGCGAGTTGAGTGSGACACTTACGGTGTTACTGCAAATCATGATGTCAATTACGCATATTGTTTAATATACGGGGAAACTACCAGGTAAAACGCCACAATATTTAAAACATGCTATTCAACATGATCTACTTTTACAACCTACGCAACTAATGAAACTTAGGATATTAAAGATATGGATCGTGTAGGGTTTCTGTATTACCAACAAATATTGCTTGCCTGATAACTATTTCAAATATAAAAGCTGTTGATTTTTCCAAATAGCTTTTTCAAACTAGCTGTTTTCAACATCACTTGTGCAGGTCAAACTTTGAAAACTTTTTTATAAAACCTACTGTTTATTTTGTTCTCCTGGAAACTTCCAACAGGCTTATTAAATCTCAGCCTCCATATATAGAAGATACTCATGTATGTACGACATCCATTCCTTGTCTCCTAGATTTAGTGTTCATGTACAATCCAGAGAATTCAAATTTACTGGGTGTATGTTACAAACTAACAGAACGGACACCGTTACTAATCCTGGTTATTTCATTTAAAGTTTTGAGACATGGAAGTTGGAAGTGCCATTTAATAATTCATAAACGTTGGTCCCTACTTTAGCAGGTAACAGCACACTTCAGGATTGCAAGCCAGCTTTGAATAGTTCTTCAAGCAGTTATTGTAAATTTGATCACTGTATACATTTTACATCATACATCATAAGCACAAATATTATTTTTTAGTCGTTTTATCGTCAATAAAGTTTCAAGGAATGGTTGATGCGAATGGAGAAGGTGCACTATAAGAATTTTAGTGTAATTATTATAATGGGCTACCGAAGACTATTTGTAAATCCATTAATTTATATTTCTAAAAACTATTTAGGCTCCTTATGCAAGATCTATGTAATATTACTAACACTGTCGCACCACCTTCAACAATAGTGTGTTGATATAAACATAGCTTCCGAATCACTTATCATTTAAGCATGGGCGTACCGAAGAGGGGGGGGGGGCAGCTGCCCCCCCTGGACCTGGGTTGCCAACTCTGGGCCCTTCCAATTTCCCATACATTTAGCTGGTTAATTATTTGTGTACATCTAAAAATCGTCTTATTTACAAGATTGTAAATACAGTAAAATTTATGGACAAGTGTATTTTACAATTTTCATCCAGAACTCATATTTGATTATTACAAATGACCTTCTCTAATAAGTCGTTGTCAAATGGTTTCCAAGTTTAATCGATGCCATGTGCGTTTTGAAGCTGTAACTGCAACATCATTGTTGCTACGAATCGTTGTCTTAGGGTGGATATAGCTTTAAAAGACTATCTTGGTCAGGGTGAGTCATAACACGATTTCTGCTTAGTTTAGCTCTTCTACCTTTTTCTATAAAGATTGTTCAGCTAACTACTGTTATATATTCGTCATATCTTTGGTGATAACTCTAACTTTTGTACCAAATTTCTAAACTCACATTACATTTTAACAATTAATACAAAAAACCAAAAAAAAACTAAAAATCCATCCGAACTCACGCTTATCAAAGACAATTTATTTAAAATAAGTTTTAGGAATCCAGTAAAACCATTATCAGCACGAATTAAAACCCGGTGTGTTGTTAAAAATGCAATTAAATATATTTCAGTTTATTTAAATGAAACTTAATTTGGTTAAAATATTAAGTAGTCGGTTAATTTTTGAGAGCAATGCACTGGCGATCTAAGAAGGTTAGCTTGACGTATAATGCTGAGGCATTTGTCATTCTGAGTTTTAATAATGTTAGTTATCCATCGAATCTCTTTCCCTGGGGAGTAAAATTTACTACAATTGTATCTTTAGCCCCTATACATATGAACTCCCGGCTTGAATTTCTAACTTCTGGCGTGAGAAGTTGAAACTGTAGTCTTTGATATGTGTTAATTCTGAATCAGAAATCGTGCTCCTATTAGTAGAACTTTTAAGGTGAAATTTATGTTCCTTTGGCGCTTCGTTTGATATCATTATACATTATGTGGATCACGGATCTTTATTCTCCGAAATCAAATGTATCAACTCATTTTTTGTTAAACGCGAGAGCGATGAAACTGAATGCGCCTCACTAACTGAGTTTATCAATAACGAAATTAGTAATAAAAAGGCTTTGTATGATCAGTGAACATAGAAAACATATAAATAATTTGGGTCTTAATTTTACAGAAGATTTTCAAGTCGCCTTGCAGAAAATCCACGAAGATTACTCATGGAATAAATACTTCATTAATTACTTAAGTACCTATATCTTACAAACATTTATTATTTCCATTTATGTTGAATTATACTCTACAGGACGTTCCTGCTTTGCCCTCCCCTAGACCAAAAGCTGGGTACGCCCATGCACTTAAGTATATTTCTTAAGTTGTAAATAATGTAGAGATGAGTAGCAAGTAATGTTAATGATAGCGGAATTAGTATCATAAATACTCGCACTCTCACAAGGTTTGTGCATTCCCATTCATGGATTAAAAGTACTTATTCAGTTATACCTATTAATAATGTACCCCTAATTTGTGTTTAAAGAAAACATAACGAGGCTCATTGAGCTTAAAGATAATGCAGATATTGCGTCGCTCCCCTCATCCTAACTTTTGAACACGTTGAGCTAGAATGTTTAGATAAAATCCGCGTAGATTCTCCGAATTTTTTTTAATGACATGTCTTTCTCAAAATCCAAGAGGGCGCCTAGTCGCTACCAGTGTTACACTTTTACTACCCTAGCGCTGGCATTTAGAAAATTGAAAACGGACAATACACTATTTTCTAGTAGAAGGTGTGGAAGATATATATATCTCTTTTCCGTTTTGAGGGAATACGTTCAGTATCAGGTCACGTATCGAGTTCCCGCTTTTGTCCACGGATAGTCACAACATAAATCAAGCAACTCGCTTTTTACCCCGAACAATTGCCTTCGAGGGCATCAGATACACACTGGAGATAAGGTCTCGACTGAATTAAGTTTCCCAAAATGAAGCGAAATAATTACTGGTCGATAAACATCGCCCCGAATTTTCTTTTGATTAATGATCTTCTCTTGTTTCTGGTACTTCCATTTGGGACATAAAATGTGGAAACACTCGGTTGGTTATTGAAGAACCGCCTGAGAACTAGGTGTGTACATAAAAGCTGCCAATTAGTGTGATGCTATAGTGCTAGCACTAAGCGCGTGTTTTAATTGCACGCTCCAGGTTATTAACGTAGTGGCTTAGAGGCTGCAAGTTGTTGCATCAACAAGACGTTTATATTCTATGTGAATTTGAACAATCGTAAAGCTAGATTCTTATAATTTTATTATTGAGATATTATAAACGTTGGTTTGGCTTTAAATAAAAAAAAACAAAATGATCATGACAAATATATTTTCAATCGTCCATAAATAATAACGACTTGCTTATCTTTAACTAGACACAGTAATTTTCCAGCTTTTACACCGTTAAATATGTGGATTTGTATTTCCGTGAAAGTAACTATCTAATCCTTATAAAATTATTAGAAATTTTAGCAAACCAATGAAAGAACATATGTAACCATACAGAAGAGTTGATAATAATACATCCCACATTGCTAACCACCTTAAATTAGAAAAGCATACTTTTGACATTAGTAAAAACTTAAGTGTCCTACACCAGGATAGCAACCGTAAAAAACTATTGAACCTTGAAGCGTTGGAGATCCATAGGCTGAACACAATAGAAATAAAATAGCTTTGAACCAGAAAAATAATTTTGAAATATCAGACATCTAAGATTTTTGACTGACGGCTCAATTGGTGCCTGAGGATGACGATATGGTTTTGCCCGTCGAAACGCGTCGCAAAATAATAACCACTGAAATTTATTGATAGTTTTATTAAGGACCTACACATAACTTCCAATTTCAATAAACAATGACCCTCACATTGCATGATTCTCACAACTATATGTTTACTTCACCCAAAAGGATGTGTACTGTAAAAACAGTTAATTACATTTGTTAATTTGTCATTTACGTTATTATTGTTCTTAATTTATATCTTTTCACTCGCCCACAGTTAATGTTAATATTTCCCGTGCGCAATTACTAGTATGTTATTGGGATTGCATGCCCTGTTTGGCAGCTTCAGGAGTAAATGAAATTAAACTTAAAATGATTAATTGTGTTAACTGAAATAACATTTTCTACTTATGCAATTATGCACTCAATAGAGTAAATGAACGCATTATTGTCATATGGAATAATTTCCGATAAAATATGTCCAACATAATGAGATTTCAAAATTCAATTTTGCCTTTTGTATGTACAGTAATTATTGCGGCAGCGCTTATTGCACCACCCGGTAATTTTAATTACATAACTGAATAAACTGTATAGATTGTACCTATCCAAACAAAATAGCAAAAATAAGACGTTTTTTTTTTGGGTTGGTATTTGACATGAAAGTTTCTGGTTCCATTTCGGGTGATTTTGTTTTCCTCAATATTAAATATGTATATATATGTATATATGTATATTTACATATGTAGTCTCTTAATATTTAATATATCATTGCCCCAGTTTTCATCTCCTAAAATAATTTTTTGTGAGTATTTACTTCATTTATTTATATTTGTTTGATCGCTACACTGTAGTTAGTAGTTTTCTACAAATGGATTATTTTACAAACATCAGTATGCGTATTTTGGTTTGAAGGCTTCCGTGGTTGTTGTCGATGACATGATGTTTTCCGGGCTGGTTCCCACGTTTCAGTTTCAGAGCTACTTCTGAGGAAGACACCGACATGAGTGTCGAAACGTCAAGGTCAAATAGCCAACGTGGGAACCAGCCCGTAAAGCATCATGTCATCAATATGCGTGTCTCGAATGATAACGTGATAATTGACTCTGACAGCTCAACTGAGGAGAAATTGCGCCTGAATTTGACCAGCCCATGGTTGCGCACTATACACAACGTGAGCTCCATTCTCCCACTCATTCTTGTACGCATGTTAGCCTGAATGTTAGCCTCAAGTTCTCGTTTGTCGCGCTGTACGATAATTTATGTACAAAAATCAACACATATCGCATGTGTGGAGCTTTTCGTTTACCTATAAATTTAATTACTCCATATATGCAAAAATTGCTAATCAACTTGCCATACCATGTGCTCCCAATTTATATGCAGTACGTATTTGGTCCACCCAAAAATCTTATAGACTTCTACATGAGACCTAATGTATTTATAAAGACAGCCTCTTCAATATCCTTGCCTAATGTATATTTAACTACCAAATTGTATTTATATTGCATCAATGCAGTATTTATTATAATGATGTCAGTGAAAATAAAAAAAAATATTTTACATATTCCGTAAACGATTTTACATTTGCGTGTCATTATTTTGACGCCGCTAAGTCTTGCGAAGGCAGTTTATGTTTCCACCACACGTTTACATCATTAAGTTGTAATTCCACCTTCGTTCCAAATAAAATACTCAGAACTTTCCAGAAGCGTCGATTGTCGTTGATGTGGCGCTAAAATGCTGGCTTGCGTGTGTCAGCCGGCGGACCCAGGGATCTTCAGGCGGTCCCCTATTCCCCTGGGAACCCCGCCGCTGAAAATAAACAGGGGCGCCATTCCCAGGCCAGGGCGCACCTTGCGTCTGTCTGGGCCTGTGATCACTAGCGAACCAAGCGCAAAAGCGAAATGCGAAGGTTCACCAGGAAAAATTAAAAAGAAACGGAAAGAGAACAAGGAAGTGACCGGTGAGAATGTCGAGGCAATAGGGAAAGAACAAGTGTTCGAAAAGGTAGCTTGGTGTTGTAGTTTTCAATTATGTGTCGTGGTAGATGTTAGTTTTTTGTTGTAGATGACAATTATGAAGTGGAGTTGCTGGCAAAAGAAAAAATTGTGTTTGCGGTCATTTCTATTCAGATTTTTTACTCTTTATTAGACCTTGAGCTTCCTTTTAGAAAGAGAGAACAGCCAAACTCAGTGAGATATTGGAACCAGTCCACTAAGAAATATTAAAACTACTAAGTTAACCCTGGAATATAGTTACACGACAGAAAAGTTTAAAGAAAAAATTATAATATTTGCTTTTTCTCAATCGAGTATTCTATTAATTACAAATTTGTAGAGTGCTTTCAAAAAGTAATCTATAAATTCAATAAAACAAGAGAGTATAAATTTCATGAAATCAAGAGTGAAACTTGAGCGTGTCGTTAGCTGAAGTTATATGCTGTCATTAAGTTAGTAAACCGTCCAGCTGCTCTTGGACAAAAAACAGAACAAACTGCTGTGTAGAAATAGGGGCCCAAAATTCGTCCCTCAACAATACCATACCACACTTTAACTTTCTGAGCATACTGTGGCCCAGTACCGAAGATTTTGGCTATTTACTGCACTATTCAGATCGAAGATTGCTTCGTCGGAAGATATTTTTCAGCAAGTCACATTTGAATTGCATAAATTTTGCATTTGTTCACAAAACTCCACTTTTGTGTCAAAATCTTCTTCTGATTATTCGTGAACTAGGTTAACTTTATGTGGATGGTAGTTTTCCTTCCCTGTGGGCTGATGTAATCACTGTTATTTCTGTCGCTTACTTACTGCTCTATCACAATCATGTTAATAGTAATGGCGATGTTATGGTGGTAATGAAAATGTTGATGGCTGCGCTGTACAAAATAATGTACATGGTGGTGTTAGCTCTGTAAAGTTTTTTGTTTTCCTGCAAAAGTTACCAAGGTCAAGATAGTTTCTATGACATTAGTTAGTCTGACATTTAACAAGCCAATGAGCATTTGCCATGTTAAACCAGGATCGTTTCTTATTGGTAGTTGTTAATGGAGGTCCAGAAATTTTCTGGGCATTCAGTTGTTTCTGCTTGAGTTTACCTGGGCGACCTGATTTAGGTAAATCTCAAACGTGCCCAAAGTTCCTAAATTTTGCCTCAATCCTACTGACCACAGCTTGTGAAGATAAAGGACGATCGGGCTGAACCTGATTAAATAGTTGAGCTGCCTGTTGCTGCGTCCGCACGCAAACTCCATACCAATCATTCACAACATTTCAATCTTTTCCCGCTCACGTAACTTCACCATTTTTCGATCTAAGTGTTTCTTGTTTAAGTTTACTAAAAAATGTTACCATCAATTCAATAAATTTCGAAAACTATATCGGTCGGCACTGTAAATAAATTGCCTTATTATTTAATACATATTACTTACAAAACATAGTTGAGTTAATTAAAACATGGTAAACAAGTCTGTTAGTGTTATTTTTAAAGTAAAGCTCAATCACATTGATTCAGTCTGATAACAACGACCTTTTTCTTTACACAAAGTTTGGTAATATCATAAAGCGAAATATAATAGTATAATGGCCGGATATTATTTTGTTGTAAATATTGTACATACTCTAAGCAAAAAGCGTTTTGCTTTAATTAATATGTAGCGCTGCTCTTCTACCTCGCCTTATTTAACGATATCCTAATCCTAGTTTATATATAGTCTTATAAAATCGCTAGCTTTTCATTTAAAATTTGGACAAATTTTACCGTGGCGTATTCCAGAACGGTTAGCACAATTAAATGAAATAATCATATTTTATGTCCTGTTTTCGAATTAGAGGACTGGCTCGCTTCATGTGGCAATTTATTTTCACGAAACGCCTCCATAAATCGTGTTGCCGCGAAACCGAAGATTCCGCTTATAAATTAAAAATGAAGGCATTAGACAGGAAGTCATTTATTATTCAGCTATTTGTCGATGCGGTAGTATATTGATCGTATAACAAATGATTAAATCGATGCTTGCTGCATGCAGTTTATTATGATACGCCGGAGTGTGCCGTCTGTTTCTACATTTTTGCAATTAATCTATAAATAGGAATGAACTTTAGTTGATGCATACTAATAATATTCTTTATGATTAGCAAGTACTACGTCTAGTCTCTAGTGACTTGTTTAGACAACGGGTAAATAAGTTTGATAGTCGCACCCCTGTAACTCATTTATTATTAGAAAAAACTCGTAGTAAAATTTAAATTGTGATGACGTGTAAAATCATCATTGTGTTGTAATATGTACAGTAGTGGATATAAATTCCTACTAGAACAATATAAATACACTTTATTTTGTAAGTAAACAGTGTGGTTGAGAGCTTTTACATATTTTTATACATATAGAATAACAGTATCAATCTACATTTGTTTATTACAGTTTATTACAAACCTTTGAAGTCATCAAACTTCTTAAAAGAAACGTATACTGTCTTAAGGTAAACTGCATTTATTTCTGAGATCCGATGCTGGTTGAAATATCCGTTCAATTTCTGTATTGGGATCTTGAAGGAAATGCAAATACCACGACAGAAACTTAAAATCGCATGCGACGACTTACTTGATAATTCATGATCGAAGGGTTCCCCGCAGAGATCGGAACCAATTTATAAATTCCATTACTTACGCAGCCGTAAAGCACTTTTTCCAACAAATTCAATTTGCCTTGGTAATGTAGTTTTTGCTCTTTTGGGAAATGGGGACTATTTTCTTGTAACAAACTTCGGATCCTCCACATATGTAATGCAATATCTGCACTAACACACATTTTATTTCTCGCGGCTTTCCTTCGGTAACGCAATTTTTTCATTTCTGAATGTGGCATGAACTTCGTCCGCAAAAACGCTCTCGGATTATGTTTTATCGGTTAATGGAATATCGTATGATTGATACCGAACCAGCAAAAAAGGCTCGTGCTTCATTCGATGGAAGTGACAAAACAAAGAATAAAAAATTAGTGTCGGGTACGACGGTCATCCGTCTACTGAACAGACCTCTGCGCTGGACATCTACATTTCACAACGCGAATAAATTTACATCCGATGACGTATTTCGTGAAGCTATCGATGCCGAAGGTCCGGCTGACAAAAATGCATTATCATATTCTAGTTTGCATATAGGAACTTCGATATTTTTTAATTCTTCCACATTTTACAACTATTACAAAATGTATTAAATATAATTTAGACACTCCATTGAGCTATACCGGCTGAAAATGAGTCTCATAATTTATAATATAATTAATATAACTTACAATTAGGTATTTGGAAATAATACCGAAATTTACTAGCATTACTACGTATTCTTATTTTTATGTTGGTCAGAATATAGAATATAAATAATCAAAGGTATAACGTACGTTATCCAGGAACCTGACAAGTGATACAATCTTTCATTCCTTCTATGCTTAGATTTTCATCTTACTCGTGTTAAATGCATAAATGAAGATAAATATTCAACATTTGTGTAGAATCATCTCGTAGTATCTTTACGATCTTGAATTTTCAACCCATGAAATCAAGGTGTTTGTGTTAACATTCTATAAACATTGTTGCAGTATAGGCACATGGAAGCTAAACCACGATACAGGTTTGCATTACCGCACGGTTGCACGTATAAAGTCTCTTTTATGGACCATAATCGGTCACTTTGCATAATGACATCCAGTTTGAATAATCTACATTGTAAACATTACATATGGAAAGGGATATACGCACATACTACCTGCAAATTAATTGTGTACATTTCTCATCGTTATTCAGATGATACTGTTTACAGATTACATCTGCAACCAGTATGCCTATGAGTCACAGTCACAGTTGTTATTAGTATTACTAATTTCCAGTTCACTAAATCGAAGATATCATATTAAAAGCAACATTCTGGTACTTCTTTAGCCCCGCAGAAGTAAAAGATAATTTGTCCAACTCCAGTCATTAATACTATTCTCCCTTGTGATCCATCTACGTACAGTACTACTTCAGTATTTCGAGCGTACCAAAATTGTACAAACTCATCCATTTTCTCAAACACATCCACATACATCCATGGACAAAAGTGTACATCCATCCACATCCACCCATATCCATATATATCCACCCACATCCATTACACCTCCTAAAAAATTAAGACTTATTCACGCTAATCCACACTTATTTAGACAGAGAACCCCAAGAATTACTTTTTACACATCCCGAGTTTCACAGACTTTACAGACTCCCTCTTTGCTACTTTTTGCACATGTAAAATAATAATAGATCATAGACAAAGCAAACATTTTTTTACAAAATATATGTCTAAATATGCCAAAAAAAGAAATCCTAAACGTACACAATATAATAAAAAATGTAAAGAAAAAGAATGTTTCAATAGTTCAAAAGAACTTTGTCTTCGAAGAATGTATATATCTAAAAAATACTCTATTTCGGTTCTCAGAAGATTTATATTTTGCTTATCTGCCCTTTTCAGACAAAAAGGTTGCGAGCTTTGTGAAATTAATGGAACATAAAAAATGAATTTTTTATTTATATCTTTGCTGTAATTTTCCGAACTACACTTCTTCGATTTAAATTTCCAACCCAGATACCAGCAGTCATCAAACTAGACTGTAATAGTTTTCAAGCATAATACTAGCACTATTATTTTTATCTTCATCCAATGACAAATTTTCGGTATCTTTGTCTTCTGCATAAGACAATTCCTTCTTCATCTTCACTTGTTTCCAAACTAGTTTCAAATTCAAGAGTATTTTCTGTCACAACAGCTTTACTAATCCTTCCAAGTTGTTTGAATGAATTAAGATTATTTCATTGTACAAGTTTCTAGGTACAACGATCTGAGAATCATTTGTTTTTTTTTTCATAAATATTGCGAACGTATCTTTTTATGTCAACACTTTTGTCTTTAGGGAGAGTAAAAAAATCAATAAGTTCATAAAATTTGCCCAAACATTCCAGACCTTTGTTGTAACTGTTGCTGTTTTAAGTGAATATTGTCAATGTTTGCTTTTGCCTTTAATATATTTGAAAGAATGTACATACGCTCTCCATTAAAAAGTACTATTTTTATTTGGCGCCCTGTAACTTATACCAAAAATACACCCATAAATGGTCATTAGAAATTTGAGTAATTTTTTCACGGTTGCCTGTCACTGCTTGAATTTTTATTAAAAAGTCAGCAAACGTAAAATGCGAAGTGAAACGCGTGGTTTTAGGTCAGGTTTTAGCAGTTGAGAGTTTTTTTTGTGGGCTATGCACATGCGCGCATGCCCAAATTTACAAATCACATCCATCCACATCCAGACACATCCACTCAACAGATCCAAACACATCCAGGCCACATCCGAGCAGTTGAACAAACACATCCACGGTGATTACCCCCTCGATTTCGAGGCTTCATCAGCACGCCTAGGCTTAGGTTTGATTCCTAAATATAAACATCACGCTATACAATTTCATATAATATTTAGCCCTAACAAATATAAACAAAAAATTAGATTTTATTTTAGTTTCTGTGTTAGTCACGATGTCATCGAACTGAACATTTATTTAACTATTCTAAGGCACAAAATTGACCAGGGTTATTCACTTCTCCATGCTCTGCTTGGTCTCAGAGGTATCCGGAGAAACTGATTTACTGTGTTCATAAAAACGTCTAGACCATTCGAAACATCGAACGAGAAACTTTTGTCTGTATCCCCAAGTTGCTGAAAGTTATTCTTGGTCAGGCGGGCTGCAGAATTTAACAAAGGCGGACATAGAACTACTTATCTCGATTAGTTTTTCTCGGGAAAAGGATAAGTGGTCTTGTAGTTAGTAAGCGTAGACTTCGTAGACACAGAGCAAGTTCGTTCATTATTGATTTATCGAATTTCGTGTAAAACCACATTCGCATGAAAAATGAATCCAAACGACAAAGCGTGATTAAAACTGAACGCTAAACTTAAATACAACGGCCGCTACATAGAAAAAGTTTAAATTAGGTAAAATATAAAAAAGTTGTACCCGTTAAGTAAATCGTTATCTGAAGAAAAGGACATTCTTAAGTGTAATTTAGCTAGAAGTAAAAGTGTTTAAATGGTTGTAGCTAAAGCCAGTCAGTGAGAGTACCAAATAAATGAATTAAATATACTTAATAATCCACAACTTTGCTATTACAATGACACTGGAATGCCATATCTTTCTTCAGATCTTTGAGAGATTGAAAATCACCCAGTGTCAAGTTAGCAGTACATACAAAGAGCCTGAATCTAGTTGTTGTCTGGAAGTGACGAAAGTTAACTATTGGCTACAACTACATTTTTTTCTCCTCTAGTTTTACAAGACAAACTCTGAAGTAAATACTAGTAAACATTGAAACAATACTGTACCAAGAAACAAAGACAAAATAAATGTGAGTCACCTAAAACGAGACATTACATGTGCAGCTCAGATAACCTTATGCATATTTATCTATAGATGTCTATAGATATTTCATATAAATGTCTTTTCATGACTCCCCTCTACACATAAAGCGACCCACCTGACCAAAAGCAGAACTACATGTGGTATACTAAGTACTAGGATTTCTTACAGCTCTTAAACGAATAGAATTTAATTTTATTCATAAAATAGTCAGAAACGGAGTTTTCAAACAATAGATAATGTTGGAAAGATGTGGTAACCTAAATTTTGTATCCATCCACCTAAGCTAATCGCCAATGTGATCAAATTTACGTAATTCACACATATTCCTACTACAGAAGACATGACAAATCTTAGTCTGTTTGTGGATAAGGCATCTACACGTGGATAATAAACAGGCAATGCATAACAAAATTCGGAAGTACAAGTGTCTGGCAAAGCTTATTCGTCATTATAAAATTAAAAGTAGCTACTTATTTATTGTACAGTTTCATACTAAAGTCTCTTTAGCTATTGCCTGAGATGCTCTCTGAATCTTCGGTAATAAAGAATCCGAAAACCCTAGCAAGTCTATTCACATTATACGAGGGTGAATGCTTTCAGCGTCCATAATATAATAAGATAATATTTTGTCGGATAGATCGCTGTCTCTTGAAAAACACTGACAAAAAATTAATAGTCTGACGTTTCAATTACACCTGTAATCTTTGTCAAAGACGAAGAACCTCAAAATTTGCCTGACACAAGTTCAAACAAAATTTTGAAAGTAAATAAACAAATCACCAAGGAAGCGAGACGTCATAGAAACAACGTGCCAACCTGATAAAAAAGGAACTACCTACCTACTAGATAACACGAACTACTTGATAAAAGATAACTACAAAATAGCCTTCCAAATGTCACCTAACTCATAATTTCCACAATCCCTATTAAAATTATTAGTATTCCTACAAATTTCTATAGCTTCTTTTATTAGACGTTTGTGATAATATTTTTCTCTATGTAAAATTTTTGTTTTATCAAAATCAATCATGTTGTGTCTAGTCAAATATGAGTGTTCAGCTATCTATCCCACAACCTTTTTTATCAAGATTTTGAAGACATAATAAAGTTTACACAAAAAGTATACAAACAACACTTTAACAAGGTCAAGGAACAAAACATACTTAAATTTGAGAAATTCAATACCGTTAAACACAATAAGTTCAAATCATCTAACATAGTCAAAACCAACACCAACAACACTGTGATAAACCTATCAAAAAAGAGTGTCTCAGATGCTGCTGTAAATATTTTAGCGAAGGGGATGAACTTTGCTGTAACGCCACGGACCATTCCAAAAGTGGAGATAATGTCATCTGTTGAATCTTGTATAAGACTGCTTCCGAAAGATCAAGCGGATAAGATTAGGATGGATGTATGCCACGCTATTAGAAATGCACGTATGCCCAAACCTAATGTGACATCTGAGGAAATGAAGGCTCTTAAGGATTTGAATACAGATAAGTCCATTATAGTTACTAGAGCAGATAAAGGTTCAGCCACAGTAATTTTAGATAGAACAGATTACGAGAATAAAGTTAGAGATTTGTTAGATGAGGAAACATATCAAAAATTATCCCGAGATCCTACCTCAAAAATTTCCAAAATTACCAATGATCTTATCAAAAGTTCAAATCTTTCGAATGAGGAGAAGTCTCTTTTAACTGTTTCCGATTGCAAGGTACCTAAATTGTATGGTTTGCCCAAAATCCACAAAACCAATGTCCCATTAAGACCCATAGTCAATGCGATTGGGAGTCCTTGTTACAGATTGGCAAAATTTTGTGCCAACTATTTAAAACCTTATGTAGGAAATACCAGTAGTTTCATCAAAAATTCTTCACACTTTATCGATATTATAAAAGGTTTAAGTATTTCAGAAGGTGATATTTTGGTTAGTTTTGACGTGGTTTCTTTATTTACTAAAGTACCCATTCCTGAAACGATAGATATCATCAAATCCAAGCTTAATAGCGATCCCTTAGGTGACACGATAGCCAGATTATCCGAACATTGTTTAAAATCTACTTATTTCTTATGGAACGATAATTTTTATGAACAAAAATCAGGTTGTGCAATGGGTTCACCTCTAAGTCCTGTAGTAGCCAATTTGTTTATGGAAAATTTTGAACATGTAGCGATAAACAGTTTTCATCTTAAACCAAAATGTTGGTATAGGTATGTAGATGACACTTTTGTTATTTGGCCCCATGGTATAGATGAGCTGGGTAGGTTTCTAAATCATTTGAACAGTCAAAATCCCGACATAAAATTTACTATGGAATTAGAAAGCAATGGTAGTTTACCTTTCTTGGATGTCAAAATTTACAGAACAAACACTGGACAGTTAGGACACAAGGTTTACAGAAAACCAACACACACAGACAGATATTTACATGCCACATCTCACCACCCTCCTTCTCAAAAGAATAGTCTTATTAGGACGTTATTTGTTAGAGCACAAAGGATATCAGACGAAAGTTCTGTACAAAAAGAAATATATTATCTTAAATCAGCGCTAATGAGAAATGGTTATAGTAGTAAGAATATTTGGTCAGTTTTTAATAAAAGTGCTCATCCAAATCAAGTAAATTCTCAGCCACGACAAAGTAAATTGAAGTTGAGTTTGCCTTATGTACAAGGCCTTTCGGAAAAATTAAAGAGGATGCTTAGAAAACATGATATTTTAGTTGTTGATAGTACATATAATAATTTAGATAAAATTTTAAGTTCTACTAAAGATAAAGTACATTTAGAGAGTGAAGGTGTTTACAAAATTACTTGTTCTTGCGGAAAGTGTTACATAGGTCAAACAAAAAGAAAAGTAGGTACGCGTTTGAAAGAACACATACGTGCTACTAGGTTGCAACAGATAGATAAATCTTCCGTAGCTGAACACTCATATTTGACTAGACACATGATTGATTTTGATAAAACAAAAATTTTACATAGAGAAAAATATTATCACAAACGTCTAATAAAAGAAGCTATAGAAATTTGTAGGAATACTAATAATTTTAATAGGGATTGTGGAAATTATGAGTTAGGTGACATTTGGAAGGCTATTTTGTAGTTATCTTTTATCAAGTAGTTCGTGTTATCTAGTAGGTAGGTAGTTCCTTTTTCATCGTTAGGTTCCTTTTTTATCAGGTTGGCACGTTGTTTCTATGACGTCTCGCTTCCTTGGTGATTTGTTTATTTACTTTCAAAATTTTGTTTGAACTTGTGTCAGGCAAATTTTGAGGTTCTTCGTCTTTGACAAAGATTACAGGTGTAATTGAAACGTCAGACTATTAATTTTTTGTCAGTGTTTTTCAAGAGACAGCGATCTATCCGACAAAATATTATCTTATTCTATTCACATTATTTTGCCGCCCAATAGCAGACTTCAAAAAATCTCGAATGGGACTAGAGCAAAACAAAACACTTTGTGATTTTTCGGCACTGAGTAGCAAACCATGGCACTTGGAAAAACGGTACACACTTATATTACACTCCGCCACGCCACCGCAAGCTCCAAAGCATCGAAATATGAAGCAATTGCGTATCGTCCGCGTACGCCAAAAAACGATGTGCATCGATAGATCAGCTGTATATATACAAAATAGCAGTGGCACTAGTATTGATCCCTGCGGTACACCTGATGTTGCGGGCCTGAAAGATGAAATACTGCCTACTGCCTCCCACGGAGACACATTCAGATCGATGGTGCATACAAAGATACTAGTGAAGAAATAAAGCGTTGCATCGTCTAGTTTGTTGTTTGTTAGCTTTGACTGCGATAGGCCTAAATCAATGGAATCGAAGGCCGCTAAAAAGTATAGAAGGTGTCAGACTTTGTATAACGCCCTAAAGATATAACCCGTCATATTGCGCAGCATACCATTCTTGCGAAAACCGCATTGCTCTACTGGTAAAATGTTTGGAGCAAATACCTCCAAAATTTTTTAGAGCACTCGCAGAAGCGTGATTGGTTTGGGTCTCCACTCTGCGTAGGCATCCCTAACTTTAGCCTAAGGAATAACAATAGACATCTTCCAGCTAACCGAAAATAGCCAGTTTGAAACAATAGTTGAAAATGTAAACTGAATATTTCAAGATTAGGTAAGAACAAAGTTTAACCATGCTGATGTTGAAGCATTTAGATCTTGACCAGTTGTGATGTTTGTTTGACCTGCAGTACAGTCCTTCAATTCTGGCTTCCAAGCCGCCGGCAAGCGGAGGCTTGTCAACCCTCCTGTTTAGGTTCTCCTGTCTAAATAGAAAATTGTTAACACTAGCCATTTGTTTTGTTTCCTTAAAGTTTATCTTGTGACCTGTCGTCAATTATGCTGGACTAGGGCTGATGTGGTCTGATTCTGCTTGATTATTTGTGATGTATTAGTTGGCAAAACCTGTTATGCCTTTATTTGAGTTTATACTTGTAACGTGTTTTTAGTTCTATTTTTAAACATCATACACATCAAAAGACAAACGGAGAGCCTTATTTGGTATTGAAAATTCCGTTAAGTTGTTTGTGAAACGACAGAGACAGAACTCGTGAGGCAAAGCACAATCAAACAATCAGTATGTTTTTAAACTACTCAATTAATGCAAGATGTTTCACTATGCACGTTTTGTTCAAAACGTTTAACTTATGCATTTATTATGTCACATATGGGCATAGAATCCACTAAAGCTCTACTTTACGTTCCAAAACACGGTAACCATGTTGAATATGTCAGTAAGTTCTAAAACAGGGTTGTGGTTTTTCTTTCATTGGACTAATAACGAAAACAATCCCAAAAAAAATTCGTATGGCGGAGATTCTGAATAGTTAAGCAAAATTCTCAAGACTCAATACTGCAAATGTCAAATTTTATTGACATACTGAGAGCCTTTCTCTTAGAAAATCGATATAGTACATTCTGGATGAGCTGCCTAAAGTCCGAAATCGTATTATCAGTGAAAATCTAGCACTGCCTGTATACTTTAAAAGTACTTATTAAACAAAAAACTACTAGTACTTATTTACTACATTGAGTTGAATAATAGCGTACTCATTTACTGCGTGCGTCGATATACCAAACTGTCCCTCGATTGCTTAATTATTCGCAAAAACAGCTTTCCAGAAAGTACTGCTAAACCCCTTATTTCTGCCCTCAGAGTTGGTCCGCCACAAAACTGATTAGGCGTCACGAGATTAACAACGAGGACCTAAAACGAGAGCAGATATCCCTCCCCATCTAAAACACTCAAACGTTTTAAACTTCACCGCAACACCGACGTCGCAGGCTTCCATGCCGGGGGATTTTAAAGCTCCAAAATTAATTGGAGAGGACCGGGGAGAATGAAGTAGGTCAGACGTTTTATCTAAGGGCAATATCTCTCCCAAATGTCAATAATTCCTTATTGCAGCAAGCCGTTATAAAATGTGCCACCGGCTCAGAGATGCGGAGCTGAAATTACGTCAAGGGTGGAAGGCGGGTTGTCTTGGGACTGAAATAACTTGACCTCGAACTTGCTCTTGTGCACTTGCAGCTTTGAAATTCTTATTTATGTTGTGGCTATAACACTGAATCACATAGCGACCAACAAGACTTCTGATTTGAAACTATACGCAAAATAAATTTTAGGTTGTTAACAGGAACATTATATACTTATTTTGACTATCTGAAAGTATGTTCGAAGTCTAAAAAATTTATGTTAAATTAATTCTTGTATGTAAGTACATTAAATTATATGGGGATCTTTCCTCCTTGGTTTTAATAATCAGTATTCAAACTCATTGAAAATTAAGGGACCACATCCAGTTTTTCAAATTTTATAGTGAAGCAACTTTTGATAAACGTTTTCTTCTAGGGCTTTAGTGGGTATAAAACATTTATTATGATTTGACCTCAGTATGAGCATGTGTCCTCAATACTAGTTAAATATTTAGCCATCAATTGGCAGTTAAAAAAAAGGAAAAAAGTTATTACTCCTTCGAACGCTTTTACGAGCGTAGGTTATGCTTGGTAAATTATTTGTAAAAATTTCTGATATAGGTATCGTCTGGTACATTTTTTCAATTCCTCCACTTTGTTAACATTAATAGGAATTTTTCATGGATATGCAGGATTAATTGCAATATTTGGGATGAAAATTCTTGGCGCTTCTACTGATGTCTTCTTTTTCCACAAAACTGAAACCGAAATTGCGGACGAATAAACTCTCTTTTTTAAGAAAGCGGGCCACTAAGTTTAGTATGCTGCCATACCTTGAGGGGTAGTGTGCTAACTTTGAATTTATTCCTCTTCGACGACCTTTTTTATGACAGATTGGTGAGGAGAATAGACCCTGTATTGACGTCAAATCTTCCTTTTGACTATTGGTGCGATTTTGTCATGGGCAATCATCGCTTGATTTGGGAGAGTCTGTAAAATTCATACAGATTTTTCTAACACTCACTTCCGGAGCATGAATATAATGAAATAAATACAAAATCCATTTACCCACACCTACCTACCTACCTACCTAACGATGAAGGCGCACGCAGATCGGAGAATATCAATTTTATAAAGAATTTAGGATCTCTCCTCTTGTGAACAAAAGGTTAAGCTTCTGGTTTATTTTTGTAACAAAATCTTCACGGTTCGAATACGTGTAGTTTTGTGATCAACCATAAGACAAAACTGAAATTTTTGTTAAAGTTCTTTTAAGGTGGAAAATTGGTTCACCCCGTTTTTTAGGTACCTACTTCAAATAGCGATTGAAATGTAATACGACACACAGCTTGTTGACCGTTGATTGTGTTTCAACATCAGGCGACATAATTGAAAACTATTCGGGAGAAGTTCCAGATAGCTTTACAAAACACAAACGTAATTGCAGGGATCTCAAATAATGTATCTAGCTTCAACTACTTTTATAGTATTATTAACGTGGCATGACCCCTTCACTTTAGAAGCCTCTAAAGCGATCTATTTCCTTTTATCACAGTTTCTCAAACTTTTTCTCCATTTAGCAGGAATGGAACACTTGACGAATTCCACTACCTGGTCCAAGCATATATAATAAATAAAATACTTGAAAATCTCACAACGAGATAGGTATACTTTAGAGGCTGTAACGTAGCTTAACCCCAAGAGCAGATGATTCTATAGGCAGGGGAATGGGGCGTTTATAGCAGTAACACTGTATCCGACAAATTGGTTATCTAAGTCAACCATGTTTTCATCTCCAATTGAGGAATCGTCCAAGATGAGTGGCGATCAAGAATCAAGCTTTTCTACTTTGTAATTTGATTTATGTTACCTTCTTTGTTTAGTTTTCTTTAACCTTAATTTTATATACTCTGGAGGATATAAAACGTCGGTCAGATTAGTACGGGCTTTTCTTTCGGATGGCATCAACAGTCGCTTGGTGTTCTTCAACATTTCTTGACTCGAGGAAAAGTTCTCCCCATTTACTCCACACTAAACAATCCTATTTATAAGCAAAAAGCTTATGTTTACAAGGAACATTCATTATATTTCACTAAATAATCAGCACATATAGCATAATTTACCAAGAAAATTCGATTTGCTTCCTGTGTTAATTAATATTAATTTTGCTTTTTGCTAGATTGTTGTGATTCCCTGCCATGATTTAATCTAAGCACAGAGTCGTCTTCATTTTACACTTTTATGTTACATTTTGTATCCCAGTGGTTGAACGAAAGCCCAACGAACGACAAAGCTTTCCATCTACGAAGCCTCCTTGATTGCACAGTTCGGTGAGTCTTTAAAAAAGGCATCGCGTGTGGCGCAAGAAAGAACCGCGGCGCGTAGGTACTCCCTAAAATTGCCACATGTGCGTGCGAAATAATACTACTCCGCGTATATATTTTAAAAGGCTCTTGAAAGGTCCGCATTATAATCAAGTGGAGTGTACTCTCGTGCCCAGTGCTATTTAGGTTAATTTGCAATTGCTGTTTTGCTGCTACGAGTGTTTGAAAACAGTAGCGTGACAACGGCGTATAGCGCATTGTGCCGTTGTTTATGTGTAATGTGAATTATTTTAGCAATTTGATTATTTGACAGCGTATGAGGAAGGTGAAATAGACGCGTGTATTGTACAGATCGGAAATAAATGATATAGCCCATCTGCTTATATTCTTGTGGATATTTATTAAAAGGTAATGAGGAAAGGTGTAAAGATTTATTTAAAAAGGAAACAATACATTCATATCTAAAAACTGTTTTGTAACATTGTGTTCACAACGCGTTCACGGAAAGCACCTACAATTTTCACGGGCAGTTTTAGATCTAAAAAATAACCAGTTACACATCTGTCTGTTATGGACACCTTTATTTGTAAAACCGTAGCGCAATCACATCTTTCCAACACTTCTTGGTACAATGTACAATGCAGTTAGCAGTTAAACAGTTCACAATGATCAAAGTTAACATCAGTCGTAGTTATGTTATGTTAATTTTGAATGTATCCAGTTGCTTAAATTATTGTTGCTGTAGGCTCACTATAGCTCATCGCATCTGTAATAAGAATTGGAAGCAAATTAATAATGTAACTGCTGCATATAACGGTGTATTTGCATCTATATGTAAAAGATAAATATATTTGCGATCACAAGCCTACTGGTCGGCTGTTAAAACTCTTTCTTTTTTCTTGCAGTTACAATAATGAAGAATAGTACCTAATTGTCAAATATCAAAGTTGATACGTCGATCGTTATACATGGTTTCTATAAATGATCCATGCACATAGTAAAAAATTACGTGTTAAATTTAACACCAAAATTGGTTTATATAAGTCCACACTGAAAATGGTTAAATTAACCACTTCTAATTTGGTGATTTTCACGAAATATGAGTGTAAATTTTGTTACACGGTTACGGTGTACATATTTTTACACTGCGAGGTGTACTTTTCTACGAATAAGCTAGGTGTAAACTTCTACCCCAAAATTGGTTTAAATTTTCAGGGTACTGTGTCAAATTTAATATTTAAAAAACGCTTAGTAAATATACCTACCACAATTCGCGAGGCAGTTTTCCTAGCAATAACTATCATAATTACAGTACGCTAAACAAATAAAACACATTTTTTCTATTAAAAGTTATAAATTAGTTATAAAAGAGCACACAAAATTTTATTCATTTAGCATACCGTATACGAAATAGTCACTGCTATGAAAATTGCACTTCGATTTTCGTGAACTGGTGATGTTTTTCTAATATGATCCAAGTAAGAAATGGAATACAATAAAACGTAAATATAATTTGTTAAACAGGTTCATTTTTTATGGTTTACCATACAAGCTACTATATATTATTTACGCACATCAGAAATGTAACGAACAATTAATACTAATACATTGTGATTATGTCCTAACTATATTTAAATAAACAGTGCAAATTCAAACGGTCCTRGCATGTACGAGAAAGATGGCGCAATACATTTATGGTGTAATCGAAGTCCGCATAAATATGATCCACGAGTTCTTACTTACCTTTGCTTATGTCTATATAACTGCAAGTGGTGTCCACTAAAATCCATTTTGTGATATCATTTGTTATGAATTTTATTGGCACTATGGTTTTCACTTCCATAATTATGCGTGAACGTAAACTGTGGATCGACTAACCTGGTAATCCGCAAAGAAATTAACAAATTTTGCAAACAGCAACCGGCATTTCTATTATTGCTTACAAGAACTCACAACCGTGTGGAGTTAACACTGCACGTGCAAAATAACACGGCTGCGTGTAAACTTTTCACGGTTTTTGGTAAATTTACACCAAAGTTAGTAAAAACGGTTTATTCGTGTAACATATTTACTCATTCTGCACAGGGTAAAGTTACGAGTAACAGTTTGGTTAATTGCGCCAGATTTCACCAGTTTTAGTGTGAAAATTAACACAGAAAGTGCTAACCACTTAATTTTTTGGCTTTACACAGTAAAATTTTTACTGTACATATATGATGCACCATGAAACAAAATCATTCATTCAATTTGCTATTAATAAAAAAACTGCTTTTAATTATAGTAGCGTTTAATTACAAAAAGTATACGGACTAAACAAATGGCAAGCAAGCAACAAAGCTGAATGTTTTCTGAAAACTGATGTGCTTCCGAATTAATTTATTTGTAATTGTACAAAGATGAGAGCAAAAGGATAGACGTTTGCCAAGCTGCACTAAACATTTCATTAACTAGAGCGAAAACAATAAAATTAACTTAATCCTACACAGCAGTTTGAACAGTTTGCGAGATTACTCGGCAGCTATAACGATTATAAATCCATTCATGAAGTGCGTGTCGGCTAAGACCAATTTAAGTGTTTTACGACCGTATCTACAGTTACCCGGGGCAGTAAAGATGCGAGAGAGGGTGAAAACGGCATTTCTCCCTTTGGACTTATTAAATTCCTTCTTTGTGTATCCGGATTTCCCGCTCCGTAATGTCTAACGGCCGGAGCGCCTCGCCAAGTTTCGCCCTTCGCCTAAGCGGTAATTACCGGCCCTCACTCTCAGTTTTGCGCTTCCTACCCAAAAATGTTCCGGTAGCAACGCACTAATTGAATAGTTTTGTTGTTATCACGCCTCCGGGAGGTTTCGTCTTCAGCTAGGCTTCTTTATTGTGCGCCCATGCCTAATTACTGACGTCTGAACTTACCATAGCTCTAGAAGTCATACGAATTTTAAAGTTTCTTGCAATATTATTTTTTATAACCGACAAAGATATCTGTATCTGTCATTGTAATTAGCCGCCGGACTTTCAGTGATTTCTTTACTGCGCCAAAGACATGAACATCGCACGAGAACGATTTAATATCAGCACACCCTGGTAATCGTCAATCAATTTGATTCATAGTGTTGACATCAAGACATTGCCGGATGTCTACACAATAAATAACAATTATCTTACTTTTATGCGCCTGTTTATACATAAAGTGGTATCCAGCTATCTAGAATTTCATGTTATAACGCAACAAGCAGGAGGTGTGAGAACAGCCACAGTGGTGAATATTCTTTTTTCTTTATGGAAATTTATTACACCTTTCTTTGCCATGCACATCAAATGTTTTAGTAAGTTTCAGCAATTTGTAATTGTCCAAAATATACTTGCTAAAATTTAGTTTTGTACGTACTTAGTGCTTCTGATAAGACATCTATAACTGCCATAACTGCCATCCCCTTTCATTACAAAAAGCAATAACATGGATAAGAGGATAAGGATGATATCATCCTTATTGAAGGAGCACACGTCTAATCTTCAAATATGTTACAATTCAAAGGATAACCACCTGTTTAGCCCAAGACATTTATAGCAATTGATATGCTCTTCTTCTTCTATGTCTTTTCCAACTGAAACAGACAGCAGTTAAGCGATAGCGTTATTTTGCACTGCTTATAATTCCAATTTCTTTTCGACCTTTTGTGCCAAATGCTTTTGAAGACCTTGACTGTACAGTACCCAACATTATCTTTATTATGTGCTTACGCACCTCCCAGCATAGGCGGAAAGGTGTGGGCTTCGTCTTTCCTCCTAACTAACTAACGCTACCTACTAGAATCCCTCCTATTTCCCCGTTGACACCACGTGATCGTTTTCACTTATTTTAAGAATACCTGGATTTTCTCCGTTACCTTATGTCGCTTACTTTCTCTCGTCGTTACGTTTCCTTCATAATTTTCTATTTCCCTTTTTTACGTTTAAGGTATGCAACTAAACAGGCGTGTCCCGTTAGTATCTGTGTGATGAAGTTTCTCCAAGTTTTCTCTTTGTTCGTGGTCTTCTGTTATATATAATACATGGCTCAGCACACATGTTTTATGTACTCATTCCATCTCATTTGTCATATTTTCATTATTTGATTTCTTATTTCTCTGTCTGCGTTCTACTAAACCAGATCTTTCCTTTACCGTGAGGTTTACTGGCTTGAGTTAATTATAATTTAAAGTGCTGTGTATCAGAATCGTAGTTAGTCTCTGTTTGTTTTCTAGCATCTTTCGGTAACTTTTGACGTGGACAGTCACTTTTAAAAAATCGGTAATGAGACATCTAGCGGTGACTTTACGAACTACGACATAGCTTGGTACAGTCTGTAAGTATAGAGCATATTAACAATTGCCCGGTCTTTTGGTGAAAATCGATAATGGGCATCTAGCGGTGGCTTTACGAACTACGGCATGGTTGGTAGTTGGTACGATCGGTAATTACAGATACATGTATTGCCCGTGGTCCAATAAGCGTTTGCGCATATTGGAAAAGAAGAAGAAAGAAAAAATTGCTTTCAATCATCAATGTTTGTCATATTCATTTAGCTCAAAGTTAACTCCTTCCGTTACCATGTACTTAAATAGACGTGTTCACGCGAAACTTACGGGTTTATTAATGATACAGCCACCAGGGATTTTTTATAGTTAATGGCGTCTACCCATATAGATGCCCCGAAATAATTACAGAGTATACTACCACAGCCGTAAATCTTCCTCTGCTAATTCTTTTCCGTGCATCGTTCTCTGCAGCCCGGTCACCTTTTGCGCTTTACTTCTAGTGTGTCCAGAATATCTATTCTTTTCTGTATTGCAATCCTTATAAAGGCTTTATCACTAGGGAATCCACAAACGAAACAACAGGATAAGCATTATTTTTGTAACCTACATTTTTCCTTGTTGGTTAATTGTTATTTATCACCTAAGTAAATAAGTTTTGGAGAAGCAAAGATAGTTTGCAAGTTTTTAAGTTATTCTTCCTTGAAGCTGTGGATGTTATTTATGGCAGTTCATCATTGCTTGTAGGTCTTGCATCATCTTCTGTACAAGAATTATCTGTAGTCGCCATATTATGTGTAAACGCAACAAGATCGAAAAATTTACTTTATAATCGATGTCAGTTAACGAATACATTTACCAAATGAGTGAGTAGAAACGTTCCAGGATACACTTAATATATTTGATTTTAAAAGCTATTTTATTTTATAAGGGCGCCGACACTCACTTTGATAGGAAACTGACGTAAAATCCTCGAAAGTGTCGAATCGGTGCCATAAAAGTATATACTAGCTTGTTGAGAMATAAAATAATAGTCAATTTTATGGAAACTGCATCTTAAAGCTTCCAATAAATACAGTACAACCCCCTATCGTAACGTTACAGCGTTACCAGGTGTAAGCCGATACTCCAGGCGGACGTAATATGCGCTTATCGTCGTGGGGCTTTGAGGCTCTTCTCCAGACGAAATCGCTGAACAGACCGCGCCTCGAGTCTATTACTGTTCGGGTGGCATCTACCACTTGAGTTTCAATCTCAGATGTCCTAGGAAACGGGAATTATGTAAAGAGGGTTGTATTTTATTCCCCGAGTATCGTTTTCCTACCGCTGCGCTATTCTTGCGCCATCGATCTCACATCTGATACGGGCGCCTCCACTCTCACGGTGAGAAAAACGCATCATCGGCGACGGCAAAAACCACCCCCGATCCGGCAGAGCGTTTACGCGCTGTATTTTTTTGCAGTTACGCCCAAGCAGCAGCGCCTGGATAAAATGTATCCTTCAGTTTTATGACGGATTCTGTCAACTGTGGGACTTTTACCAAAAAGGGCCTAGCAATAACGCAGTGGAGATTGCTTACTTGTCATGTTTTATTCAGATCCAGTAGATATTAAATAAACGTGAGGACATGTAGTTAAAATACTATAACTCGCATATTCGTGGAAAAATTTTTGGGACCCGTTATTAAATGCCTGTACAGTATTTCTCAGTATGCAAACAAAAATACCTGGCGTTTCGGTCAAAGCGAGCCACCCTTAAAAAATCCTGTGGGAGATAAAGTCCCGGAACAGGTCAATTTTATTTCCTGGAAGGACATCTTTTGATATAACAGATGACAGCTCTTACCCTTAATTGCTGAATGATGATATATAGTTTTAAAGGTGTTTTAAACGCTTTTCTTGAAAATGATCATTTTTTAGATCCTTTCTATCCAATCCAATACCCCTGGAAGTTGTCATCAAGTAATTGTCTGACAGAAGCAGCATAATGAAGAGATGCTTCATCCTGCTGAAAAACTAGCTCATTTTCATTGAACTTCGCATCTTTTTCCGTGACGTTGTTGATAGATTGGTATCAACCATATCAAGATTCATATGTTGAATGGTTTCAAAGGTATACACATTGTGAAACATTCTGAATTAATTAAGTAGCTTGGAAACAAGCTGACAGTTTCGGATGTATGTGCTTTGTTTCACCAAATTTATCAGTAAACAATGTTTAAATATGCTTAGGTGTGCACTATTTTCTTAACGTCCCTTAATAAAAGTTCCTGACTTACCTTTATTCGGACGCTGCTTTTAATCTTACGCAAAAGTACAGTAACGTATATTACTCAAAAATAAAAACAGCAAAATATATATTTGATATATTTAACAATTAATAAATGAAAATATAAACAAAATGGAAATCAAACAAATATTCTTGACGTCCTTTGCAATGTTATAATGGAAAAGACGGGAAAATGACCTTTACCAAACAATAAGGACCTAACTGAATTATCGTGACTCTTGTGCTATCGGTGAGTTCTGTTATACCGACGATAACACGAAAGGTTGTGCTTGACAATATTTTATGTATAATTGAGACAACTATAGTGAACACTCATAATGTCTTTACTATGTAGAGCTTAGCCAACTTACTCTTTATTTGTTGAACTGACTAAATTCATTGACGAGTTCATGTTTATGACATCAAGCGATTACGCGAAATTACATTGACTGATTAACGGTTTTTTTCGATTTTAATCAGTTGTTTTATACGGCTACATATCTTCCGATATGTAAAGGGGTAGGTTTTTAAACTTTTCCAAAAATACGTTKCTCCGTAGTTTACTAAGCTTCAACGTGATTGGTTACTCGGAAWATTGTTTACTCTCACATACCGCCTAAATACGTCGAGTCATCTTGCCGCCTTTGACAAAATATTAACAAATCATCAACTTTCCAAGAGCTAACCAAAGCTAAACAGTTCCAGTCAATGTTTTCGATATATATACAGCTAAAGAATTTACGCGAGTTAACCACTTTCCAAAGATACTTTACAAGTCGTGTACCCCAGCTCACGAAAGATTCATAAACCTTATTATCCTTATTATAGAAAAGGAATCGATTAAAAGGATCATCTTTCTCGCAAAGAGCTCACAAATTTGTGACAGCTTACTAAGAAATGAACAGATTTACGAAATTTAGCTTCCATATGCCCTACAACCACATATTTTGCTACAAACAAACCATATTTCTTCTATATCATTTGCTGTGTACTATTTTAAACGTTGTTTCCTTTTTCCAGTTACCAGAAGGAGTGCAGTTGACGCTTAGCGAACTGCGCGACATGGCATGCAGGCAACAGGCGCAGATAGACTCGCAGCATCAGCTGCTGGCTGCGAAGGAGCAGCGACTCAGGTACCTGAAAGAGCAGGAGGCTAGGCAGCAAAGGGTGCAAGCCGAAAGCGAAAGACTGAGGAGGCTTAGGGACCGGGTTGACGCCCAGGAGCTAAAGCTGAGAAAGCTTAGGGCCCTTAGGGGACAAGTCGACCACCAGAAACAGAACAATGTATCTCTCAGTAAGTATCCCCTAACAAATGCATGAAAACTAGAACAGTAACACCAATACAAAAAGTGACAAAATATGAGACCTGAATTTTTTTTGTGTAACGTCTATCACCTTTGTTTAATCTGTAATACCGAATGTCGATAAGTAATCCGTAAAATTCAAAATAACGGATATGTGCAAAAAATCGAAAAAACGCTGAAAGAAGTAACTTAAGATTTTAAAAAAGATCTTTATTTTGGGACGATTGAAACAAAGGAGTCTGTTACTATGATGGAGTCTGTGGCATTCGAGTCCCTATTATCTAAAGAATTCAACCATTATATCATTTGGCATAAAAAGCCATCAAAATGAGCAAAATTGTAAAAATGGTTATTTAGCACGTCCATAAAATGACGTTCAAAAAATTACATAAAGAAGTAGGCAAGCAAATGTTCAAATCGATCCCATGATACCTGAAAAAAGTTGTTCGAAGAAGTAACGTGGTTAAAAGGCGCTGGTACTTTATGTTACTTCCGATTGCAGTAAGCACCTGTTGAATATCTTGAATTAAGGAGGACAGCTTCAGAAACAACGAATCAATCAATAAACGAAAAGTTATCATCTATAGATTCAAGTGAAACTGAAAGAAGTCGGAATGTACATTTATCGTGTTCGTCCAACCTATGCGTTTTTCCGGAAACCTTGATTATAAGCAATATAAACCTTAATAATTAATCAATATCTTATACAAAACGTTGCTGGCTCTGTTTAAAAAAAATGCAAGTTTGGTCTGGTACTCGAAAGCTGAACCCAAATATACTATGTCGCTTTATAGAGAACTCCTTGGGAACTATAACTTTTATCCAAAAAATTTTCTCTACAAATTCAAAATAATGTTGTCGATTGAGTAACCACGATAACTGAAGCACCTATGAGTTTCTTCGAAATTTTAATTTTAGATCATATACCTCAATCATCTTTTACCTAAAATATAATGTAAAAAGTATATCCGATCTAAGGAGTTGGTGGTTCTATTAAAAGATGCAAGTTTGGTATCGTATTGTGCTATACTATGTTATCGAGCACTCCTTGGGTGCTACAACGTTTATTGGAAACAGTTTTATGTAAGATTTTGTGAGAATGGTAACTGAACTATCCTCTACATGTTTCTTTTTGTTAGAGTTACTTTCCAGTCTAGAGTATTCCAGTGGAGATCCTCTTCTATTTTATTTATTTTAATATTTGATCGTCTCCAAAGACACACTCTGACATCTCCACTTGCTGTAGATTTAGGTATCCATCCCACTTATAGTCGGTTTGCTTTCAACTATTATGAACATTAAGGGACTCAGTACACCCCATTCTCATACATCTTATTTTGTTTCAAACCGCCCTGATTCTGCATTAGCTGTTCTTGTATAATTTCTTATTGTGCCATGTCTACATCTAATGTTGTACTATTTCTTATTCACATTTCCACATTTCAAATTATTCCAATCACTACCTCTTGCTATACTGTCAAATGTTTTTTAAATACGTACAAATACTCAGTGGGCCTTCCCGTTTTGTACTAGTATTTTCTATTTTAACTGTGTAATTGAAAATATATTACCTTGAGCTGATCTGTCTTTTCTAAATCCACTTTGTGTCTGACCTAGGTGTGGTCTGAGTAACACTCTTTAAACACCTTTTTAAACTAGTATTATCACTCCAACTTCCTGGTTCGTATTCGTTTTACGTTTTAAGTTATTAAACAACTTCCTAAGTCTTTGATCATTTCTGCTGTAATTTGGTTATATCCGGCTGCTTTTTCTCGTTTTTGCATCTTTTTAGCTTCCCTTTTTTATAGCTCTATTTCTTTAAAATCATCTTGTTCATCCTCACCACAGTATATTGCTCTGATTCTTACTAACTACGCTGTATATTTAACAAACCTTCAAAGTGTAATCTCCATTTCTACATTATTGATTCGTTCTGTCGTAACATATTTCCTTATTTGTCCTTGATTTACTTTGTATTGTTTCTTCTCTTGCCAAGAGTTTTCTCTCTCAAGCTATCATTCCTTTGTTGTTCTTGGCTTTTATTTTTTGTGGGCCTGCATTCAAGATGATCTTTTACTTGTGCAGATTGATTTTTCATAGTTTGAATACTGCATATTTACGAAATTCTTGATCTTTACTAATAGTATTGTACTACATCACTTGACATGAGTGGGCAATAAAGCATGCAAAAGGAAGCAGTCGGATTTTATTTTATCACGTAGATGTAATGAAATCTATTCTGTACCAACTAAAAAGAAGTACACAAGTAGAGAGGTCCTTTAAAGACTGTGTGCAGCACAACTATAGAAGCAAATAACAAAATTCAAAGAGGTATCGCGAAACCAGCTTAACACTTTTCAAAAGGAACGTAGAATATCTCTGTGGTAGGAACGACAAACTACGCAATTAAAAGCATAGCCCACAGAGCAAACATTCATCAGGCTGATTGAGTACCTCTGTAATTGATAGCAACTGTTTTGATTCGAAATGAAATTAAAGTGGAACGTATTTTCTAGTTTTATCTATTTTACGTTCGTACATATCAATCATTGTAATCGCATTGTATTGCAGAAAATACGGTTTCAATGCTCTTCTGTTATAGTGTTAAACTAGTTTGGAATATTTTATTAAAGGGACGGTGCAATTAATTCATTAACGCATTTCCTTTTCAGCAAGTGACCTTGACTCAATACGTGCGTTATTCAACGAAAAAGAAAAGGAGCTGTCCCTGGCTGTGGCCAAGGTGGAAGAGCTCACTAGGCAGCTGGAGGAATTACGAAGAGGAAGATCGTCGAATTCGAGGGACCAAACACCACCGGCCTCCGCCCTTGAGCTCGACAAATTACGACGTGAACTCATGGTACGAATTGTTCATTTTTTGCGTTATTTGAGAATAGAACATATCGGTTTGCTTCTACCTTGTCAGTTTWTAACGTAAAACTTAGATMTAAGTATCTGGAAACTTAAAAAAATGGAAAGTTTTCATCTTAAATAAATAAATGGAACATATTTTTTTCATATTTTAGGATTCTATGTTAAATTCAAGGGAGCGTTTGTTCAAGGTCATCTATTTCTAAAATCAAGTATTGAAATATCTTGGTTTTTGTGTAAAAGATTATATCTGTATCGATCTCTTCTGTTCAGTAACTTCAAATTCAGCAAACACTGTAAACTAATATGTATTTGGTTTTCAGAAATAGTTAATAATGTACAATTCATTAGTACCTTTGTATTTTGTTAAATATCATAATAATTTCATTTAGTCAACTTTGAATTAAAATATCTTCCTTATTTCGAATAGAACCATATGTAGAATTTTGTACTGATGCGTATAATAATAATAAGTGAATTGTAGAGGTACAGAGAACATGATTATGATTAGTATCTGACGATACCGAGAGCAGTATCCTCGTCTCCGAGACCGAACATACACAAATTTTTACACAAATTTGTATATAAAAAGATGATTAAATTGTTTACGCTAGTGACGATAATTTCGAACATGAACACTTCAAATATAAATAACACAATTAACATGTTTGTACCCATTATTTCAGTTCACAACATTCGCATGATATAATCTAATTATTTACCTAATTCTGCTACTTATATAATTTTAGTAGTGTTTTAATTCAAATAGTATCTAATAAAATGGTAAGTGGTAAATCTCTGTTTTTATGTGGAAGAATTTGGGCCGAATTTAACAAAAATATTATAGGAGGTATTACATGTTTATATTATTTTATTTATCATATAATAATCGCTAATTTTTACTGAAATATTGCAAAAGCACCTTAAAATAAATAAAAACACAAATTTTAAATTTCTGAAAAAATAGAAGTCTACACAATCGCTAACTGAAGTGAAATAAGTAATGTAAAAAGTAGTGTATCATAGAGAAACCTGTATGCCAAAATTTGGGAAGGTATATAATGAATATATGTATACCTTCAATAAATATGATCCATTTTGAATTTAAATAAATGCATTAATTCTTCGTTAAGAAAATTCTACTTTAAGTGTAATCTACTACACTCCAGCAACACAAAACCTAATATTAATTTAGAGCAAATAAATAATTTAGAACAGCACAATTGAAATTACAAGAATCGTTTAAAATAATCACTAATAATTTTGTAGATTTCTAAAATTTCAAAAAAATAATTAATTTTGATGATTTACTGCACAAATGTAATGAATTTAAATTGTCTAGCGTGGCAGTGTGCTTATTGAACAAAAAAACGAAGAATTTGTTGTTACAATATCTTTTTATACTTTTCGAATTGTTTTAAATGTTCTTTATCTCTAATCTTTCGAAGCCCTGAATAAATAAAAAAATAAAAACTGAATAAAGTCGAAAGCTAGGTAAAGAAAAAAGAGCACACTTAATTAATTCCATCAAGGTCGAATTCCCCACAAGTTGCGATCGCTACTTCCCTCCAACGATACATAAAAATATATACTCTTTTAATCATTGAATGTAAATCAATTGTAAGTTATTTTACGTATTTATGACAACGCAAATTTATTTATCCCATGTATTACTTCCACATCCAACGGAAGGGAAGTATTGTATCGCGAAAAGAATTTTAAAAAATTTGTATTTGCTCATTCGCTTTAAAATGGTCGAAAACGCAAAAAAAACAAAATTTGAGTAAAATATATATATATATATATATATATATATATATATATATATATATATATATATAATCAAGTCCTCTTTGTACCCTATGGGTGTGAGGTTTAAGTTTTGTTTGTCTTCTTTGTATAGTCTCTACAGTTCTAAGTTTCACTATCACCACCGTGCACGAACTTTGACCACTTCTTCTTGTCCAGTGATAATGTCTTTGCCACATCCCATGTTGTCCCTCTCTTGTTAAGTATTTTTGCAACATTCGAGTTCCATGTTTTTCTTGGTCTTCCTCGTGGATTTTTGCCTGGTACTCTCGCCTCCCATACTATCTTGACTGGTCGATTGTTGTTCATTCGGTTTAGGTGTCCAAACTATTTCAGTTGCTGGTTTTCTATTCTGTCTAGAACTGGTTCTATGTCGAGGTCTTCTCTGATCTTTTCATTTCTGATTTTATCTCTTATTGTTACCCCTTTTACCCTCCTGAGATATTTCATATCAACTGCCTGGACTTTGCTTTTTATGGCTTTCGATAGTACCCAGCTTTCACTTCCATATGTGAGTACTGGTCTGAATATTGATTTGTAGATTGTCATCTTTGTTCGTGTACTAACTTCTCTTTTGTTAAGGAATGTGTTGCATAAGCTGTGATACAGTTTTGTGGCGCTGTTTATTCTTTCATTGACTTCAGATTCCATGTTCCCTTCTTTATTTATGGATACTCCCAGGTATTTAAAGTTGTCTACTTGTTCTATTTGTTCATTATTAATTTGTATGTGTGTGATTGAAGTTCCTTCTCCTGTTACCATTATTTTTGTTTTGTTGATATTTRTCTTCATGTTCTTCTTTCTCAATTCTTCTTCCCATATTTGCAAGTTCTGTTTTAGTTTGGTTTCATTTGGGGCGCAGATCATTAAGTCATCTGCGAAGGCGCACACTGATACACCAACGGGCTTAAGTCTATTGTAACCTATGTTTACTTTATGGCATCTTGATGCTGTAAATTTTATTAGCTCATCCATGACAAGTATAAAGAGCAAAGGACTCAGGACTCGCCCCTGTCGAAGCCCACTGTTTATTGTAAATAATTTGGAATGTGTTTTATCTTTCCTTACATAGCTCTTGTTATCTGTATATAGACTTCCAAATATATTTAATATATTCAAAAAATGAAAATATCATCAGATAGGGAAAAAAATGTCTCACAAAAAGTGTCTTAAAAAATTAATTCATAATTTTGACATTTTCGAAATATTTCCAAGAAACCTATTTTGGACCCTGCTCGTACGATTKTTTTTAAATTTTGGTATTATGTAGAAAATCAAATTTCTGTACAGAAAGCACTCTTGTAATTTTTTTGTTAAGTTAATAATTTTCGAGTTATTTGGAAAATACCGATTTTAAAATTTATATATTTTTGCTAATATCACGAAGACTGTTTGTCTTAGAAAAAATGTGTAGAGAGAAAAAAATGCTCAAAACATTATTACTAATCGTATAGTATAAGAAATAAAAACGTAAATGTCATTTTGACAATTGGATGTGGAAGTATTGATTCAATTTGCAGCGGTTTTTTAATACAAATTACTAATATATTTGGTGTGCTACACTGTTATTTATAATAAAAAGATTTACAGAGGACAAATACCGAAATACCAAACTTATCGGGATTTTAAAAATATTAGAATTACCACACTTATCAGAAACCCGAGGCTCTCGTCACGAGACCGAGACTAAGTAGACCGAGACCACACAAATTTCGGTCTCGTAGCCCCGAGACCGAAGCACTAGATCCATTTTTGTTCTGTGAAAATGTCAACGTTTACCTCGTGCTTAAATAATATACAAACTGTTAAAGATGATATACTCATTCACAGCTGCTTCATAATTTATTGCCATAAAAATTAATAATTTTCTTCTCCTCCTTCGCGTTCCCTTCGAAATCCAGTTGTGCGGCTTAGTCTTAATTGCCCTTCTGCTAGGTTTAATTAAAAGATATCGTACCGACAACCTCTAACAAGCAATTTTCCTCTTCAGTACCGAAACAAGCTGAACGAGCAGCAGAACTTTCGCCTGAACCAGCAGAGGGAGGCGCTGACCGCCCGCCAGGAGGAAATGAGTGCAATAGACAAACGAATATCCGAGCTGCAGGAAAGATTACACAGGAAACGGGTGTTGAATCAACAGTTAGTCAATCAAATTAGCGCCGCATCGCACAAAGCAGTTTATCATCAGTTAGTTAGGTAAGTTAATTTAACTTTTGAACGGCCGCTATGGCGGAGTGCTGGGGGTGAACGGAGTAACTTTCGACGTGTGTCGAAACTGTTTGGGGGTTTCATAATGTGACAGGAGATGCAGGGAAGCGTTTTCTCTGTGCCTCGGCATCTGTTGCAGGCACTGTAAAAACAAAGTAAAAGTATGTGGAAGCAGGGACGGATTTACAACCCTTCCGTCCCTAGGCTGAAAAAAATTGCCGTATCTTCTTAAATATTGCATCAGACTTGGGTAGTATTCGGATACTCGGTATACTCAATCCCATTCAGATTACTTTTTGCAGTATTCGAATGCTACTATATTTTAGTGGGTGAGTGATAACTTTCTTGTCCAGGATTCGGTATTCTGTATTCTATTTACTATGTTTGAATCCCAATATTCGATTACCGCTGTTGTATTCGAAATTCGAGGGCTGGTCTCTTTCTGTTGAGCCTAGTAAAGGAAATTCATGGAACCAATATACTTATAAAATACTCTCATTTACTACAATCTATACATTTCTGCATGCGTTTGAACCATTCATCAGAACATTTTTTTCTAGTCTTCTGGAGTGAAATTATTTACCTCAGTTTTAAACGCGTCGACAGCTTCTTCGGCTCTTGTAAAACGGAAAAAATCATCAGGACTATACGGCGAGTGGCCCAATAATTCAATATTTTGAGCAGTTAAATATTAGTTTGTTCTAACCGCTGTATGATTTCGACAATTGTCATGATGAACGATGATTTTTCCTTTTGGTTGCTTTTCTCTAACAGCCTGAAATACTTGTGGCAAGCAAACTGTAGTATACCATTCAGTATTAACATATGCCCAGTAATTTCGAAAAATGTAGCAACCTAGCAACCATCTTCTTGTTTCGACTTTTTTCATGAACCACTTTTGTGGGAGCCTTCTCATTCTTAAACACCCAAACTGCCGATTGTTATTTATTTTCGGGATCATAGCAGTAGATCCAGCTTTTGTCACCTGTAATGATGTACCTACACTAAATGAGATGCACCACTGTTGAAGCGATCCAGGGTAGATCTGTACCAATTTACACGGGCCTCTCTTTGAGCTGCAGTCAAATTGTGTGAATAAAGTTTCCTTACTTTTAAATGTTCGTGAAGACGTGTTTTGATTGCTTTCACACAAATCCCAAGGGCTGCCTGAATTGTTCGCACCGTAACATGCCGATCTTCTTCAACCATGCGCCGAACCAAAGCAAGGTTTTCTTCAGTAACAACAGGATTTGGCTTAGGGGTTCGAAATTCGAATTTTAGATGAAGCCGACCTCGCTGAAATTCGTTGTACTTCCGGTATTATTAAAACGATGTAAGATATTTTTGAATTCTTACTGGCACTGAGCTTATGAAACACAACTTAAAATGTTACATTAAAATAGGTATATGTTAAAATATCACAGCCTGCTAGTGAGGCTCAACAAAAAGAAATCAGCGCTCGTAATCATAATAGAATCCTTGTATTCGAATACTTATATTCATTACCCGGTATTCAATTACTAAAATACCATAAGAATACCGCTTTATTCCACTCACCAAATTGAACGAGTTAAGGCTTACGGTACGGGCATATAATATATATAATAAGTGCCGTGAACTTTGTAAATATGCGGGAAAACCTAAGAGTGCAGAGGTATTGCAAAAGGTAGTGGGTCATACATTTTTTGATTCTATAAGCCAAATATTATCCATATTCAGATACAAACTCGCAAGACTGGCTAAGAATTTAAACCTAAAACATAATCTTAAAAACGAGGAACTTATATAGCTTCAAGAGTACTGTTCCTTAAGGGTCCTCAGCCCATAGAATCTTATAATGCATGTGAGATTTCCTCTGCCATTATAACTCGCAATGCAGTGTTCCCAGCTCACGAGCGAAAATGTGACATTGGGAAGAAGTTGCCATATCAACCGTTTGATGGCACCACCCGCCTGCGTATTTATTAGACTTGCAGCTCCTTCCTTCTGCCGTCATTTAGTAAAAACCGAATAAGAAAAACTGATTCACTTTTTTTAACTGTTTTTGAAAAGGGTCAAGTGACGTTTTACTCGGGGCAAATTTCTATACTGTAGAAAGCGTACCCTTTTTTCAAAAGTTTACAAGGCTGAATTTGCAAGTACAGAAAAACTATCTGAGGAAAATTCAGTTTAGGTCTTTCTTATTCTGGCTGTGTTAAGAAGCTAATGTAGTAATACTGTGTCGCAGGCAGGCATGGCAGGCGAAAACGTCTACATGCGTCACAAAATTGAACGGACCCATTGCAGAAACGGTAGATTTTCTTCAGGGAAGCACTAATACATATTTTGAAAATTTAGTACACTAAAAATAAACTATTAAAAATAAAATCAAGCATGACGCTTAATAGGAGTACAACCTCAATTCTTGATCACTTAAGTTAACGTGCCAATGCGAGGCTTAAGCAGTACTTCGATCTTGCAAAAATAGAAGCAAGAGAAGCAATAACTGCTGCAGTAGCTTATCCAACTACTAAATTTAGATGGCTAACCCAATCATTTTCATCAGAATTTAATTACACTTGGAAGAAATAAAAGGGGTTGCAACTGACGCTGGAGTAGAACTTCAAATAAACACTCAAAAACCTTATATAAAAGAAGAAACGACGACAAATGATGATAACCGTTTTTTCTCGAATTTGACACCGATGATCTCAAAAAACAGCATTGTGGAATCTACAGACTTAAAGAAAAATTAAGAGGAAAAGCTCAGCTTAATTTCCTCAAATACATTGAAGTTAAAAGATTGAGTTTCAATATGCTTAATGATTACCCTTCCACTAAGGCATTTTTAAAGATACAATTCAATATTGTTATCTTCTGCACCAGTAGAGCGATTGTTTTCTTTTGCTAGTAGGTATTGTGAATACTCGTACGCCTAAGCGACAAAAACTGAGTGACAATATCTTCGAAATGCTGGTTTTTTTAAAAACTAATGCACTGAAATAATAGAAAATTCTTTTTAATAACCGTTTTTTATAATACTAACCAAACTGATAATTTTGTATTTCTAGTTTCCCCATATACCAAAGAAAAATATTTATAAATTTTGTTCTTTTATTCAGTTGTTCATTAGTTAAATAGGCTTTCTTTACCTCAAATAAAATACTTCAGTTACCTTAAGTTGTTTTTTTGGATTAGGTATTAAATTGGTATTCATATTAAGTGAATCCAGAATTTGAATACATTCTATCCAAATACCATTTTTGCCCGGTATTCACATACAGAGTATTCGAATACATTATAGAATACGGTATTCAGGATTCGTATACGAATACTGTAAATTAGAATTCGACCCGATAAATTTGTATTGCATTATAGGAAAAACTCGAATAGATGTGACAACCATTTTTACACATTATATTTTAAATTTATTTTGAACTTTTCAAAATCGAAAATTATTTAATTGTTTTTACATTGTCCGAGTTGGGTTAATTCCACCTGGCGTTATAATATGTCCAAAATACGTAACTTATCGTCAAGAAAATTCGGATTTATTTAGCTAAATTTTGAATTTAGTGTCGCGGAGTCTTTGGAAAACTGCTCGTGAGTTATTAATATGCTCTTGTAAATATAGGCTAAAAATAATTATGTCGTCAAGATAGACTAGACATTTTTATGCTGGATTCCTCCATTACCCTCAACCCTTTGATAGGTTGCTGTATTTTTTTAAGACCAAAGAGCACGCGGAAAAATCATAATGTCTAAATTCCGTTGAGAATGCAAATTTTGGAATATCGTTTTCATTCATTTCTTTTTGATGATAACCGCTATCTAAGTCTCGCTTAATGAGGTATTGACAATGGCTTGATTTATCAAGGAGATCATTAATATTCGGGAGAGGAAACTTATCACGATAATCTTCGTTTAAACGCCGATAATCTATGACGACTCTCCATTTCGTTTTTGGCACTACCCATAGGGGTGAAGGCAATGCCGAATGACAAGGTAATTTTTGATCGAGCATTTTATTGATTAACTTTTTATGGATTTGGGAGTMATATGTCCGTATAAAKTGTTTGATTTGATTCGTAAATGTCACTAATATTCATTAGTTATTATTATTTCGCCATTCTGAATTGCAGTTCCAATTTTCGCTAATTTTTCGATTCTGGGTTCAATGGTTTTTAACATTTTGAGGTTATCTAATCGCATTAGTCTCTTATAGCTGTATAATATGAGCAGTGTCGGAGAAAAATTTTGAAAGGCGGTATTATAGAATGGTGAAATTACAATAGCGCACTATAGAGAAATTACCATTATAATCGAATAGGCTACAACGACCTGAATTCTTTCTTTTTCAACAATCATTCGTCGTTACTCTGAAAATAGATATGTCACATAAAATTGCCTTAGAACATAACCGTAAAAGCGAGTTTCCACAATAATTTTACTAATCGTCTCTTGCACAATTGTTTACGCATTATTGACGTCAATTACCGCCCCACAATATTTGCCGCCCTAGCGCTTAGCCTATACAGCCTATATCCATGCCTGAGTGGAAAAACGGCGTTTTTCCTTTAGACGGTCATTCGTTAAGTCCATTAGATGCACTTTTATAACATGTTTCTTCAAAACCCACGTGTGATGAATAATTAATAAAATGAAATAAAAAATAGCACATTTTGTCTCACATTAACTTCTATTCTTCACTGTACCGATGAACTATTCTTTTAGTTACATACATCTACATACTATCCACTGGTTTTATACCATTATCAGTTATTACAGACTTAGCTGTTACTAGTCACCGATAGGCTAACAAACTATTGCAAATTGGAAATGGGGTTCAGTTCATACACCTTGCATTTCCTGGACGGCTACAAGTCGACTTGTCACAACCTATCACAATCAGCATTATTTTGCTATTACACTCTATTAATAGACGATGAAATGGCTGATTTAGTTATAGATGACTAGTTCCTACTCGAATCTAATGTGTGACCACTGATATCAACAAACTAAATAGAATCCACAAGCGGTACCCATTAGTTACACCAGTTATTTTGAACCAGTGAATATACATTGAATGCAATCTCTTTGAACGCATAAACAATAATACACATCTAATTAATGCAATGGATGAATTGATACGCATTCAATGGCAGTTAGCTATAATTCGTTATTGCATTTCATTCTTCATTGAAATGGATATTTAATCATTAATTCTTGTGCAAGCATTTTTTTAATTTTGCCTGAATAATCTTTTTCGATTATCTCTTTTTGCTACCAAAAACAATATAATCAGATTTTCCTAATGATGTTGAAATTGCCTCATAAATATACTATTACACTTCTCTTTTAATTTGATGGTAAACTGACGGATTTATTTTTATGGAAATAATATTATACTTGCTTCGTTCAGTGCTATAGAAATTTCTAGTCTCCTGCACTACCGTCCTCCGTAACCCCATCAATTTCAGAAGGTTTAAATTGAATTTAGCCGGAGGAACTCTATTATACGCCTGTTTCGCTTTGTTTCAGCAAATCAAAATAATGAAACGCACTCGGCGTCCTGTACACATTAACTGGTGGAATCGGTTCATGTGCCTTCGCATTTTGCTGATTGCGAGACGAAAAGAAAAAAATTTATTTTTTCTCTACACCACTCGTGAAGTGAATGTGAATGCATAAACGTGAAACATAAACGAGAATTATAAAACTTGCTTTCATTCTCCGTTAGAATGGTTTTAATAAACTTCCAAATGTAATTTTATCATTCTCCGATATAAACATTTTTTTTTTCAGTTATTTAACGTTTTACTTGATCGTTTGGGAATGTCGAATCGAAGGAAATCTGTCGTATGCACGAAGCTTTAATAAAACTTTTTAATTGAAGGTATTCTGAAGCCTTCTGAAAGTTTAACAGGGCGGCACAGAGTTTGAAAGAGTTAACTGTAACTGCTGTTGCAAATATGCAAATATTATTTTTAAGTAAATCGTTGTAAGTTTCAAGGGTAGGTTATAAACTTTGTTGGGTGTACATAATACTAACAAAGGATAAATGAAATGTGATTATATTAGCTCCTAAAGAAATAAAACAGGCAGTGGGCTTAGTTTATTTCACCATTCATTTTTTTTATTGAAAAGATGTCACTAGCTATGGTTCTATAACCATAAGTCCATGAATAAACATTCTTATAAAAAATTCCTAGTGTGTCTGCCATAAAGATATTCATGAACTCCAACACTCCAACGTTCGAACATAGGATTATTTTTACATGTCAAATAAGTTAGCCCAAAATAAGTAAAACGTTGGTATTGCGCGAGAAAACATATGAATCACAGGCATGCTTCATGTTTCCGAAACGAGGATGTTTTTATTTTATTATTAAACAGTTCATAGAGATGTTGCAAGCAGTAAATCAGTCTGGTCTTTGTTTTACCCATTTTGAAAATTTTAATATTATTTGAAATGTTAAATATTATTATTTAATGTTCTATTCTTCTCATATTAGCCTTTACATTTGTTATCACTAGGTTTATTAAAAATATTATAAACAGTTTACAATTAAGTGAAGAAGGTAGCTACTTGTTAGTTTAAAATAATAGTGTTTGGGAAATATCCCAAAAACTGCTTACAATAGCTGTCCATAACCAATATCAAATTAAAGAGACTTGAATTCTACATTTACTATGCTACAACAATTACTGATATACATATAGATATGGCATGACTTAATACTCCTTAATCTGAACGTCGATATTATAGTAAGTATTAAAAACCAAACAACTATTTGTGAGTGTAGTTATAGTAGTGAAATCGTGAAAACAGTTCACTATTATCTTACTCCTTTTTCGAGATATTTTAATTTTTCGATGTCCATTAAGACCTTACATTAAAAAAAAAACCGTGAGTAATCACAAAACTATCTACTTTAGACCCTACAAATGCTTATCAAACTCATATTAAAATTCAATAAGAGCACTGGTCTGCAAACGCCCTTGCAAAAATGAAGCGTTCCTTTAAAACCGAAATTGGAAAACGACCATTTTAGCGTCTATGAGGGTCTTCACCGACGCTCCGTACCTTTCGCTCTTTGCGTCCGACTTTCCTATAACCATACTCGACAACAACCCACTATCGTATTTAGATTCCTATTCGTTATGATACCAGTATATAAAAGGTTGGTTGCTACTCGCCAAATTTGACGAAAATTTGCGCATCTCCTCTCGTTCTACGCATACGGACAAATCAATATCAGAGCATACGGCTACAAAGGGTAATTTTCGCCTATTTTGTTGGATTAATAAAAAGTTTAGGAAAGACAATTACACAAAAAGCTGTGGTTTGGTAGGCTAAAAAAACTCTTTGTAAAAACAAGATATCGAGTGTGTCATCAAAACATAAAAACTGATCATAAGGAAATTCATGTTATATAGGTAATGATTAATTAGTATTGGATAAAGTAGCATTATTGATACACACAGAAACTTCCATTGCACGGTCTGCAAAGTGTGAGACAGAGCAAAACGAAAACTAACAACTTATACACATTATCGCGAAAGCTGTTCGCTTTTATTGGTAATCGGCTACGTAGCTACGTCCTCGGGTAGTTGACACAAATCCCAGAAGCTATTACACGATGCAGTGTACATTAAAGTCCCATATACTGTTCAAACATTACAGATTCGGCCGGTAAGTGTCTGCCTTGCTTTGATTGTAAATAAAATACATGGGATCCTGAGTAAATGAAATTTTCATCGGAAACTCGTACAGATAACTGAAATGTACACAGTTCCGTCTCCCGTTTGTATGTTTGCCCTAGAGGATTCACCGTGAAGTTCGGCAGGGTTACAACTAGCCCAACTTTATTCTCGGACGCTTCCTCAAAGGCGGCAGGCAGCCTGTTTGCATACTTTTACTGAGACGGAAAGCTTTTAGTCATACTTTTCCTGTTTAGAAAACTCGAGTGTACGTAAGTAAGTGGTAGCAAGAACGTCAGAGAGAACGAGATGCATTTAAAGGTTGAAAAGTTGATAGGTTTGCAGAGGAAATGAATTCAAGATATTCCAACTATATAACTTAGTCTCTAACAGAAATAAAGCAATTTACAGTTGATTAAATGTCATTCATTTTCGTTCAGCTACCTATAAGAAAATACACAACGCCATTGATCGATTTTCCAGGTCTCATTTTTTACCCCGATATTAAAAAAAAACACAATACTATTTAAAAATAATTTGCTTCAAATATTAAATAGGTACCTAACTCTTTAACTATTCAAACACAAATTTGGATTTTTATAATAGATAGGGTGTTCTAATATAATATATAAAATCTTCCAAACTGTTACTACAGTAAGCGATAGATTATGGATTTCAAAATTATTTGATACAATTTTCTTTAATCCCTCGCTTGATATCCGTTATTGGAATTTATAACTTCACACTCAGACTTCAGACTTCCCGCCTGCGCTTTATGGGCGATGAGCGCATGCTAAAGTCACTAGATAGATAAAGTACCGCAATTGTCCGCCATTTTAGTGCAAAATAGCAGCGGTAAATTTAAATGTTTATGCAGAAGTGGGGATCAAACCTATTTCGTTTCTATGGTTTTGGTTTCATCCGCCATTTTAGTGCAAAAATATGGACAATGAATTGCGTTACTTTATCTATCTAGCGACTTTAGCGCATGCCGCTTTGTAGCGCCTCGCAGCGGGTAACTCACACATTCCTAATGGGTAATCCTAACCCACAGCCTTCTGTCAAAAGGCGGTTTAATAACAGAAAATGGATACAGTGATATATTCTGGGTTACAAAGCATAAAATTTGATCATCGTACTGACGGGGTGACAGGACGTATAAAAATACTAAACAGCAATATTCTTGATCACTAGACAGGCATAAATAAGAGAATTAATTAAGTTAGGCTAAAGTAATTGCAGCTTACACCACACAGCTAACAGCAACTGACAGCTATGCGAATTGTTTAGTGTTTACCCTACAGTAAACTGTTGTTTACCCACCAAAAATGCCAAGTTTCACGGATGGTGGCGCCAATTCGCTCATCGCCTATAACTTTATATATATATATATATATATATATATATATATATATATATATATATATAGGTAGCTTCCTCCTACGCTATCTTKCTAGATGTTTCTAGAAGATGTCTTGGTGTCACAGTATGTACTCCGAATACATTCCATCGACAWTCTCGCCCTCTAGCTGTTGTTAGGCTAACTACTTGCAGTGTCCTATTACACCACATCTACGCGCCTAAACTCGCGTCCACAGATGGCGCTGATCCGCAAAAATATTAAAAAATAAATACTATAACTAAAACTTTTACAAAATGACATTACTGTTCCTGGTCCGATGATGAGGTTACATGAAACCTCAATACCGGTAACCGAATTAACAAAGGAATTTTGGAGTAAAAGACATACCTACCATTTCAGTTATAGTACTTGTATAATACACTTCAAAGTTGGGTAATATTTACTATACATAAATAATTGTTGCAGGCCGAATCAATGTTAAAGCATTTTGTACTTTTAATGGTCTATATTGCTAAATAAAGATATCATATTTCCTTCATGTTAAAATTCTACCGACTTTAGAGCAATATTTCTAAAATTGTTGAAGATGTGGCATTGAACGTCCTGTATCTGAAAGGAAAGCACTTTACCCGATCATCAAGTAGGTAATTTTGCAATTAAAATCGTTTAATAATCACGCGTTTTATTTGTAAGTGCCTTAAGAAGAATATAATTTTTATGCCAGTATGAATTATTTTTACTATGTGGTTATTTTTGGCATTTTGGCACAGCATTTTTATATCGGAATTCGACCACATCGAATCATCACCATCCTACATTACTCACCCCAATGCATCCGCCCCGTCAATAATGTGGCGGAACAATTTCCTACCATCCATCCCCTAATTTCACCATGATCGATGCTCTCGCCCCTAACTATGTTACGTATCGTTTTCAGGTTAACATCGTCGGAACAGAACAGCCAGCAGTACGTGAGGAAAGCTCAGCAGAACAATGGCCCGTCAACGAACGGGCTGTCTAGGGGAAATATCGTCGCTGTCGAGCCATATAATCATGTTCCTCTGCCCAACGGACACCAGATTAAGACGCCCCAGCAGAACACGCAAGAGGTTTGTACTTTTATACGTGCAGATGTGTGTGCTATGTAATTAATTATCTGGGAGCTTTATCGCCGGTGTAGAGTCCGATTATATTTTATATTTTGAGAAAGAAGTATAAATAAAGAATTCTTGATGTGAGCAAATATGTAGCACACGGTTTGGTTACTTGTAATAGCAGTCTGTTTTATTTTCTGACCTATTAATATAAAAAATTAGTTTATAGGTATATATTATGCCAAATAAAAAAACAGTGAGGGTGCTGATTCATTTAGATTCATTCGGCTTTTTAAAGGGTAACCCAGCCCAGCGTGTTTATTGTGTAACCCCTTCAGGTACTTTTAAGATACAAAAAAAGCTCTTTACTATCTTTATCCAGATAGTGGAGAAACTTGTTTTAAAAATATTTTAAGGGCAGACTCCCGATTATACCGGAAACGGACACCAACTTTCCTATTTTAAATGGAACATCATATATACTGTTATTGTATTTTTGGATTCCTTATTGAATTTTATCGTAACTAGATAGAAGAAAGAAACTTTAAGGAGCAAAAAAATGGGGATCATTTTGAATGACTTCTTGAAGTTTTCACGTTTGAGGTTGACTCTTCTACTTCTGCTGCTGTTATTTTTAGGGCTGTTATACCCTGCTCCCAAGTTTGATTCTCATCTTCTGTGGGAGAACGAAATCTTTTTGTAACATTTATAAAGATCGTAAACATACTTCGCTGCTTTTGTTTTAGTATTTTGTAGGTAACACTCCTATATTAAGTGTTTCATTGGCTGTTTTGTGTTGTTAGTGCTTCAGTGTTTGGAATGCTACGGCTTATTGATTTAATTCATGACATATTAAAAATTAAGTCGTACGATTATTGGCAGTTAGGGCCGTATGCAGTCATCCTATCTTTTATCTGGAGAGCCAAATCTTTTGGCTTGCGTGGAAAATTTTGTGACGACCAGTATAAGTCGCCATGTTGCACATTTGTAGTGCTTAGCGCAACGCTTCTGGGCGTCTGCGCAGTAACTCCCAAGTACAACCTAGTGAATGGCGATTGGCGAGATGTTTGTTGTGATGTTGCCATGTAATCCCCATATAATATTTACTGTGCATGCGTCTGGCGCTGGCCCTACATACATAAAGCTCAAGGATCATTTATCACACAATTTTATCACTGCTTTAAACTTCTAGGTAACTATGTATTTCTGTGAGGACGGATTTGGAATGAGCCGATGGACAAAAAAATTTGGTAGTACGCTCCGTAGGAGCTGCCAATATAAAATCATCTCTTTTCATTGTTGTCTTGAGTGTCTTTAACATAAACAATTGTCGGTTACTGACCAATTTGAAAGACATCAGGTATTTATTTTTTATAGTCTGTTTTGACTACTCAGTTAGTACCTACATCTACCCGGTGACTCCAGAAATTACGAAACCCGGACTGTAGGTTCGGACTGGTCTCCCCCAGCAATGACCGTTCTTAATAACAATCATCCCCTATCAAAATTGCATTTTTTTCGCAAAGATCTCTCATAAGGATGAATTTAATTTTATATCTAACCGTGTTGAATTTGTTATAGTTATATTTGTTTTAAAACCAGTTAATTTACATTTTAAATTTTTTAGATTAAGATCGATGATCATAATATCTCGGCAACTTCTGATAAAATGGGAAAAAATCATATACAATAAAATAGCACTGTGTTATCTTATATGTATGGTTAATATAGTCACATAAAAAATTCAATAGAGAATCCAAAAATGCAATTAAGTACAGGGTAATCCATTTAAAATAACAAAGTTGATGTGCATTTCCTGTGTAACCAGAGGTCTGTCATGTTTGAAAATATTTCAGAACATGCAGCTCAACAATCTGGAAAAGTTTGTTATATAGCCTTTTTCCATATTTTAAAGGGTTAATAATCATGACAATAATAAAGATAATGATAATAATAATATTGCACCTCTTTGTTTCAGAACACTACATATCAGCCTGTATATCAACAAAATCATCATATCAAAAAAGAGCATGAACTACTGGATAGCAAACAAGAATCCCAGGACAGTAACAAACCATCTAATTTATATGCACCTCGACCAGAAGACAATGACATCCTCAAAGAATTTACAGTCTCCAAATCGGACCCCAAATATCAAACATTGCCATACAACACCAAGTTTACGGTAAATTTCCTCCCAAACAGGACGAACAACAGAGTGAATGAAAACAGCAACGCTGAGACTAAGGAAGCAGATGCGGTCCAACCTCCCGTATTTCCATCGTGGACCCACGTAAATGGCAATATGCAGTCTCACATGACTGTTCATAGTGCACCCTTAAGTGTCATTAACAAAAATATTGCCACACCCCTTAATCAGAATGACTTGTTAAATAGGAAAGCACTGGACCAAGTGGGGAATGTGAACGACAATAATAGAAATGCTTATCAAGCTAGTAACAAATTTCCACTGAATAACGAAAACAGTCATCCTGTAACAAGTGCAAATGGATCGAGTACAGCATACCAAAAACCAATAACCAGTGTAGCACCAACATCAGTTCACCACACCACCGGAAAACTATCAAATGTTTATCAGACCTCTTCCATTAAAGTACAGCCTGTTGAACCACAAACCATTTCACCCAGTCACAAACCTCAACAAACCTGGGTACAATCTCCACAAACATCAATCCTTTCACCACCTCAATCCAGTAGTACCCCAGAAACTGTAGAAAAAGCACAGAAACCAGCTTTGCCTCCCAAACCAACTATAAAGCCTCCTCCGAGGCAGACTCAAGTCAGTGGAGAGCCCGAGCCACCCCCTTTACCACTCACAGAACCTCCTGATGACAGCAAAATCCCAATACGGCCTAAACTCCCTGTAGCAATCCCAGCAAAACAAGATCAGTCAGAAAATATGCCTATTATAAAAGCAAAGCCCCTAACGATTAAAAAACAGCCTTTTAGTGAACAACCAAAATTGAGAAATATTAATTCTTATTCAAAATTAAATGGTGTATCTTTAACGAACAGGAGAATTGAAATGCCACCTGCTTATCACTTCCCAGAGATCACTGATAAACCTGTAGAGCTTCAACAGGAGGCAGAAACTAAGGGAAATGATGAGCCCGACAGGGCTGCACCAGAAGAGCCCGAGTCCAATCAAGAAGAAACCAACAAGGAAGAAACTAAAGCATCCAGTGAAAATGTGATACGTAGGTGCAAAAAAGGCAACTTGAAACAAACAGGAAAGGCCAACCTATCCAGAAGAGTCTCTTTCGATCCTCTTGCCCTTCTGTTGGATGCCAGTCTGGAAGGCGAGCTAGAACTTGTGAAGAAAACCGCTACGCAAGTTCCCAATCCGAGTGCTGCCAATGACGAGGGAATTACGGCCCTGCATAATGCCATCTGTGCAGGACACCTGGAGATAGTGAAATTCCTTGTGGAATTTGGTTGTGATGTGAATGCACAAGACAGTGATGGATGGACGCCTCTACACTGTGCTGCCAGTTGCAACAATGTGGCAATGGTACGGTTTCTGGTCGAACATGGGGCATGTATATTTGCAACAACCTTAAGTGATCATGAGACGGCTGCTGAAAAATGTGAGGAAGATGAGGAAGGATTCGATGGGTGCTCTGAATATTTGTATAGTAAGTTTGTAACATTTTATTAGCACAGTACAGAAAATAATATTTAAGGCATATAGAGGTAGTAGTTAACCCTTTATGGATTTTGTTTTTCTTTTGTTGAATAGTTCACTTATTTTTTGCCAAGAACATAGAAAATTTGAAAAGGATATTTTGTTGTGTAATTTATATTAAATTAAAAAATACCCAAACTCTTAAACTGAAATATGAAAATCCTAATTGTTTAAACATTTATCCAACAATCCTTAACATTAAGTTTAGTTGTTTGATTCCTAATTTCGTTAGGCATCATTTTAACATTCAACGTGCAGACATCATCTAATATTGTACATATCATATAAAAAGTTGCAGAGAGTMAACAAAAAGCCGCTGCAAATTGAATCAATACTTCCACATCCAATTGTCAAAATGACATTTATGTTTTTATTTTTTATACTATACGATTAGTAATCATATTTTGAGCATTTTTTCTCTCTACGCATTTTTTCTAAGACAAACAAAAATATATAAATTTTTAAAATCAGTTTTTTCCAAATAACTAGAAAATTAACTTAACAAAAAATTACAAGAGTGCTTTCTGATCAGAAATTTGATTTTCTATATAATACCAAAATTTAAAAAAAATCATATGAGCAGGGGCTCCAAATTAGGTTTTTTGGGAATATTTCGAAAATGTCAAAATGTTGGATAAATTTTCTAAGACACTTTTTGTGAGAAATTTTATTCCTATCTGATGGTATTTTTATTTTTTGAATATATTAAATATATTCGGAGATATTTAGGAAAAACCGTTTTCTTTGAGTGACGCTTTTTTGCTAATATCTTCTAAGCAGTTTGCTGCACCAAAAATTTATAAGAACGATTAATACTCACAGTTATACTACTAAACACATATTAAAACGAAAAAAAAAAAATTTGCAAAAAGGGTAGTTACCCCCCAATTTCGCCCCTTTCCCGATACCCTACTTACCCCACAAACAATAGGTCGCTTTATGTAGTTGAGGGGTTAATACGTTTGCCAAATTTCAAGTTCATATATTAAGTCTTTCGAAAGTTATCGTGTCCACAGACAATACCACAGGGACACAGACAAGAATTTTTTTGCTCAAATTTTGTTTTTTTTTCGTTTTCGACCATTTTAAAGCGAATGAGCAAATAAAAATTTTTGAAAATTTTTTTCGCGATACAATACTTCCCATCCGTTGGATGTGGAAGTAATTATAGTTCTCGAGACATCTGGAATTTCATGCATTTTAGTAATATTAATTATTAGTATTGATATTAATTACATTTTCGCAAAAAAAGTTTGATACTCGTTTAGTTAGTCTGTTATACATCATGTCATTTTTTAGTTAAATACTTATTCAATTGTTTTCATAGTTTTGGCATATGAAGTTTATTATTTTTCATTGGCTATTTTACTACCAAATTTGTTTTTTTTATTTGTGGTTGGTAGTACAGTGAAATCCCTCTTGGGCGGACACACTATAGTAGAATCAAAATTAATTAAACTCCCAGCTTTACATCTTTTATTCCAGAAATGTTGTTGGGAAGTCTGGTTTTGAGTCTACATCTTGGAAGTGCAGTTCTAAATTGGATAACTTCTGCATTGCAGTGGAGTCCCCATTACATGTTGTGAAAGTATCCTACTACAACAACTGTATCTTTATAATTTTTTTATTTTTAACTGATATCCAACATCAGATAAATCAATCTCCTGCATTTTGCATGAACCAGCACCTCTTCTATAGCCTCCACTATAAAAGCCAAATATATATTGAAAAATCCTTCTAAATCATTGTTTTGAGACCTTAATGCTTTAGTCTTTTCAATAACTTAGAAATCACTTAAATCATCTGCCTCTGAGAATTCATCAATAGGACTCGCACCATTGTCACCAGCTATGCGTGATTTTCTGAAACAGTCTTTATTTGTATCTCTTGAAAAATTTTGTAAGGCAGTCTTTATAAAATAAATGGTGTTTAGGACAGTAATCACTTTAGTCAAATTTTGCATGTTATCAACAGTCTTCCTGTAATTTATGTTTATGTAATTTATAATTCCTTGATCTAACAGCTAGACAACTGATGTACAATTTGGTGGCAAGAAAGAGAGTTGAAAGTTCTACAACCCCATGTCTTTGGCATGGGAACATACGTTGTCTAAAAACAGTAAGATTTTCCCCCTTTCCAAATCCATCCTTTTGTCAGAATATTTTAACCATTTCTCTGTGATCTTGGAAGGAAATTATTTTTCCAAATTACGGGCAGTGAGGGCACCTTATTCAAAAACATTTCCACGTTCTCAATATTGACACTGGCGGCTTCTGATTTATGTATAGCTTTGATTTCAATGTTGTGCCATTTACAAAAATGTTTAAGCCATCCTTGCCATGCATTAGGTTTTTGTATTATAAACCTGATATTTGCAATTTTCATTGCTATATTTTGAACTATATGCCTATCAAATTTAAGATATACCTTAAAATGTACATGAGTCCCTCTTGTTTGTCCTAACGAAAGAATCCGCTTGTAACAAACCAATAGTAGCACAGTTTATTAAAGTTTACCCTTCGATCTTTGTGCAAGAAACTTTGTTATGTCATTTAAAAGTTTGATTCTTTTCTTGATGTTTAACCCAATATCGTACTCTTAGCTCTTCCTTATTGTACACTTCCACTACACTGATTTTCTCTTTTAGTATTAGTAGGTCATAGTTTGTTCTCATTTTCATGCAGTGTGAATAATCACAAATAGAACAGTTGCAATCTGCATTTGGTGAATTACCTATTTTACTGTTTATGTGGCACAATGTGCTCACACCGTTGTTGTGCACTCAAGTGGGACTTTAGCTCATATTTTCTGTGGATATGCCATGCCTGTGTCCACCCAAGAGAGGTTAAAATGCATGGAATTCCCTATGACTGATTTTGGGACCACCGAAAACTGTCCATTCAGTGGAGTTGTCTGCCTATGGGGAGAGAGCGTTAAGGGAGATATTCCTGTATTTTAAATTAGTAAGAATGTGCAGTTTTCATAATTAGTAAAATAGCTAATGTGGCACCATCTTACCTGAGATGTAAAATTTCCTTTCCTGAAATTAGTATTTTTTCAAAATATTTGTATTTTGCACTTAAATATCATTTTATGACTATACCTGATAATACCTCTTAGCACCTTTTTATTCTGATACTTGCGTATAAACAAATACAAAATAGGATGTATAGGTATCATAATGTCTATTTACCATGAAGTAACTATTGCACTCTTAGGCTGTGAAATAATATATTGTTTACTGTGTGTGTAAGTACTTATTTCTTTTTTTAATTTTAGGTGTACAAGAGAAGCTAGGAATACTTTCTGGTGGTGCTGTGTATGCAGTGTTCGATTACACGGCACAACAACCAGATGAGCTTAGTTTCAAAGCTGGTCAACAGTTGACTGTTTTAAGGAAGGGCGATGAAAATGAAAGAGAATGGTGKTGGTCAAGATTAGGTGACAAGGAAGGTTATGTTCCTCGCAACTTACTTGGTGTAAGTATAAGATATAGGCACTAAATCTAATAATTGTTTTGTACATCCACATAAAGCTTTTATTTTTTTTTAAAGAGCTTAATCTACACCATTTTGATTTGATCTCAATATTTATATCTTCTTTTTTTTTTGTTTTCAGCTGTATCCAAGGGTGACACGCAGTGAGGATCAGTAACGGATTATTTTTGTATAATATTTGTAATAGTACCTTTTGCCTTTTTGCAAACACTTTAATATTAAGCAGTCTTATAGTATTCACCTTTGCTCAATATACTATTATATTGTATAGTTTAAAGGTTTTCTTGTTATCATTCTGTTGTTTAATTTTTCGTTATGAAGATGAACTATTATGTATTGCTTTTGAAGTACATTTAATATAATATATTTGTAATGTAAATATATAAATATGAAAATATTTACAATAAAGCATTATTAATACGAATAACGCAGTGGCCTACATTTATTTGCTAGTTAGAAAATAAATCTTACCCCTTCCTAGGTATTGTTATGTTTGCAAACATATTAAAGGTAATAAAAAAGTAAATTTTAAAAAATCGGAACCATTTACTCACTTATATCAAAAATGTGTCTACTGATTTATTCATTTAGAAACAATATCTGGTTACATAAAGGCATAAAATATTGAACAAACCCAAATAGAAATAAAATTGATATTTTTTAAGAATTTTTATGTAATGTACATTAACTTAAAGTAATACTTTACCTCTAACTTGAATAGTGTGTTATCACAAAATAAAACTTAGGTTAACTACATTACTGCAATTTCTGTTAGTATCGGAAAATTTCCTTTAAAGATTATAATTATTTAATAAAAAACTATATAGGTATCCAAAATAGCATGCAAAACTAGTATCAAATTTTAGTTGTGTAAATTTGAAAATAAGTTTTATCACTTTTTCAGGTACATTTTCCAAAGCATTAAAGGAATATCGAAAAAATTAGCCACCAAAAGATATACCTATCATAACAAACTACAACAACATATCAAGGTTCATCCTCATAGCTCAAATAACAAAGAAAATAGTTGAAAACAAAGGTGATAATCCACCCTAGATTTTTACAAGAGCGTTGTACCAGACTTGCAAACATTTAAATGAAGAGCGAGTTGAGTGTGGTTTCATTCCGATAAAAATGCTTTATGAAAAACTCTGACCACATTAATTTAGGTAAACTAAATACTATAAACGATGTGTTACAATACTTATTTCAGTAGCTAAGCTGTCATTTACAATAGAAGTTTAGTGACGATATACTTGGCTAACCACGGCCTTCCCAAGATCGGCGTAGAGGAAACATGGCGTTATGTGGACCACTGTAAATTTTTGTGATGCATTGAGTGTCATCTGTGAGTGTGATATATGTACTATTTCCTGTATCCTATAAATGTCCAACACCTGATACCAACCAAAGGTAATTAAAAAATATAGGACATTAAAACGATAAAATTGTAGTGTATAGTAGTGTTTGATAGCCATTAAATACTAATAATAAAACACTCATTGCTTACTACTTGGTCACAAGCTATACCATCGAAGAAGGCTGCTTAGCAGTTGAAATGGTAGCATTTGGCTTTGAAAAAAAAAAATCGAAGCAGACCTACAGACAAGTATTTTATTATTGGCAAAACTGTATTGCACACAATATTATATTTTTCTAATATTTCTTAATAATTGAGTTTAGACAGTTAGATAAAGGTAATTACTTATCCAATATGGCAGTGTGTTTATACAATAATAAATAAATAATTATAGGTAATCAATAGTTAATAGTAATAATATCTTTACCCATTACATACTGTATTTTTCAAAATTTTTATTATATCTAATAAAAAAGTCTTGTTGTTTGCCCAGAATGAATTACTAACAAAAGAGAATAAATGTCAATTTTTTTTTATTTGATATTCTTTAAACAAATTTGGCTACAACTTCAAAACTATTTTAGTTTTTAAGTACTTACCATTTATTCACTAACATATTATTTATATCTAAATATAACAAATTATAATTTATATAAATTGTTTACTCAATTAGTACCTTAGCAATTACTGCCTCTGTTACCAATCCACTGTCCATTTTTATCACAAGTTAATACATATCTCTTTGTACCACAAATTAAAGTAACTTTGTCTTCAAACAAATAAGAGGTGCCTTCGATTGTAGTTCCATCAATGGTGGTAGGTTTTCCACAAGATTTCTCTAAAAATTAACATTAAACACAAAGTCAAAGAAATTTTGCAGTGTGACTACTTGTGCAGCTTCCCAGCATTTTGCTCCACCGTCCCATAGAAAGACATCTCACAGCAAGGTTACCAAACTTTTTAAAACCATCTATACATTCATAGGTTGCTATATCTCCTAAATAATAAGCATTTTCTAATGCATTCAAACGTTTAACAACCATATTTCGATATTTAGATGGTTCAGGGCATAATGCACCTAGAATCAAAAATGAAGTAGTTGCATAGTAACTATACGCAGACATACCTTTGCAAGTGAAGTTTGGTTCTGTCCAGTAACCATCAATTATGCATATTGAAGTATTATCCCCTTGCATCTTGAATCCATTGCGACATTCGTATATTACTGTATTGCTTGTGCCATTTTCCACAGCTTTTAGTGACTCTGAACTAACATAGGAGTTTGCAGGAGCTTGAGGAATTCTCTCTACTGAACAAGCTAAAGCCGATGACTTTTGTTTTATGCACTGTGGGGGCGGATAATCCCAGGTACCTATCATTTAAAATGAAACTCGCCCAACATTCAACATAAACAAAATGTTATTGTCTGCTATACTAACGTAATAAAATAACCCAGATATTAAAAATTGTAACAAATTTAGCACCTAATGCTATTTACCATGGTCAAATATCCTTATTTGACCATTCTAACTTTATGGACCATACTAACGAGAAACAATAGTGCAAAGAACAAACTACAGTTGGTAATGTATAAGGCATAGTGGGTATGACTGTAATACAACTTGACTTTAAAGTAGATTTGAATTAATAATACAGGATTTCTAAAAATGGTTCATGCAACGCGAGCGGCGTTATTTCTGAATTCTTTGTGCCGACTTTTTGTAAATGCTGCCAAGCTACAATATGCACGGCGATAGTACTGAAGATTGAAACCTAAAGCTGTGGTGTAACTTGTAACATTGATCTGTGGATCACACACACACACACACCACAGCTGCAAAATATGAGCTTTCTGCAACCTTAAAGTTAATTATTCCACAAAATACTATAGAATATATTGAAAATACGCACCCCCAGACGTTTTCTCATATTAAAATGTATCAAATAATTCAAAAATCGACAGATGACAAGAAACCCTGTATTAGTCAGTCCCATGTATAGATAAGACATTACTATTTAAACAAGGTTCTTATAAACTACATTTGAACTAGTTATCTATTTACTTAATTGGACGTAATTAATTTCAAATATCATTAAAATTATTTACTATATACATTTTCTTAACCAAAATTACTATCAAGAATAAAGAAACCCTGTGTCCCATGTCATAGGTTTTCCATTTCAAAAAAACAATGTCAGCTTACCATCATCCTGGCATGTTAACAAACTTTCTCCAGTTATATTAGCATCTTTGATACAAGTTATTTCTACTTGTGTCCCAGCATCAACATATACATTTTCTGTAAAATCTTCATAACTGTTCTCAGCTATTACATTAATTTCACTGTAGTCTGGTGGTTTAAATGCCAAACACTGAACACCTAGAAGGTATTACATGCTGCAAATTAAACATAACTTATAGGTACTTGGTAGAAAAACCTTGACACACTGGTTTTTCTGGAAACCACAATCCATCTTCTCTACAAATCCTTGTACTGTTACTAGATAAAGTGTATCCTTCATGACACCCATAAGTAACTACATCTCGATAGTAATAACTTCTTCCTGTTACATAACCATTGCGAATAGAACCTGGATATCCACAGTAAACTTCTGAAATTTTTAAGAACTATAAGAATTTTACATTTTAACTTACAATATATGTTTACTTTGACAGTATGGTTCATACGTTCCTTCCCAACTAGCAGCTTTGGTACATCTCCTACCATTACTGTATAAAGAACTACTGATGATAAAGCCAACATTACATTCATAATAAGCAATGTTGTCTACCACATTAATAAAACCATTGTATAATGGCTTTGGCATTTCACAATTTTTGCAAAATTTTGATTCCTTGATCTACAACACAATCAACATAGTAGTGTATGTATTACATAAATATATGTACATTACTTTGATTGTTCCATGAATATTTTCTTTCATTTCAGGCCAAGCATAAAGATCTCCATACCTGTCACTAGCACAAGTGTCCATGTTTTTTACAATTTCATCTGGGGTTAGAAAGCCATTCCAAAAATCAATATGTGACATTTCACCCAGGAAAGACTCCAACTCACTAAATTTATCTCCCATCATATCTTGGTCTTGACCGATAATCAGATTACCGTAACCTTTGCAAAAAATGAAGCTTTTAAGCATGGTAAAGGCCAACAATATCTAAGTAATCAAAAATCCTCAATAACATGTTACCTCAATTTTGAAAAGTGGCAGTGTAATTACATACAACCCAAATGAACAGATTGCTTTTACGATTTCTATAGATACTGTGTCTGAACGCTTTATATAATTTGCTTAAAAATATTTGTTTTGCAAAAAGTACTGGTAAATAATTCAATATAATAATAAATGTTAGTAAATGGAAACAGAGTCGAACCTTTAAAGTTCATTTAAAAATCAGTTCCTTCTTTTACTGTACTTTGTGCTAATCAAATTAAAATAGACTCTGTGTGTTCATTATAAGGAGAAATGGTACTATAAACAATTAAATTTTTAAGAGGTTGTTTGACGAGGATAACTATAAATGTTTCCACTATATCTATAAAAATGAGGAGCTGGATATAATAGTTAAAGACTAAAAAGACCATAAAAAAATGTAAAAAACATTTTGATTTTACATAAGAAGCTTAAACACTGCTTTTAATTTCAAGTAACCGCATCCCAAAAATTTTAATTAGAAAGGACCATAAAAAGGCACATAAGCTGAAATGTCGTTTCCAACTGCTTTTTTTTAAATTTGTGATGACTGTTCCTTTTTTGCAGAAGTGTATACTGTAAAACTTTAAGCTTGATTATTAAAATGCTAAAAGATTTACAGTTGTCTGAACTGACTCCAGACATGTGCCTGTAAAATCAATTTAGTAGTATTGAAAGCCTATAAAGGTATTGGCTTGTAAATAAGTGACTGATTTTTCTAAAAGACATTGTTCTTATATTCATTAAAATTACCTTAATGGAATTAAATTTTACTGCACTGTTTGACTTCTACTAAATAATAATAATAATAATAATAATAATAATAATAATAATGTCTTTATTCGGCAACCTGTCAGCAATCAAATACAAATGTGCCTAAGTAAGTGCTACATTATATGTGAGATATGCTGGCAACACCGAAACGGCGAAGTTCAGTCATCGACCAAAAAGTCGAAAAACTGCTCTACCACTTAACCGCAGCTTACCAAGAAACAGGATAAAATACGCGCGATACGCAACCAAGGAAAGTCTATATACCACAGCTACAACAGGACCATCCAGAAAGGGGGTAGGCGAGCTTCAGGCCAGATGTAAAAAAAGAGAAAAAACTATGCCAAGAGCAATAAATATTTTTTGTAATGAAATTTAAAGTATAATAAAGATTTTGTTTTTAAATGCACAGGCACTTGTTTGTAAATAAATGCAACATTATAGGAAAACGATCTACGGAAAAACGTGTGCTTATACTTCGGTATTCAAAGAGAATCCTTCCGTCTTACGTTAATATTATGAACATMGGKTCTAAACGAAAWCTTAAGGAACAAATATGGCGGAGTTTTATATGAAATTATTTTATGATATAAACAGGCTGCATGTAACTTTCTCCTGCATTCCATATTCAACCATGGTACCAGCCCCAACTTATGACGAACAGAAGTTGACCGTCTGACACCGTATATCATCCGCAAGCAGGAGTTCTGAACCATCTGAACCCTGCGACAATGGACAGAGTCCAAACAAGGACCATAGACTGTTTCCGCGTAGTTAAAAAGTGACAGCACAAGAGCATCGCACAAATAGACCTTTTGCTTGGTTGTTAACAAGTTAGGTACGTGATAAATTAATCTAAGCAATGCAAAGGCTTTGCGAACTAAATAGGAAGCATGTACATCAAAGCGCAGCCTATAGTCCATTATTAGACCCAAAGTTTTAGCATGATCCACCAGTTCCAAGCGTTGACCATTAATAAGAACATTAAGTTGCGCAGCCACTTCCTCGCGCTGAGTAGATCTAGAGGGCTTGCCAAATAATATTATCTTGGACTTAGCGGGATTAATAACAAGTGAGTGTTGCTCAGATATTGCAGCAAAGCTGTTCAGGTCTTCACTTCACCCCTCGCCAATCTATACATAATCTGGGTATCGTCAGCGTAAAGATGATACTCTCCATATCTTATAAATGGCATCAACACTGGCGTATACAAAGAGAAGAGCAGTGGCCCCAAAATTGATCCTTGCGGGACACCACAAGACACCACAGCAGCTCTTGACACATTATCACCGATTTTAACCGTACACGTGCGATCAGTGAAGTAGCTCCTGAACATACGAATTGCGCCCGTTCCCAACCCCAAGTGATGTAGTATCGCCAAAAGCAAGTCGTGGCTAATGGTGTCAAAAGCCCTGGAGAAATCTAGCAAAACCAATAGAAAAAAATTATCCTCATCCAAAGCTTTCAACACCCCATCGGTGACATTTAATTAAGCTGTCTCACAACTATAGTTATTACGAAAACCCGACTGTGCACGCGGTAGCAAGTTATACCGTTGTACATGACTAAGCAACTGCAACATCAAAATTTTCTCCAACACTTTGGATAGCAAAGGTAAAACTCTTATAGGCCTCAAATCTTTATACGTTACGGGAGTACCAGTCTTAGGGATCGGTGTCACAACAGCACGATTCCAAAAATCTGGAAATATTCCGCGACTGAGACAAACATTTATAATATGTGTGAATATAGGCAAAAGTACCGGGATGCTGTAACAAATTAAATTTAAAGAGATCATATCGTACCCGCAAGCATTACTTTTACGGATTTAATAGCAACATAAACCGCCCTCTCGCTCACGAAAGAAAATTCAAAACGCGATTGAATTATTCTGTCTTTCAAATATCTACTCAAAAGCAACGGATCAGGTCGAAAGTTCTTAGTTGGAAGATTTAATAAAAAAATACAATAATCATTTGCAATACTCAGATTTTCCGGTAACGAAAAACAGTCCTTAGAGTTCTTAAATACAGTGCCCAAGCTATTTAGCTCCCGGAACAGCTCAGTCCTGCCCGCAGAAGACACACGGTGCTGCAGATAAGCTTTTTTCCAATTCGACGGTCTTGTTCACTAGGTTTCTCAAATTTTTATAATAATTTCAGCGCTGAGGGTCACGAGTGGCTCTGAAACGGCTCAAAGCCTTACCTCTCAGACTCAATAAACCGCAAATTGTCAGTTAGCCACGGTGGCCTTTTTTTGTTAGATCTTTTGCTAACTATCGGTGCATGCCTATCAAAGGCAAAAAGAAGGTGATAATTTAAAAAGGCAATTTTTTCTTCAACATCTAGAAAGTTGTATACTTGGTTCCATGCAATCTGAGACAGTTCATTCAAAAAATCATCAACATTAAATGGCTTAAAACAACGATACTGTATTAATTTTCCACGTGCCTATGCAAATCAGGTATATCAAGAGTACAAGCCACCGTAGAATGGTCTGAAATGGAGTGATCACTGTAAACATTAACTGCTTTTACCGACGATAAATTAGAAGCAATGATGTAATACAAAAATAATTTTGAGATTTAAATGATGTTTTTGACTGTATTGTTGAACTTACCTTGAATCTCCATATGAGGCGAAAGTCCAGTATTATTTTGTAATAATTTTCCATCCACAAAAACACTATAATACCCTAAATCACTCTTCCAGGAAGCACAAACATAATGCCAAAGACCATCATTTAAATAAATATCTGTTATCCTATATTCATTGTTTACATACAACACCAGCCTACAAAAAATAGTTGAAGATGAATTGCAATTATAGTTATTCACACCCACCCTGAATAATCAGTAAGCGTGAATGCATTATCATACTGAAAATTGGCATATGAAAACAATGTACCATAGTTGAAATTATCATAAGTTTTCATCCAAAGGCAAGCTGTGACCTAAAAGGGCAGAGTCAAGCATGACACGAAAAAGCACAATGCCTTATAAAACCTCGGTCAAATTGTGAGAGAATCCTTTCAGCTTGATATAACTGTTAGTGTCATAATTTGAAAAATTTAATACGTAGGATGTGTTCCTTTCAATTTCACAATTTATTCCTGTAAATCTCTTTGGGCACAGACAAGAGTACCCAGTTTCATTGCTAACACACTTTCCCATATTTAAACATGGATTACTCAAGCAATAATCAATCCTTTCTGTACAGTTTCCACCTGTATATCCTTGTGGGCAATCGCACCTAAAACAATCGTTTTTGAGGAAGATGTTGATTCTGTTGCTTGCATGCTGGTTTAAGAGTATACAGGGTTATCCAAATTCTATTCATGAAATTTGGAGGGCAGATAATCTAATGAAATACATTAATTTGTATTTGTCGTTCTTTGCTGGAGGTTTTTTGGTCCATTAAATATATGATCTTTTGTCCGGTTCGTTTTGTAAATATTGGATGTGGGTGATTTAAGAGACTTAAGCTGCAAACGCTTTTGTAATGATGGGGATATCCTTTGGCATAATTTGATTCCAAATACTGGAGAATAGTACTACAGAGTGTAAAAACAGTCCTCTTTCAATAATTCTTAAAACAAATTATGGTGTTAGAAGACAAATAGGGTTCAGAGTATGTAAATTAAAAGGTGCCACATACTAAGTTTTAAAATTTGTGATTTTATTAAATGAGATCACATAAAAAACTGAATTAAGCATTGTTATAAGCAATAATTTTAATTGTGTTTGTAGTTTTATAGTGCTTACAATTTATATTTAGCGTCAACATAATGAAAATTCTACTTGAGGCACCAGAAGAATTTTTTCACTTCAAGGTTAACTTATGTACAAGATAAATATTGTTATATTATTTAGGCAAGGATGGTATTAGAAATATTTAGAGCACGTAAAAGGAAAACACTGTACAACAAAACATTAAAGAAAATAATAGGCTATTCAATGCAAAAGTTCATCAAAGGAAGACCTACATTCAGGTCTCATTCATAGTATGTTAATAAACCAAATTTAAAAGTTAATCACTTAGATACCTATATACACGACAAATAATTAAGCCTTGCTACATTAATGCAAAATCATCTTATTTCTTCTTAAATTACAGTAATGGAAAATGTGCAAATCGCATTGTTGATTTCTTCCTTAGCAACCAGTAAAAACAGCTTGCTTGATTTAGAAATAGGCGTGGTAAACGGTCGAATAAAGTTAAATCACACAAAAAGTAAAGAAATATATTGTACAAAAACCAATAATGAACTAAAATGGGTACCAACCATCTTAAAGCATATTCCAAAGATTATCAGTAAATTATTTAATATGCAATAATCATGGGCGTACCGAAGGGGGGCAAGGGGGGCAGCTGGACCTGGGTTGCCACTCTGGGCCCTTCCAATTTCCCATACATTTAGCTGATTAATTATGTGTGTACATCGAAAAATTGTCTTATTTACAAAATTGTAAATACAGTAAAATTTATAGGCTAGTGTATTTCACAATTCTAATCCGGAACCCATATTTGAGCCTTGCAAATAATGACCTTCTCTAAGTCGTCAAATGGTTTCCAAGCTTAAACGGTGCCATGTGCATTTTGAAGCTGTAACTTCAACATTCTTGTTGTTACGAATCGCTGTCTTAGGGCGAATATAGCTTTAAAAGACTATCTTGGTGAGGAGGAGTCATAACACGATTTCTGCTTAATTCAGTTCTTCTACCTTTTCCTATAAAGATTGTTCAACTAACTACTGTTATATGGAATCACATCAGATAATCTGTCATATATACGGTGATAACTCTAACTTTTGTACCAAATTTCTAAATTTACATTACATTTTAACAATTAATACAAAAAACCAAAAACAAAACTAAAAATCCATCCGAACTCACGTTTATGAGTCAATATGTATTTAATATAAGTTTTAGGAATCCAGTAAAAGCATTATCAGCACGAATTAAAACCCGGTGTGTTGTTAAAAATGCAATTAAATATATTTCAGTTTATTTAAATGAAGCTTAATTTGGTTAAAATATTAAGTAGTCGGTTAATTTTTGAGAGCAATGCACTGGCGATCTAAGAAGGTTGGCTTAACGTATAATGCTGAGGTATTTGTCTTTCTGAGTTTTAATAATGTTAGTTCTCCATCGAGTCTGTTTCCCTGGGGAGTATAAATTACTACAATTGCATCTTTAGCATCTATATGAACTCCTAGCTTAAATTTCTAATGCTTCTAGTGTGAGAAGTTGAAACTGTACTAAAAGCATATCGATTAATGCATTAGTCTTTGATATGTATTAATTCTGAATCAGAAATCGTGGTCCTATTAGTAGAACTTTTAAGGTGAAATTTATGTTCCCTTGGTATTTCATATAATATCATTATACATTATGTGGATCACGGATCTTTATTCTCCAAAATAAAATGTATCAACTTGTTAAATGCGAGAGCGATGCAAATGAATGCGCCTCACCTAATTGCCCATGGCAATAATATAGGTCTAACAATGTAAATCATCCAGCTTCATAGTTTTTGAAACGATACGTATAACAATGTATGTTATTACTATTTTAATTTTTATTTAATATACGAGGGTCATGTCAAAATTCCTGCATACAAAAACAAAGCTTGCAAATGAAATGTATATTTTTAGAAATTGCAATAAAGTTATTGTTCAATATAAACCTATAATCCAAAACACCTTGCCATCGCTTCAGCAGTAATGTAATGTCGTTAAATACGTCATTTTGTCAAGATGTTTCAGCAGTTGAAGCGCATATGCTGTTGCAGGGCTTTTATCCTTCAAAGTCAATAAATCGGACTTCACGAAATTCTCCTTTCCACTGGAGGAACAGAACGAAATCTGGAGGATTTATGTCAAGGATGCATGGGGAATGTGGGAGAATTTCACAGCAGTTCTTGCAAACTCCTTTGATTGACACTGCTTTATACGATCAAGCGTTATCGTGCAAGAGCATTACGCCGCTGTTTTTCATATCTCGCCTACACTTTTGGAWTCATGTATTTACATTTTCTACAAAGACAAATACATTTGTCTTTTGGTATTTGTATATTGCTTGTTTGGCTTACGCTTACTCCGTCAAGGGACTGTTGAGTTATCCACACACGACTCCTGGCAAGCTTATAACGCACCGTGAATTTCRGCAACCGTTTTTTCGCGCAATGTTTGAATTTTGATATACACACATTCATCATCAAACTTCCCCGATTTGAATTTTTTTACGCAAACTAGGTGAACTACCCGCACTCTATATATAGCTAAGGGAAGTCCCAATGATAGACTTTTATAATTTGACAGCACTTGTATTTTCACCATCGCCAGTTAGTTCAGCGCCAGCTTGATATGTGCAGGAATTATGACATGACCCTCGTAGAAATAAAGCAGGTATGTTTTTTATTCTTCTGTATGTGACAGAAAAATTTTTACTAAAAATGCCACTAGAGTAAAAAAATTGATTGTTGGTTAATATAACAGTACTAACAGAAAATAATAATGCACATTACCTATAACTCTCCTTTGTTGCATTTGGAAGCATCAAGTTAACACATATTGAATTCCCATAACAAGGTCTATAATCGCAAGGCAATAAACTGCATCTTCTACCAATATAACCAGCAGGACAGCTACAGGAATATCTATCACGATCTTCAAGACATTTTCCGTTATTTTCACAAATATTCTGCTGACAGAAATGAATCTGTTTCTCACAATAATCACCATAAAAACCTTTAACAAAGTATTATGCAAACTTCTTTGAACAGTTTCAGAAAACTACATTTACCTGTAGGACACAGACACAAGTACTGATTGTTTTCATCTTCAAAGCACTGTCCACCATTCTCGCATCTTAAATTACATCTTTCCACTGGTATCTCACAGAACTTTCCCGTGAAATCACTCCGACAGCTGCAAGTGTATCCTGTACTGACAGGATCATAATTGGAAATGCAGATGCCATTGTTCAGACATGGGTTAGACCTGCATCCATCAAGTTTTATTTCACAATGTGTTCCTGCAAGCAACTTCTTAAATAAGTTTAAAAAATTAACTAGACTTGCTGCATTCTTTTTATAAAAACATAAATAATAAATACATGCATCAAAACAAACAATTTCAGTGGTACAATTCAAAATTGAAACGTAACAGTTTAATCACCCTTAGAACAGACTTTAAAGTTTTAGTAAAAGCGTGTTCATTCAAAACAAATATATATACAGAGTGCTGAACACTGTTATACTGCATATAGCGAAAAATAATGACTATTTGTATTGGCCGCACTGATAGCAAATGTTCGCGAGTGTCTAAATCCCATACGTGGTACGCTAAAATGTATCAAACTCAGTAACTGGCTATCATTAATAATATTATGCACTAACTTAGACAAAAATGTAAGAGACTAAGAGTTACGTCTAGACTGAAGAGTAACAAGTCCGAACTCCACCAGCAATTCATGATGTGAGAATCCCTGAGCCGGATAAATACCCGTATCTCATAATACATATATTTAAAGAATTTTCTCTGTACTTACTTTTTCTATCGTAGTTATATGAGTTATACAATGGGGATTTCATACTACAGAGGAATACTCAGGTCCTGACCGAACGTATAACACAAAACCAAATAAACAATCTATACATGAAAACTCTCGAGTATTACGCATGATGAATCCTAACACACACATGGCTTTTTATTATATACATAACGTGCCGTAAAAAGGTCAAACTTTCATCCATGAGAATGCCTAGATCTGTATGCTGTATACATCTTTTTATCTCAGGGTAATTCGCTACATAATCATAATGTAATTTACTTAACTTACGTGTATAAGTAACAAGACATTTATCAGTGTCTAGGTAGATGAAGTTCAAGCAAGTCTGCCGAACCTCACAATGATTCATACCATAGACTGTATTTACAATTTTTATGTCATCCGCGTACATATAAAAATCACAGCGTTCATCTAACATAGATTCCATTTCAGAACGTTAATGTAAATAACAAACAACAAAAGCCCCAAATTGGAATTATGGCAAAACCCCAGAACTACAATTAAATATAAACGATCTACAACCCTGATAGTAAACGCATTGTTTTTGGTCAGCAAGAATAGACTCGAACAAAGAAACCAAGCCTGTAATCCCATCAAGCTCAGCTTTCCTAGCAGGATTTTATTATTTACTTTCTCAAAAGCTTTAGGTAGATCTGTATATATCACATCTACGTGTTATCTAAGATCCAAAGACCCCGACATGTGTTGCAGAGATTAGTTACTGTTGATCTACCGCCCCGAAAGCCTTGCTGTATAATGCTTGTTTTATATGACTATAAACATATTTGGCTATTTTGCTTAGCAAAGTCAGAGATTATTGCTATGGGACGGTAATTCAACACATCTTCTCTAGAACCCTACTTCAATACGGGACACACTACTACTATTTCCACTAAGCAGGAAATACTGCACTGGTAACAATACAGTTAAAAAGATGACACACCGGAGTGACGAAACACCGAATGCAGTCATGCACAAAAAAATGCTGGAATACCGTCGTCACCAGCAGTGAATTTTGGTTTCATCTTCTTGGCGGCTTGACAATATCTGACGACGACAGCAACGTTCTACCAACATATGACATTCTCTTAGGTAAACGAGAGTTTACTCCCTTGGCTCCAACAAAAGACCATAATAATTGGGTATTTGTCATGTATTTATATTTTATTAAATTGCATATTAATAGGTAGCATCTAATCCATAAAACAGCTGCGACAGCTTATAAATTCGAAAAAATGGATTGTAAGATGTATTTTTAATATTAAAAATGTGAATATTTAAAGAGACCGCCAAAACGCGAACATATTGGCCGTGACGTCGGGTGTCTTGCAAATGGCCGCTTGTTAACTCTGGGGTCAGCGGGTTACGCGTCAGCCTCAGCCCTTCTAATTATCAGTTTGTTGTTTGCGTTCATTTTGTGACAAGCGGATTAAAATACTACAAGAAAAAGTGAAATACTTATGAGTTATGACTTCTGAAGGCATGTTTATTGTTATGGGAATTGTATACAGCGACGAGCGGTTTAATGCGGCGGAGATGAGAAACGTAAAAGCAAAAGCAACAGCAWAAGTAAACTTTTTATCAAATTAACGTAGCATTGATAATTTGATCACAGTGGGTTGTTGGAAACATGCTGTTTGTAAACATAAAAATGAAAGAATCAAAAATGTACCCTAAACTTGACATTTATTTTAGAGGTCAGAATAAATATAAATTGCCATTTATTTTCGGGACCCTTGCGGCTCGTTTCCGTTCTGGCTAACAGTCGAATATATGGGGAACAACGTCGTTCTTTATTATAACATTTTCCCTTATCAACTTAAAACGCATATAATTTTTCATATCCTCTTCAAGCTATAACAAAATGTTAACTGAATGGTAAACACTTATAACCCCAAAAAGAATAATAAAACTTGCAGTAAGAATTAAGATGATCTTCACAACAGAAAAACAAGCTTTGCGATTTCGGCATATCACGTCTAGGGGCCTTAAACAACTTTTTCATACGATGATAATCTCGAGGAACGGTTATAAAAATTTTGTTAGCTGTATTGACTGAAGTACTTTTATAACCATGTACAAAACAACACTTGTTTTCTTTTTCATACATAATAGATGCTTGTAAAACTACACAAATGACTCTTTGGTACGCCCTCTTACACCACACAAAAGCTTTTCCAATACACCACATACACCATTAAACAGCACGCTCCTCTGTAATGTTTACATGACACTTGACGTCACAAGTTGAATAACCTTGGTTAGAAGCGTTTTGGCGGTGACTCCTAAGATTCGTATTTCAGACCTGAAATTCTCTACCTACAAATATTTTCTTTGTTTTTTTTTTAACATGGCGTACGATATATATGCACTTCAAGATTCATTTTACGTAATTTTCAAAAAAAGTAATAATACCCAATTGATTAGGGTCAGATTACTTGGAAGTCCTGCTTTAGCTGTGCTTTTATAGATTTTTCTAATCTCCTATCAGAATCCCTACTTGGGAGAAGTCCGTGCTATTTTATGMCTTCCMAACTGGATCCCTATGCTAACACTAGAGTACTAACAGGAAGTTTACGCATAAAACACTGTTTTAGGAACATGAATATTAAAAAGTTCCTTTAATTTAGTATTCTGTAAGGAACATACGCGATCAAAGCTCTGCTCTTCCATAACATCAGACCAGTCCATCCTACATATTTCATCATAAAGACCATAGAGATTAGCCTCCTAAAAATTAAACTGCAATGTTTTTGTGCTCCAAGATTGGATTCACGTTACTATTTATGACCATCTTCGCCCTTAAAGCCGGATGATGAGCGTCTACAAATCTGCAAAAGACTAATCCAATTCATACACATTACACAACATCCCCTCACACACCAATACAACATCCAGAATTCTGTTGTTACAATCGGTAATACAAAATTGTTATATACACCACACCACATCGACGTAACGCTTCGGTCGCCATAAAGACTTGCATGCAGTTCGGGAATATTTATATCACCAACATTCATGGTGCAGACCCAGATAGTATCCCTACAAATACTAGAAAAAACGTACAGTTGCACAGTACTAACCGGCGCGATATAAACATTAATGACGGTAATCGGATCTTGCGACGTTAAAAATACCTTAACTAGAATACCAACTTCATCATATGGATTGGGACAGCACATATTTTTTTAAGACAGAACCCGTCATGACGGTTACCAAACTGGGGATGTCACGATAGATAACTTAAGACCGGCAGAACTCCTCGTAAAAATCTTCGTATTTGTTTTATTTACTGTGTTATTAATGTGGTTTATGCAAGTCGCCATATTCACATGTCCCCTATTTTGTCAGACGTTATCAATCTTATTGTGTATTATTAGGCCACTGCAGGTTTTATTTGGGGTCACTTCTTGTTGGCAATGCCTTTAGCATGCTATTACGCCACCAAGAACATCCTACAACGTGGGAGGTCTCGAAGGTCAAAAGGCTTCGTCCTCGGCTTCATCTGAGAGATACTGATGATGATCTCCTTTGAACTCAAGACAGTGCGATAGCAGCATAGCATCTACTCGTACAAGATGACGAGACATCATTTGCTGCGGGATATGGGATTTTAGTTCTAGGGTAAGTATTGCCTGTGAGAACCACGTCGAATAATTCATACAAGGCTTTATTGTATATGTTTCCCCTTGTATTATTTGTATGTATTTTTTTATTTTTCTTGTTTTGTTTGTGCTTTTGTGTTGGTTGATATTCCCTATTCTTTGCCTTTGTGATATACGCACATCGCTGTCTTTTCACTTGTTTTATATGTTTAATAATTTTTTACAGTTTAATTTTACCACGCTTCACAGCAACAACAACTATTCCTTGTCAATGTGGTTCTAACACTGACCACCACATATACAGTTCTTTTTGTTTCTCAGGAAACACATGTGTTCAAGTCCCTGTTGTATACCTGGCTTTTTTGAGGAGCCTCCTCCAACAATTAGGCTTTTTAGAACACGTGACTTTTGAGCGACTGCCAGGGGGCAAATTTCAAAACGATGCAGCTTCTAGTGCGCTGTCATAGAAACCCCATTACTCAATGCCAACGTCAGTCGCTAGAGCTGGGACATTCGATTAAATTCAAATCGTTCAATCAATCGCGTAGATTCGGATCATTCAAGTCGTTCATAAGGATCGTGAATTGAAAGTGACAGCGGTGTCTCCTGTCTTGCCACAGCATATAAATATGCTGTCATGCTGTTTTCTCGTCGTGTGCTGTCGTCAGCCGTTAACCATGTACGACGCACGAACGACGCTGATTCATTAGCTGTGAGCCAAATCAAGGCATGAGTCATTCAATTTGAACGACTTGGTCATGAAGGACCCAACTCTATCAGCCACGCGTCCGTTTCCAGGGTTTCGCAGGCGCGTCCCATGCGTGCGCTTTTTGCCCCCTGGACGCCATATTGGATGACGTAATCTTAAAAAGCCTAATAGTTAAGGATCAAACCTAAAATTTGAACGGTCCGTTAAATTGATAGTACAGAATTAGGCTTTTTAGAACACGTGACTTTCGGAGCGACTGCCAGGGAGCACATGTCAAAACGATGCAGCTTCTACCGCGCTGTCATAGAAACCCCATTACTTAATGCCAACGGCAGTCACTAGAGCTGGGACATTCGATTCAGTTCAAATCGTTCAATCAATGGCGTAGATTCGAATCATTGAAATCGTTCATATGGATCGTGAATTGAAAGTGACAGCGGTGTCTCCTCTCTCGCCACAGCATAAACTATACTGTCATGCTGTGTTCTCGTCGTGTGCTGTCGTCAGCCGTTAACCATGTACGACCACTGATCTCTAAATATTATTTAGAGATCAGTGTGTACGACGCACGAACGACGCTGATTCATTAGATGTGAGCCAAATCAAGGCATGAGTCATTCACTTTGAACGACTTGGTCATGAAGGACCCAACTCTATCAGCCATGCGTCCGTTTCCAGGGTTTCGCAGGCGCGTCCCATGCGTGCGCTCTTTGCCCCCTGGACGCCATATTGGATGACGTAATCTTAAAAAGCCTAATTTATGACGGAATATGCGATATTTAAATCTAGCCTAATTTGCTACAATACATGTGTATTTTGCATAGTTAATTATAACATATGTAAAGACTGGAGCATTTCCTGCGGTTTTTCTCCAGCCTAGTGTAAGTACTCAGCAGTTACTATAACATATTTTACATCGAATTACGTGTATTGTTTACCTTTCTGTTCCAGAGCTGCATATGGACCTAACCGTTGATTGACGTATAGAAGAATACGTCAATCAACGACCTAACTTAAACACAAGGTAATTTTGGGTCATTTAAATAAGTTTGTTGAAAATGCATTTGTAGCAACAAAAATAAAAAAAATGAAACAATTTCAGCAAACAACACAACAGTGAGTTCTGGCATACCCTTTGTGGCTGCCTTTTACTTGCCTTTAACTTACCGACATAATTTTCTTCACACTCGCAACTGTAGTGCCCTTGATTATCGGGTATACATTTTCCATTGTTGCAAATGCTATTTGAATTTGTACATGGATCTTTCAGAATAGGAATGCATTGCAAATAATTGGTTGATCCAACAGCAGAAGTAGTGTATCCTTCAGAACATTTAATGCACTGTGTCTGCCCAAACTCGGGTTGGTACGTGCCTAAGGGACATGATCTGCAGTGCGGCTTTAGGGTGACACGATGCATTGTGATGTTAGAATGTCTACGTGCCTTTATGACCTTCATTCGAGCTTTTGTACCAGGTGGGCACTCTTCTGCAATGTAGAACAAACATTTCATGTTTTAAAATATATACATATACTAATATTAATTTTTTTATAATACTAAAATCACTTTCACTAGGAGTCTCCATGATTCTTTGTTTATACGTTCATGTTACCAAAATGACACTCAACATTTTCTTCAGTCGAAACACCTTATACGTCATTACTGAAATAATAATATATTGCTTCATTTCAGCATTAGAGAAAACTCTCTAATTTACATTTGCAACATCCTTGGAAAAAAACAACTTTTGCTTCATCGGTAAATTTATTTGCCCACCAGATACATAACGTGAGCTTTGTGAATTCTTCCGAAAAATGTTATTTATAATTATTTCCTAGATATTCATAATACTTTATATGTATTTCGTGGAGATGACATGCAAAGAATGTCATTTAATAAGTACAAGTAGGCCATAAAAATGCAACTTCTAAGCTTACAACTGACAGGTATATCAATGCTAGAAGCAACAGTTAACACAAGGACATCTGAACCTAAGAAAATAACTTTTATATAGACTGTCCACAGTGAGCTACTTGGAATCAATTTTCAAAGAATGCTGAAGGACATTTCAGGAATACAAAATTTCAACCCTTTGCTGTTTATGAAACCCAACAAAAAGAAGCCATTTCTAATGAGATCGAGTGAATATTGTGACCATCTAGCTGATCCTTTGAACCCACTCCAACTGCCAAGGTAAGTTTCATTCTGAAATTTCAGTAAAATAGTAAGGCAGAACACAAATTTGTTGCAATTATGCTCGCTAATCTAAAATGTCTGCCAAACAATTTTGATTTTTGGTAGTTCATATAAAATGGACGGTACATGTGTTCATTAAAAAAATATAGATCTAAAAATTATATACAGGGTGTTAACGGTAACAGTCTATAATAGCTAATTTTTTTATTTGACGTCGTATACTAGCGGTTTAAATGGGGATGTTTTATGAATTTGTGTGAAAAATTTTGTAATGCTCACAAGAAAAAACAGTTGAACATCAACACCGAGATATCGACTACAAGTTTGTTATTTTAAATAGAATAACCCAATTTTTATAGCGCATTCGATTTAGGGCGTTGAATTAAACAAAAAAGCACTAAGGTGCCCCAACCTTACAGTTATTTGTTTTCGAGATATCGCATACTGAATAACTGTTATTCACGAAACAGTCTACAATCATAATACAATGAGCAAGATGATAAGATATCACGCAGGCGAAGTATACGGGGGCGAGTTTACCGACGTCATCGCATGAGCTACTCAGAGAAATTAAGCTACTCAGCTAAAATCCAATTGATCATTTACGAATCCGTTTGCCAAGAAATTGTGCTTTTGTGATTATACATTTTCTAGAAGACATTGTTTTGCCTTTATTACATACACATGCGATACATTAAAATGAGGTAAATTTTTGTGATTACTTATCACTTTTTTGTTTATTTATTCTAAAGCCTGTACTTCTTCCAGTTTGACCTATATAAATCCGGTTTTTCTTTTTTGTTTCTGGTTTGCTTACCTATATTGGTTTTATTGAGGCAAATTGCTTGAATATTAAACTTTTTTAATACACTACTAATTTTGCCGGACAAAGGTTTGAAATAGTTTATATATTGTTATTGTGTAATTATGTTTTGACACTGTTACTAGTGACGGTGTAAAACATTTTTTGTTAATTTCTATTTTATTTTTTTGGAACGATTTTGTTTATAATCCATGGTTTTTATGGTCATTGTTTTTAGCTATTGTTCTTAGTGGATTTAGTTATTTCTCAAAGTGAACTTTAAAAACGGAGGAAATGTTAGCAATCCGAGTTTACCTACTAAATGCACTGTTTTATGCGTCATTGTCGGTTTTCTCAACTTCACTCAATTTTGTTCTCAATTTTTGTAACCATTATGTTAAAAAAGTTATTTTCGTGTCCTGTCCCTTCTCTATAGTAAATTCTACTTTGGGGTTTATTCTCATTATATAATTTGAAAAATGATCTCTCAATCTGTTCTTGTCCAAATGTACAATACGTAATCAACGTACCGAACCCAAAAGAATAAATGTTTTAATAAATCTGTTGAATTTAAAAAGTGTTTTTTTTCAGTTCATAAATATTCCTGCTAGGAGTGGGGATATATAAATAGATAGATAGATGATAGATGGGTAACTTCCATAGGTAAACCACCTTTTCGCTGATAAAATGAGTCATTAGACTCTAAGTAATTTTATTCAATGAAAGTGAACACTAAAGAAACACCCAACAAGTAATTGTTGTAATGTAGGCTTTCACGGCCAGAGTTAGATTAAAATCTTAGTCTTTTGGTGTTAGACCGTGTCTGCTTTCGGAATAAGGTCCACGTTTCCCCCGCACTTGTAAGGGGCATCATCAGGACAGGAATAAGGAGTTTGGAATATGGTGCAAACCTAACGCGAAAAATACGACCGAACTGAACCAAATCCCAAGGAAGAAGCATGTTGAAAACAGTAGATATCCTTCTACCAGAATAGGTGGGATCGCGTTGCGCGATGGGTACCAAATGGTGGAGAGATGAAAACAGACTTCCCGGTTTAGATTATTGAAATATTTGGAAATTTCTTTGGCTTCTCGGAATTTTCGGGTTGTGAAAAAAGGGACTAAATAACACAATATTATTATTACCTGTGACTAATTTGGACACCGTTGATTCTACCAAAACGTTTGCAAATTGGGTATTTGCCATGTATTTATATTTTATTAAATTTGATATGAATAGGTAGCACCTAATTCACTAAGCAGCAGTGGCAGTTTATAAATTCGAAAAAAATGGATCGTAAGGTATATTTTTAATGTTAAAAATGTGAATATTTAAAGGGATCGCCAAAACGCGAACATATTGGCTGTGACGTCAGGAGTCTTGTAAATGGCCGCTTGTTAGTGCTGGGGTTAGCGCGTCACGCGTCAGCCTCAACCCGTCAATTTATCACTTTGTTGTTTGCGTTCATTTTGTGACAAGAGAATTAAAATACGCCAAGAAAAGTGAAATACATGAGTTATGACTTCTGAAGGCATGTTCATTGTTATGGAATTTGTATACAGCGACGAGCGGTTCAACGCGGCGGAGATGAGGAACGTAAAAGCAACAGCATAAGTGAACTTTTTATAAAATTAACGTAGCATTGATAATTTGACCACAGTGGGTTGTTGGAAACATACTAKTTGTAAACATAAAAATGTACCCTAAACTTCACATTTTAGAGGTCAGAATAAACATAAATTGCCATTTATTTTCGGGGTTCTTGCGGCTCGTTTCCGATCTGGCTAACAGTCGAATATATGGGTAACAACGTCGTTCTTTATTATAGCATTTCCCTCTATCAACTTAAAATGCATATAATTTTTCATATCCTATTCAAGCTATAACAAAATGGAAAATGAATGGTAAACACTTATAACCCCAAAAAGAATAATAAAACTTACAGTAAGAATTAAGATTAATTCTTCACAACAGAAAAACAAACTGCGATTTCGGCAGATCACGTCTAGGGGCATTTAACAACTTTTTCATACGTTGATAATCTCGAGAAACGGTTACAAAAATTTTGTTAGCGGTACTGATTGAAGTACTTTTATAACCATGTAGAAAACAACACTTGTTTTGTTTTCCATACATAATAGATGCTTGTAAAACTACACAAATCAAATTTGGTGCGACCTCTTACACCGTCCTTTCAATAAACACCAAACAAAAGCTTTTCAAATACAAGAATGATACTACACAATTAAACAGCACGCTCCTCGGTAATGTTTACATGACACTTGACGTCACGAGTTGAATAACCTTGGATAGAAGCGTTTTGGCGGTGACTCCTAAGATTCGAATTTCAGACCTGAAATTCTCTGCCTACAAATATTTTTTTGTTTTTTTTAACATGGCGTACGATATATAAGAACTTCAAGATTCATTTTACGTAATTTTCAAAAAAGTGATAATACCCAATTGTGTAATGCCCTACAAGGTCAGTGTAAATGACAAATGAAGCTCGTTTGAGAATCGACACAACTAACAGTTGTGATAGTTCAATTTGTTGCACCAGCACTACAACATAAGTTCTCGACGACAGAACAATCATGGGCTTAATTGACACGTTGTTTTAATACACTGCGTTGTTCAACGAGTAAATTTTTGTGATAGTCTAGATGCAATAGTTATACCTTTAGTAATCTAATTTATTTTTGATTACAAGAAAGTATGTTCCATAATTTTATTTTTTTACTTTTTTTTCTAAAGGAAGAACTCTTATAGAGCACCTTGTGCTGTACTCTGTGCTTATAGAATACATATCCTTACAACATTTCTAAATACTATATGGCAAACTCCATTCAAGGAACAATATTGTATTGAGAAAAACATGCCCTATTGACTGATATTGATCTGTGAATGTACTGATACATTGTCAATGCACCCGATATCTTCAAGTATCATGCAATATGTTTGTACCTTTGCATTCACTTCTAGACTTTGAATGCAATTTCCTTGTTGAATGATGCAAAGGGCACGTCTTGCATACAGTTTTCCCCACTTCTTCGTTATAATAACCCATTGGACAGCTCTGGCACTTGTTGGAAATTAAGCTGTGGTAGGTACCCTTTGGACATTGAACTAAAAGATAGAAAGAATTAAAAAGTGCAATGGCAACACATTTATTAATCGTACCACATTTGTTTTTCTTTAAGACAAAACCTAGTTGACATTTGTATTTGGGAATATCAAATGACACAGTGGTATTTTTTACATTCACCATATTTTTAAAGTGCTTTTCAAGGTTACTCTGTATTAGGGAATTGTTTAACATAGCCTGAATGTCCTTGTCCGTTCTCAGGTGAAACTTGACACTCAGTTTTTTCTTTTTCTTGTTTCTCTTTTTAGGCAATACTTCAGTATCCCTGGTTGCTCTTTTTATAATGTTTGTCTCTTCTTCGTCGGCCTCTTCTTCAATATCACACTTTGTGTTAGCGGATACGTCACAGGCATTATCTGAACATGATGATCCCAATGCAGCCTCTAGCGAAGTTTTTATTTCATTATCTAACTAAAAGTAAAAATATTTTATAATCGAAACACATAAATAGGAATATTTAAACGAATACCTCATTTAATGCACTTGTATCATTGCAAATGTCATAATCAGTTTTTGGTTGTATGTAAATGACACCTTCTTGTTCCACTTCATTGGGTACTGCAGTTACTGTAATTTGAATTCGATTAAAACTAATAAAACATGAATAGGGAATGCAATCTCGCGAGATTGGGGCTCAGGCGAGATCTCGCGAGTTTATCAATAACAATACCGCTAGATCTCGCCAGTTTCGAGATCTTATTGGTATTATGAAATAAACATTTATTTTTACGAATTCTTCTTCTAATATCAAACAAAAGTCTTTTGATAATAAAACAGTTATTTTATAACAAAAGTCAAAAACTAAAATTAAACTCATTATCTAAGTTCCGTTGACTGTTAAACTGAGATATTATCAATTAAAGAAAACTATACCTACTCAGAGATCTATTAGAAATTAGAGATTAATTAACAAAATATACCAATCAAATGAAAGGCTTGTTCAGTTCAAATCACACGCCATTATTACGAATTATTTTGAAAGTAGCGCCTTAAGAAGCAAAAAAAGTACAAAGAATCGTCTATTAAACGGCTGTTTATTTTGCTGGCCAGATAACCAGCCTCTTAGAAGGCCCTTTCGAGTTCAACGCTAGATAAAATCACAGATCCTCGGACTGTAAAAGTTCGCCTTTTGACCCCCTGGACTTGTATAAATTCATTTCCTTTTTGGTTAATGACTCCAACGAATTCGTAGTTAGTTTTCTGTCTCTAGGTTCTTTGAACACAGCAGTCAATGTTTCCTAAAGTTCTTCTTGCAATGAAATACTCTTGCGTGTCTCAGAAAGAGACGTTTTTATGCTCGAGTGCAATCACATTATACTCGCGAGATGTCGCCCATTTTTCGGCCGAAAACAATCACGCTAAAAAGGCTGAGATCTCGCGAGAACGAGATTGCATTCCCTAAACAAGAAGCATTAATGTGAAGGGCACACTTTATAAAAATAAAGATTTCAAATTTGTTCTGAGGCCTAAGTGTAGTACTAATTGCCTAGCAACGGACTTGTAAAGATACCTAAAGAAAGGAAGCACGGTGTTGATAAAAAGAGCTCGACTTTAAACTTTCTTTTTAAACTTGGAAAAGAGGTGCTTTGTAAACAGTCATCTCTGACGACTCGATAAATGCATATAATTAGCGACATCTTATTATAACCTAAGGTGTAAATATAAGGTCTTTTGTTACCTTCTCATAAAATTTTAACCGTCCTTTGATTACCCATCTCGTATGCTAAAAGTAGACTTCTCTATTTTGATAGAATGAACCGTTTGGGAGATGTTTGAGATTAAACTTTTCAGGTCACAGTAAATAATTGAACTGTAAAAAAGTATATAGTGCCATATACACGAACTATTCGATAAAATAAAACTACAAAATAGCCTTCCAAATATCACCCAACTCATAATTCGTACAATCCTTGTTCAAGTTAATAGTATAATTTTTTGTAAGTAAGAATTTAGATGGCAATGCCATCTGTCAGCATTACACTGACATGGTGACAAAGCCACCTAGCTGCCTTAACGGGTACTACATTGCTTTGGTATATGAGCAAAACCAGTTCTATGCCGTGCTGTCTGCACTAGACCTAAACTGCACTGATGAGCTATAATAATAAATGCGAAATAGATCTATCTGCAAGAAAAGGCAAACAAATTTTTAAAATTATACTTTTTTTCATAAACTTGGGCCGAAAAATCCATATCTTAAAAAAATTGCTTAAAATGTGAAGATTAGAGACAGGCAAACCTTATTGGTAAAAGATCAAATAGTAAAATATTTTAGCTTCCACGAGCTAAAGGGTGCTGTAGATAGACCTACTCAAATAACAAGCAAAAAAGTTTTAAAAATTTATTCAATACAATATGAGATTACCATTACAGGTAATAATACTATTGAGATGAAAGCAGTTTCTTTACTGATATAGAAAGTTAAGACCCTCTGTTAACAGACTTCTAAGATTCTAAGTATTCATCTGTTAATGATATGTATTGAAATTTGACATATATTTCATAGATGACATTATCTTCATGCAACTTTGGAGTATAGCCAGGCATATTATTTTAGTTGAGCATATTCAGCGACTAAAAAATTAGATTAAAATTTTATGATGTCATCAGACGGCATGTTAATCGCTTTAGATAAATGGCAAGATAGATATACTCCTCGATTTTACAGTTAATGAATTTTGAAATACTTAAATATGTTCTGCCCTTGCATCCATATCTAACAAAAGCCGCTGAAACTTTGAACTCAGAAAATATACACAAATTTGTGTCGGAATAGAGTATTTTAAGTGTTTGAATATAAATTTAGAAATCAAACAAGTTTTGGGGTATCCACTTCAAGTGAAATGACCTATACTTAGCAACTTAAAACTGTTTCAATAAATGAACTAGAAAAATTACATACTTTAATAGTTCAGTTTTAATATCTAATGTCATATTTTTTCTACATAACTTGCACACAGTTTCAACAAAATTATCAGTAACATTTTATATTTCATACCGACGTGCTTGTTTCTGACCAATGCAACTCAATTTTACTGTTTTTACACATCAAGCGTCTTTTTTATGTAACCATTAATTCATTCTAGCTGGTGGATATCATTCAATTTATACCGAGATTGATATTAAGATTCTAAAAACTCATTCTAGTACTTTAAAGGAGGGCATCTTCTTCCACCAATTTTCAACATTTGTTCATTCTGCTGTGAAAATTATTCTATAAATAACTGAAGTATCATCCTGCCCTACTGTCTCCAACTCAGATACATTTTGTATCATCAAATTTATTTAACAATTAGATTTTTATTCTTGCCAACATACCCGAACATTCTGGAAATGTAAGTCCTTCTTGGTTGTACCAGACGGGATCTGAATGATTACAAATAAAACTGGTTGAACTATTAGCATCGATATTCACAACATCACTAGGGGCAGCTAATGGAATAGCATAGCCTTCCTGACAAGTTATTACACAATTTAATCCATGTTTGTTGGTTGCACAATTGCTATTTCCATAAATAGGATCAGGCAGTGCCTCACAATGTGGATCTAAAAAGTTAATAAACAATAAATACATAAGGATTAGTAAGAAACAGTTGCACAATATAAGAATTACCTTCAACAGTAATATTCAGTATGCAGATTCTTGTGTTATTTGATGGGTCAATAGCAGTGTAATTTACTTGTGTAGTGCCTATTGGAAAAAATCCAAATTCCCGTGACTTGATAATGGTAACCTTCTGAGAATTGTCAAAAATATTAGGTTCATCCCAAGAAATATTAGCACCTATTTTATCATCTGCAAGGTAAGGAGGTGGATCTTCACAATCTTCTATGGTTGGTGGCTCTTCATCTAGAAGCACAAATGAAGATAGTATATGCAATATATTTGCATTAATGGGCCTGTTCACGAAATTTTAATTTTGAGTCAGATGTACTCGTATTGGTTGTAGAAATGTACCTACTGGCGCAGACGAAACGGACAAACTTCAAATAGGTTTTTAATTACTCTATTATAAAGTTTGCGTGTTAAACAGAGGCTAGAAAACAAGCCGCTCGCGAAGAGGTTAAGCGTATGACGCAGATGCCCATAGTATGCCCAAGTAATCCGGGCTAGAAACATAAAATTATCTATGTTGAAGACATTAAAACATTAACAGTTGCTATCCAACTTATTGACTGAAAGGACAAGGGTCAATTTCAATAGATTTCGTTGAAAATTCCAAGTTTTATACGTATATCTCACTTTGATTTTCTGTCACACACTAGCCTCATTGCAGAATATTGTTTTCAAGCCTCTCTATTTAGAATTAACTTTGTACTTGATTTATTTAAATGTTACTCAAAATGATTGGGATTTTGTGTGCAGCGATATGTATGTAGGCATTTCTACCGTAAAAGGCTACAATTTAAAAAAAATTAGCAGCCCTATTGGATGAAACGGATAAATGCAACACAAAGGTTAATGATAAAAAATTTTTCTAGTTCACAATAATATAAATCTACACAAGATGATTACTAGTATCTATGATCTGCTGATGCATGCTCGATAATGTACTGCGTATATCAATTTTTTCAATTAAATTCAGTGAATTATCTATATTAGAGTTATTATTTAGATTCCTTCTTCTCACTATGTAGCTACCTTATTACGCAGTTCAAAGCAAGTTCAAATACTTTTTACTACCAAAATAAAATGGTTCGTAATTACCTTGAATATTTACGACGAACTTGCATTTTACTCTATTCTTGAAAGCATCCTGTGCAAAATAAGTTATCCATGTTGGTCCGATATTAAATTCAAAATCAGTTATGCTTTTTATGGCAGGCTTGGACCATACAGAAATGTTCAAGCCAGAATTATCTAAAACAATTTTAATAAAATTTCTATTAATTATAAAAATGTACTACACCTGTTGCCGTAGGCTCCGTCCAATTTACTGTACCATACTTTTTGCCAGGTAGAGTTGTACCGGTTATATTCGCCGGACATTCGATTTCTGGTGGTGTTTTGTCTGCAAGAAATAATATCATTCGCCAAACTTCCCTATAAAAGCATTTTTCTTGTAGAATTACCAATGCAGGCTGGATATTCAGGCTGGGGTTTCCACGATCCATGCTTTCCAAAACAAGATACAACTTCTGGTCCAACATTTTCATAACCCTTGTTACACACAAACGTGCAGTTACTTCCAAACATTTGTTTTTCCTTTATGCATGATCCTGGTAATATCTTTCCGTGTTGTATTTGGCTCAATCGGCTGCATTTGATTTCTGAGAATTAAAGTGACAAAAGAGTATAGTGCAACAACGTTAAATTCAGTTCGCGATTCTATCTTACGTTTGCAGTTTGTTCGTAATCCATCCCACCTAGCTAAAGGCAGACACGTTCTTTGCTTAGAACCAGTCAAAATCCTTCCTTTTTCACAGCTAAATGTGCATGTCGTATCAACTGGAAATTTAGTTTCTGAACTGTTGTATGTAATTCCTAGATCTGTATGAGAGCAGGTCACTGAGCCAAACTGTGGCGGAGGAAGAGCCTCACAAGTTTTGACTAGAAACAAAAATAAATACACAGTGTAAGTACATTATTAAATTTAAAACACCACAAGAAATATATCATAATCGTGATATAATTTAATATTGATTAGGAAGTCCATTCACTATCCGAAGACGTAGGTACCTTAAATTAAAAGAATTTTACTATAATAACAGACCAACATCATAATCTTAAAATTGAAAAACTGATCAATGTGTATAAGAGGATTTTTAATAATTAAATCTTTACGAAAATATACTTGAAGTTACATAAACTTTATTGAATAAAGGTATAGCGCTTTCGGCTAAGAAATAGCCATCGTCAGTACCATAAATTACAAAGAAAAGAGGAAACTTATACAAATATTAGTACTTTGTAAAAAATTTAGAAACAAGCAAACGTGACTTCGAACCAAAAAGCATTCTACAGGCCAGCAACACAAACGTAATATTACTTTAGATCAAATTATTCTATTCTCTTCTATCTTCTGCGGTGTGACCCCGCAAATGGGCTAGGCATTGCACTTAGACCTTTCGATCAAATGCCCGCACCGTAGCTTAGAAAAGTCCTGCCTTCTCAAAGAAGTGTCTCTTTCCAAGATAACCTATAAAGATCTTCAGTCTCAATAAATTGAGAGCCAAATTCTCAAAACCTTTTGCCTCCCAGCGGTCCGCAGTTGCTAAGAAGGTGAATCGGAGTTTCCTCCTCTTCTGAGCAGACCCTACAGGTGCTACTGCCTGCTACATCCATATGATACAAATGTTTATTAAGCCGGCAGAGTAGTTATACCACTAGGGTATGATGACAATCCAACAACCTGATGGACCGCGCCATCCGGTTCTTACCACACAGTAGGGGGGTAGGCTGAAGGTCGCAAAGAACCCGCCTAAGAAGTGCTGAAGAAGTGTTAACAATGACGTCATCCTACCAGAAGGCTGTCTAAGAACAGACAACAAACACACACTAATGATGACGTCACTGCAGATATCAGGTGTAAACACACCTGTTTTTTACCTGTGCTAGAAGCACACCTGTAATTAAATAACCTCTTTGAATGTGTCAAAAACGTGCTGAAGAAGTGTTAACAATGACGTCATCCTACCAGAAGGCGGTCTAAGAACAGACAACAAACACACACCTGTTTTTTACCTGTGCTAGAAGCACACCTGTAATTAAATAACCTCTTTGAATGTGTTAAAAAATGGTTGTCATCTTTCAAGATAACAGAAGACAATTAAAAAAAAACAGGTGTGGCACACACTACTAATGACATCGCTGAAGATATGAGGTGTAAATTCACCTGTATCTGTAATTAATTAACCTCTTTTTAATGTGTTCGTCATCTTTAAACAGGTGTTTACCTGCACAAGTACATCTATGTCACCTATTAATTAAAAAAACACAGAATAATATTATTTATTGCTTTATTTACGCAATACAATATATACACATACAGTAAACAAAAATATGTACATTGATTAGAATTACAGAAGATTTTGATAATTTTTTAGTTTTTGTGATATCCCCAAGGCAATGTATCCGTATATAGATAACTTATTAACCTTTTATCATCATGCGGACTTAAGGCTATTTTAGTTTGATTTATTGTATATACTTCATGTTTCTGGGAACGAAACAATTTTTGCGTCGTGTTGTGTGTATTATTATTAAACAAACAATCATAATAATCGGCAAATGTTATAGTTTTTAATGCAGCTTCCTTTATACCCTTTGCTTTCTTTTTAACAGTTTCCTTGTTGTTGTTTTCATATGTTTTAAAGGTATACATTTTAGATCTCAAGCCAATAAATTCAGTCATAATTTTTCCATTATTTTCATCTTTCATTAAACCCAATTTTTTTTTATTTTTCAACGGGATGTTATAAACATTATTAGGAGGGTAATCAGAGGTATCAAATTTATCAATATCCTGTTTAATATGCTCATAAACATTATCAACAAAAAAGTGGTATATTAAAGAGTCGGTGTCTGTATACAACAATTTAGCTTGACTTTTAAAAGTTTTTTTAATGTAATGATAATGAAAATCATACAGAAATATTTTCGATAGATCAAGAATTGCAAACCCTGTATAAATTGGTTTTGTAAAGTTTACCTTTAAACGTTTTAATTCTATAATTACCAAATTTTCTTTAATAATGCTACAACTGTGAAAGTTAGGTTGTGATATGTAATAACTAGCACCATAACGACCCATCCATCTATTTACTAATTTAACTTCTTTATACTTTCTTACGTTTTCCATGGTTTTTCCAAATACGCTGTTATTCATTAGTTTATAAAAATTTTTTTCAAAATCGTTTTTACTTTGTTTCCTTAAATTTGTATTCAATTCAATGTAGGGCTTCAACCAACAAGTCTGTTTAAATTTCAACACCTTATGAATTTTCATTAATTTTAAACCTAAAACAATGGCCTGTTGCAAGTTCTTGTAATGTATAATATAATTTTTTTATCAAAAAGCGTGGTCAATAATTTAGGTATTTTACTTGTTGAACTCGGAGGAATTAGATGCTCTGGGCATAAAGGTAGGTCTTTGTGTTCATCATTTAAAGCCGGAGGATAATGTAAATCAACCCCAAATATATATCCAAATTCATCATTTTCTCCAATAGTCATTAAATCGGGTAAATTGTAAACATCCTCAACCCATTCAAACCCTCCATACGGTAAAGGTAAACTCATAGCTGTCCCATAGAGATTATTTACATCGTAATACATAAGATATGATGTTGGTTGATTACAATCATACATTTTTCCCATATATTTATTATTTGCTTTACCATATCTATTTGAACACTGTGAAATACCACCCCTAATACCACGTTCTATAAACATAATCATATCTACATCTGTCAATAATTCTAGTTCTATACCTGTAAGTTTTAAACATGCACCGAACGCTAAACCGGGCGAGGTGTAATAGTGGAGACTGTCTAATTGATATGTAGCAAGACAGGTATTTCTGAAATTTTCGAAAACGTCTGACAAAAGCAGAACATCGGTTTTTAAATACAATTCAGCATATTCTTGTAAATTGGCTATAGCAAAAGTATTCCAAACACTAACAGCATGGTTGTATTCTTTTTCGGTAATTGAGGTTTCAGTCATTTTATTATAAAATGCTTCCGGTGGTGGTAAAGTTGTATCCAATAATTTTTCCCAACAATCTAAATAATCATAAGGAAAAATCCCCTTACGTGTAAGTAGCTCAAATTCCTGCTCCGTGTTGCAGTGTTGTTTGATAATTTTTTTTTGATTTTTATCTAAATAGGAAGCAAGCTTATCTAAACTACTGGACATGAAGCGAAAGGAATCTAGAAATCTGAAACTTACGTTTGTGTTTGCTATGTACTTTGTAAACGATATATACTTCTCTTTATTAACCGGCAGTAAAGATATTTTTCCCTCAATTTCAGTACTTAAAGTCTTAATTATAAAATGTGCGTCATAATTTGATAAATTGTGAAATATAACCGGAATTGTGTGTTTATCTTTATATTTGAGATTACAAGTATTATGCGCTGGCCCGCGATAATTTCCTGATAAATGGCAATGATCTTTAACCTTTTTATCATTAGGAAGAAACGGTTTTGAACAGATATGACAGACTTTTGCTAAATTAAATTCACGTAATTGATCTTTTGTCAGCGGAATCATTGGTACAATTTTATTGAATACATTTGATAATTCGTGCCCTAATCGTTGTAATTCTCTAACAAACCAAAGCTGACAGTCTGCTCCTGTATATAATTTAAATTTAGATAAATTTGCATCATAAGAACATACAAGGTTATAAGCTATACTGAAGGGAACATGATGTTGACATTTTTTAGTGTTACTTGCAGATGCATTATCCTTGATCTCAACTTTCGTAAGAATACACTCCATGTCTGCATAAATAGCAAATGGCAATTTTTCTTTATTTTGATAGTCTTTAAATTTAAGAATATTGTTTTCTTCGTTAGGTAAAACAATTTTTGTTGTATTTAAATTATGACATTGTAAATAATGTTTTTCTAAATTCTCTTTAGTTACGAAACGATTTAAACACCTATTACAAAAATGTTTCTTAGTTCTTTTACAAGGCAACTGACGACTAACCAAGGCGGACAAGTTTTTAATTAATGCAAAATGGTACAATCTGTTTGTAGGTGGTATCACCTTAAAATTGTCTACATCTATATCCTCATCACCGCTATGATTAAATAGTTTACGTTCTTTATAAGTAGTAAGTTGATAGTGGTAGAATAATTGGTTTTACTTAAACTTAGAGGCAATATCTCTCTAGCTTCATATGTGAAAACATTTATTGATAAACTGTTTGCTAATTCAAACTTAGGAATGTCCTTCAGTTTTATAGGAAACTTGATGTTACTATAATTTAGCACGTTAGAAAAGTGCGGATATGAAGAAATTCTGCGCGGATTTTTATCACACGGTGCTGGATATAGATGAGCCACTATTGCCCAAAGAAAGCAATACTCATCATCATTTTCAATGTTTAGAACAGCACGTTTCTTGCTTAAAAAGAAAGGTAATTTAACATATGTAGATATGCCTATATTTATGGGTGCAAATTTGTTTATATTAACTTTTAAATTTAATATTTGATAGAGAGCCCAACCCGAATCCCTTTCTTGAAACTCCTCCAATTCTTTTAAAATTTTATCCTGAACATTCTCCTTATACCAGGTTTTTAAGTCTGTGGTTTTATCAATTACGCTGTTTCGCGTACTAAAATGTTTTATATCAGTTTCTAAAGTTTTCGGTTGAACAAAATTTGCACTAAATATTACATTGACTTTCAATAAAGAAGTCCTTAATGCATCCTTAATTTTTTTAACAAAACTTTTGTAAGCCTTAAGAAAAAATGTTTTGGGATCCTTTATGCTAAGATTAACAATCGCTCCTGTTTTTATCCTGGATTTAAATGCAGACTCTAAATCTTGCCAAACAACAAACCTGTTCTTTGAACGTTTCATTTGTTGTTTTTGTAATTTTAAGTTTTCCTTGTAGTAATTTAAAACCGCCAATTGGGACTCTAATCTCAAAAAATTTTTCACACAACTGGACTTAATTCTAATTGCGCTTTGTGTTGTTTTAATGAATTTACTCAATAATCTAATCCACTTATCAAAATCTTCTTTAGTTTTAACCAATCTACATACCCTTTCAAATTTATCTAGCACCTTTTTTACATAATAATCTAGATATTTTTCTTGCGATGTCATGATGTTGGTGGTAGTGTTAGTTTCTTCCTGAAGAACCAAAACCTCTAGACGAACGTTCTGTGTTTGTTATGGTCTATACAAACAATATTATTTTTTTAGTAATGTTACAGTATTAATATGTTCACAATTTTACCTCTTTTGTTTCCACAACTTCTGGGTATACTAGCTTTTCACAGATTAGTTGAGCAATTTTATCCCCCTTTAATACCGTATATGGTTGTTCAGAAAAATTGAACAATAACACTTTTATTTCACCAGTATAGTTTTCGTCTATTACTCCAGCTGAAATAATTGCAAACAACTATATAAATATATGTATATGTAAAAGAAAAATATGTACAAAATTTACCTCCCACGTCAATAAAATGTTCTGATGCTAATCCAGAACGTGGTGCAATTCGACCGTATGTATTTTCAGGCAGTTGTATAATCAACCCAGTATTTATCAAAAATTTTCCTTTTGCCGGAATCGTACAGGTGTATAACGAACGTAAATCTAAACCAGCAGACTTTTCGTATGCGCGGATCGGTGCGTAAGCTTCTGACACAATTTTGTAATACCGCAACATGTTTGATAGTACTGTTTCTTATATGTTTGGTATCAATATATACCGTTCTATAGTTTACATTTACTTCAGCAGAGATAATTGTGCTCATGATTACATAAAATTATAAAACACAGAAAAACCCATTTTGTAATAAATACATTTATTTTTTTATCGGATGTTGGATAATTTTATTTTTATAATCAAGACTGATACTGATCCTGCTTATAATGTACACCCTGCAGTCTTCGCCACTCCTGTTTTTGTTTTTTGCTAAACCACGGCGGAGGCACATACCGCGGCATTGGAGCATATGTTGGATAATTGCTATTATCCCAACATTCCTCCTCGTTTGGCTGCTCCCGGGCTTCAGTCTGGAGCGGCTGTGGCGGTGGTTGGTCATCTTGTTGTGGTGGCGGCGGTCGTGGGTGGTGGTGGAACCCCCACATAAGGGGGCAGTTCTGTTCGAGGCTGTTGCTGWCCTCGCTGCCTAGCTAGCTGATAGCTACATCTTGTTAAATGCCGCAGCATTCTTGATTTTAATACAAAATGCGATGAATTAATAGGACAACGTGCAAATTCTGTAAAATAGAAATAATATAAAAATTGTTATTTAGTAAAAAATAATTAAATTACACACCATCACCCATTTTTTAAAATTAGGTTTCCTACGAAGCAGCTGAACACACTTTACAATGAATAAACATACATGCAGCGAGCTTTAAATATATGCTCAACTGTTTTTTTTTTTTTTTTTTTTTTTTATTACATTTCCGCATTTATCACACATGCGTATAGTGCATGATCTCAAACAACGTCAAAGCATTTTAATAACACATTTCCGCATTTATCATACACATGTGTATAAAGCATGACCTCAAACAACGTCAAAACATGTTTATGTAAATTCATATAGTCAGCAATCAGCATTCGTTAAAAAAATACTTTTTATCAAACACGTGTGCAATTTATGTATGCCGAATGCGCAAATCACATTTGACCTTTTGTTTAACGGAAACGTAGTAGACATTCATTTCAAAAACTTTTTATCAAGCACGTAATATAATTTACGTGTGCAAACCATGTTTGACTTTTGTTATGAATAATAGCAAGATTTTTTTATTATACGTATTTATATAGCATACTAATCTTTGGTTGTTAGTTTGTTGGTGTTATCAAGAATAAAATGAAAGGTGCCGTTGTCTTTCTGGATGGGGTTGCATGTTGTGGAAAAACTACAACACTAAGATCGCTTGCAAAGCATTATCTATTATTTAAAGTAACATATTCGGATTATGCTGAAGATTTGAAAGCGAATTTAATTCAACAGAAAATCACCGATAAGTTTACATCGCAGCTGTATATGATTTTTGCAATGGAAAGATTTTTTAAATTGTTACATGCTGAAACGTTACGCTGTCTGGTCTTCGATAGGATGCCTATAACAACAATGTTTTATGGTTTGGTGTTTGATTTGCTGGATGGAAGTATTAACAGCATCAATGTAATAGATGAAAAAGTGAAGGATATCTGTATTACAAGTAAGAGTTTTTTTGATCACAAATCGTTTATTTTGCTCAGTGGTAATCCAACGCTAACACTCGAGATGATGAAAATACGGAACAACAAGATAGACAATTTATCTCTAGAATATGTTCATGCCCAAAATGTAGTTTTTGGTATGGTGTGTTTGAATACTGCAATACCGGCAATAACCATTACACAGAAGGAGGATTTAAATAAAACATTTTACATAATATGGAATACTGTTGTTCTTAAAAAAAAATATGAAGAATATGTATGTAAACCTAATAAATTACAAAAATTTGTAGAGACAGAGTTTGAATGTATGCAAAAGGCTGTAACAAATAAAAATAATTAATGTAAATTATTGTTTTATTTAAACAAATTTCTCATAGAATTTAACATCCTTTGAACATTGTTTGTTATATAATATTGACAAAAACATAAAACACATTTTGTTGTGGTTTGAGTTTCGCTTATAACACTTTCCTCTTCATCACCGTCATCACCCTGTTGAGTCTTTTTTCCTCCGGTATCAGACAATCTCATCACATCCAAATCGTTAAGTAGTTCGTTACATGCTTTTATTCGTATCATCACTTTGTAGCAATAACAGGTATCTGGACCTACTGTACATTTAGGATTGGACCACGGGCACGTTGTCAAGTGATCTCCAAATATTTTGTTGTAAACCACAGTTATTTCAGCATTCTCACATTCTTTCAGATAACGGCAATGTTTTTTCAGCTCTAGTAAAACTAGTTTATGTAACGTACTTGAAAACACAGTTATTTGCATCGATTGTTCATTATCGGCATTTAAATAATGATTAATTTTGCTTAATAGTTCACTTATACAATTTTTATGTTGTTCCATACTGATCTTATCAAAAGGAATAACGAATAGTGACTGATTAACATAATTAGAAGCGAGAAATATGCAATATATTAGCGCAGACGCACATGAAGCATATTTAAGTGCTGAATAAACCAACATAACAGACAGACCTGTCTGTTTACTGTCTGTTTACATATAGCCAGCTGTCTGTTTACATGTAAAAGCTGTCTGTTTTTACTGTTATGACAAATTTAAAAGAAAGAAATATAAAAAGAAGACTCGTCATTAAAAGACGAAATATAAAAAATAAGCTAGAAATGCTTAAACATGGTCACATGGTTCAGCAAGAAATTTTCTCACCCATAACAAAACACCTACAAAATATTGAGAATAAGATTGATACAAAAAATGTACTTACCAACCGCTTTCACCGATTGATAAATCACATGAGAAAAAGCTTGTAAAACACCCTCAGCTGAAGAAGTGGATTGGGAAAATGAAGATTATAACGATTATGGTGATGACAATGATAATGAAAATGATTTAGTGGAAGAACTTAGCGATGAAAAACGCTCTTTATTACACACCATTTCAACAACATCTGATACAGATACGGATGATAATGATAATAGAGATCAATATGGTTCTCTACCCAAAAAGTATATTTCAGATTTGTTAAATACTGAAAAACAACGTGAATTTGATCAAAAGTATGGTGTAAGAACAACAAAAAAACGGTGAAAAGCTTTTTATTGGTGATTCACGAATGGAAATTGATGGATCTGATATAATAATAAAAAATAGAAGATACAAAGGTACTCCTGGGCTATATGAATTGCTATTTAAAAAATATCCTCAAAATTACACACAAAGGATAAAGAAACTTACAGACATATTGTTTTAAAAACAAACGCAGCCAGACGCCGCTATAAACCCAACGAGCAAATTAGTGGCTGGTAATTTAGACAAGTACAAACATGTCATAGCACCAATAGCAGTATCAAAGACAACGGGTAAGGGAATATTTATGGAATCAAACACAAATAAAACGGACTATATCTACTGGGATGATCCAAACGAGCTTGTAGAGCGCTTGCGATTACTACTATCATCTCAAAACGCTGGACACACGGGTCATACAAACGAAATAATCTCAATTATAGAGGAACTAAAAGAAGCAAAAATTATAGAATAATCGATTAAAACTTAAAAATGGATATGAAAAGACAGGTTGTAGAAGAAATACACAAACCAGCTCGAGTTAATTTTAAAAGACGTGCTGTTATACTAAAATCATTAAATGATCTGTTTCAAGCAGATCTGGTAGAAATGCTCCCTTATTCCAAAGTTAATGGAGGTTATAAGTACATATTAGTTGTAATTAATTGTTTTTCTAAATTTGTGTGGGCATTTCCTATAAAACACAAAACCGGTGTAGAAGTGAGCAAAGCAATGGAAAAAGTTTTTAAAATACAAAAACCTGTAAACTTCAGACCGATATGGGGACAGAGTTTTATAATGCAAGCTTTCGTAATTTGATTAAAAGTATAAACGTAAACCATTATTCGCGTACAGCGAAAAAAAAGCGTCTATTGTCGAGCGGGTAATAGAACCTAAAAAATTTATGTGGAAAGAATTTAGCTTGCAGGGCATTATAAGTGGTTGGATTTGTTACCAAAAATTGTAAATAAATATAACAATACAATCCATAGAACAATACATATGACCTGATGATGTCTCTAAAAAGGATGAGTCCAGACTTCTTGAAATACAAACAAGAATATTCCAAGTTTCATGCGGGTGATCATGTTCGTTTTCAAAGTGCGAGGAATTTTTGATAAAAAATATTTACCCAACTGGTCAACAGAGGTTTTTACTATACGAAAAGTTAAATTAACAAACTACATATTTACTGAAGGAAAATGGTAAGATATTCTTGATGTTTTATCAAGAGCAACTGCAAAAAGTAAAAATATCCGGATGTGTTTCTCGTAAAAGTATTGAAACGAAGCGAAACCAAGTGCTTGTT